>VWZY01007177.1:311618-332503 GCA_013399075.1 Chloroceryle aenea
AGGTAGGTGTGTGGTGAGGCAGGGATTCGCACAGTGATTAACCACAACTCTTCTGGAGACACCAGAATTTAAAGACAAGGTTTCAAGATCCTCTCTTATAAACTCTTCCTGGCGGCAGCAGCTTAGAGCTTTCACAGCAACAGCCCCCTGTCGTTAGCTTTTGGCAGCAGTGCCAGTCGGCTTCCCCCGCGTTCTCCCGGGGCCACGTGCGCGCGGGGCGGCGGTTGGCGAGGAAGGGCGCGCGGCCGGACGCTGGCGCCAGGTGAGTTCAGCCGGGGACCGATCCCCGCCNAAGGGTCAGGAGAGGAAGGTGAGGTGGTGTCGGAGAGGGATGTGAATGCCCAGGGTTGAACGATGGAGATGACACCGTTGAGTGTTTATGGGTAAGAATCAGGGGGAAGGACAACAAGGTGGATCCTGTGGTGGGATTTTGTTACAGACTGCCCTGCTGGGACGATGAGACTAATGAAATACTCTGTAAGCTGCTGGGAGAGGTTTTGTGATCGCTGCATCTTGTTTTGGGGGGACTCTGCTTCCCAGAAATGTGCTAGGAATATAATACAGCAGAGAGTGTGTGGAAGAGAAATCCCTGATGCAGCTGGAGAAGGAGCCAAACAGGTGATTTCTAATTCTGCTTTTCTCTGTTGTTCTTGCTAAGCTGTGTGGTAAGGCTTAATTTTTAAAGTTCTCTCTGTCAGAGTGAAAGTTGGACACGTGAGGATTTATGGCAAAAAGCGGTAATCCCTTAGTGTAATTGATATTCTGAGGCTTGTAATATTTTGAGGTTCTAAGAGATTTGGATTCATAAAGAGTATGGTATGTGGACATCTCTAATGTGCTTTTTGGGGGGTAATGTAAGCCACTTGTAGCTAACAAAAGGAATATTTAGAGAAGAAGCTGCACCCAGGAGAAGTTTGAATTGAAGAATTGAAGGTTCCTTGCGTAAAACCCATCCCCATCAATGTTAAAGTTGGGAGTTCACATTCAGGCAGATTCTCATTATTTTAATGGAAGTTATGAACGGATAATGAGAGAATACACTCCAGTAGG
The DNA here is from genome assembly GCA_013399075.1 of Chloroceryle aenea. NCBI lineage: Eukaryota > Metazoa > Chordata > Aves > Coraciiformes > Cerylidae > Chloroceryle > Chloroceryle aenea. Next base: position 312,669 of record VWZY01007177.1, read on the forward strand.
TGGAAATTACTTGCTGGTGTGCTGTCACTATTTCATGATATTTTACTTAATTATACTGTCCCCCAATGACTTATGACTGCGTGCACTGAGACTTGAGATAAAAAGGAGGAATAATAGTAGTGGTTCTCTAAAGCCAAACCAAAGAGTACTGCTGTCTAGAATGGGAGGATTGTAAGTTCCATGATCTTAGATCACTGTATGACTACTGAGTTCGTCTTTGCTGTAAATTAGGGGATTATGCAACTGCTATGTAGGAATAATTATTAAACAAAAGCAATTTCACAGTTTCATTCCTTTGTGAAATTTCTCTAAAGGGTAGAAGACTAGCAGTGTCATCTTTGTTACTTCGGTTTCCTAGTTTATCTTTCCTTGTAACTGCCCTGATGGACAGTGGCTGACCTAGGGAAAATCCTACTCTGTGATGCTTCCATAGTCACTAGACCTACAATTCTAAACTAATAAGTAGATATTCAACTGGTATCATGGGTCTTTTAAAGTATTCACCTCATTCTGTACTCAGCCTTTCAGGTTAAGATTCAGGTACTGAATGTCAGTGTCACCCTTTGACAAACCTATCTTTTTACAATTCTTTGACTGTAAATCAAGAGTCAAAGAGACATAAATGTTCTTATTGCACATATTCAGTCACTGGTTGTAATGTGAAAAAACTGTTTTGTACATTATATGGTGCCTACCAAAATAGCACCTTGCCAATAGGTGGTCTGCTGGTTTCCCCTAACATAGTAAGATAAAAATCACTTTAAATTCTTTTTTTCTTCCATGGTTTCTCCCCTTCAGTGTATTTTTGCATTAGTGCTGTCTGCAATTGGTTATACATGAAGCTATAATATAAATCCTACTTGCACACCCGTAGGCAATATAGCATCTCTCTTTTGGTTTCAGTCCTGGTCATCTTCTGCGTCTTAGTCACTTAGCACAACGTTTGAAATTAAATTTAAAAATACAAGCAGTGCTGGAGAACATCAAATTCATTAAACATGGTTACATGCACTCCACAAAATTTTGTTTGCTTTTTCCACAAAATTTTGTTTGCTTTTTTTTCCTTTCCAGAATCTGCCTGTGCTCTTCTCCTGCTTGCTAAATGGCTGAGAACTGTTCACAGCAAAAAAACCTTTGCACTTTTCTGACCTCTGTAGAAACATCCAACCCTGTACTGACCTGTTCCGTAAAAATCTCTTCTTTTGCTACCTTAAAAGACCAGTTATCACGCCAGGGTGTTTGTTGGGCGTGCAGTGTGTCTTGTTGATGTGCACTGAATTCAAGCTGAATATAATTTGCGTGCTCAGGGTAAAACACCATAGTTAGTTGTTCTTGACCCAGTCAAGGCACTGTGGCTGAAGTTTTACTCCAGTTTTGCATCTCTTGTAAGACAAATATAGGCTATGCTCAAGGAATTTTGTCTGTGGGCAATAAAGAAGCACATGATTGTGGAGGATAGAATGTAGGAAAGTCTCCAGAAACAAGTTTTCCATTGATAAATAAATGCTACAGCTCACTGTTCCCAGCTACCACAGTCTTGCATAAATGTATGTACCTATAAAATAGGTGCTTCCTGATTTTGAATTGCTGAGAATTTGTTGCAGTCATCCTTGTTTTACAGGCTTTGTTATTGGCTGTGTATGCACATGGGTACACTATAAAATAGTTCTGTATGTTACACACACAAGATGCCGTGTCACTTTCTGCTTAAAAGATAGTTCACCACGTTTCTCATTTATATATGGTAGGACTATAAACGCAGAATATAAGAAGCCACTGTGTTGTTCAATACAGCCAGCTGTTAATTCCAGCTTTTATTTGGCTCATAAAGGGCTGTAAAGGAAATCCATACCTTCCAAATGTGTAGGAGTGGTGACTGCTAAGTGCTAAATTACTACTGACACTTGGAATTTAGAATATGTATAGATTTTAACAAATATATTTGTCTTTTTGGAGGTCGGGAACTTTTCGGTGTTCATTTATCAGTGCTAATTGAGCCAGATGCTCAGCTGAAATACATGCTCATTCTAGCTCTGAATATTGATTAAGTCATTTCATCTAGTACAGCAATACATAAATAATTTGTATTAATGGAAAGCATGAATCAGTGTATCAGATATATCTCCTAGACTATTTGGATTTTGCCTTTTTGGATTCAAGTGAGATGTAACGGTTGAAGACAGAAAAGTCACTAATCAGATTTGACAAAATCAGTTTTCTTACAAAGGCTGAAATTTTTGAATTGTAGGAGGTTTGTGTGAAAAGCATCCCTAGCTTCCACCCTCAATTTCAGTTTGCAATGGAAAAGGAAAAAGCAGGGCATCATATTCTACTGTCCTGAGTGGAAATATGAATCCTTTTAGAACTCATTCACACCACAGTGCTAGAGCTGACTGACATAAGATCTTGTCCTGGGTACAGCACAGCGAGTGGCGATGGGGGTAGCTGTCTATGGCAAAAAGAAGTGCCAGGCAAGCCTTCTAGGAATGTGAAGAGCAAGCTGAAGTTTTCATTGCGGGTTACCACTGTGAAGTCTGAGTAAACATATGGGTTTTTGTTTATGACTTGATATATTTATTTTTTTCCTTTAAACATTTAAAATACAAACTGAGTTCAGTCTTTAGTTCGGTCTGAGAATTATATTTTTTTTTATCTTTGCAGTTTGCCGGGAAGATTCCTACCAGTCGATAGTCTCATGTGCTGCTGTAGTGCTTTCACCTGTAGAGCCAACAGTGGATACAAGGAAAAAAGAACAGCCAGTAATGCCTGATGCTTCTAAACAGTGAGTTCTTCAAATAACAATATCTTCTACAGGTGCAATTTGAACACCAGCCCAGGTGCTTTCTTGTGGCTGTGCACATACACCTCCTTTCTGTTTCATCAGTGGTTACCTAGGCCCTTCCAAAAGCAGAAAGTGGCCTGAGGCTAGCCTGCTGCTTTTGTTCATTAGCCTACCTTTTTTTCTCAAGGCTTTTGGTAATGAGGTATGTAGAGGGAATGGGCATTTATGCTCAGAAGAATTGACTTTTTTACAGGCTTTATAAGGCAGTTCTTTTTGTTTAAATAGTCCTTGCATTCTGGCCCACTTTTTCCAGTTAGTAGTTGATTTTTAGAAAGAATACAATTCCTAAATGCTCTGCTCATCCGAGATATTTCAGTATTTTTCAGTGATTATGTTACTGCTGTGATACGACATGTAGTAGTATCTTCAAAAGTGTGGTAGTGGTTTTCCAAGGAAATTCTGTTTAGTTAAATAGACTGTAAATTGGTATCTTGCATTAGATGATAATCATAACCACAGCATACACAGTAACGTTTGCCTTGCAATAGCAGGCAGGGTGGTACTTCGTAAGAGTTGAGCCTTCAGAGGATGAAAAGAATTTTTTTTTTCTTCCTTAAAAAGAAAGAAAACATAACACTAATGCTTCATCACAACACAAACTTGGGGCCTATGCATTTTAACGTGTGGAAAGTATTTTAAAACATGACAAAACATAATGCAACTAAATTATTGATCCTTACTATTCAGGTTTAATTTTCCGCTTCTCTACCTGTATAGAAACTTAGCTTTGAGCTTGTGTACAAAGCCCTAGATTGCTTAGCTATTACTGTAAGAAAAGGAAAACATGACTCCCCCTCATGGTGGAGAAAAGAGACTCACCAAAACTCCAAAACACCACTGTTGGATGGGATCTTGGGATAGATCTATGGCTTCAGTCTGCACCTCACTCTGGCATCTTTTTTCTGTCTCGCGATAAAGCCATTTCATCCACTCTACCTGTACTTAAGATTTAACACTGTATATTGCCCATCATCTAGGTATTACTGCAATGACTTAATGTTTGCCATACTGTTAGCATCTAATTGTTTCAGTGTTTCAGTCATATGACTCTCAATGCTAAGGGATTGGAGGGGCAATGGGCTGTGAAATAATTGTGCTGAAATCCAGAATAATTTTTGTGGTTAGTTGAAACAGCATGGTGCATTTTTGCCGTGTCTCCGCTAAAAGACAAAATGTTTGATTAGCTTTTCTCTCTACTATCAGCAGTTTCAGCATTTCATAATCCTTTATGAATTTAAAGCAAGGAAGCCTGTAACTTTTTAGCATGTGCCTGAAAGCTGAGTAATGCCACCTCCTTGATTTTTTTTCTTTTCTTTTTTTTTTCCCCCCTTCACCTTATGGGTAACAGCAAGTATATTAATCTGCTTTCTGGTGTGATTGGTGTTTTTTTTTCTTTATAACTGTACTACTGATATCTTTTAAAGCATGTAGGCTTAAAGCATGCTTGTCTATGTCCTCAGAGGTCTCAGAAACTTGCTGTAACCTCTGCTTCCTGATGAAATGTTTTGAGCTTCAAGAAAAAAATATGGGGGAAAAAAATAGCCTTTTATTCCTCCAATCCTGACAATATCTAATTGCTGATGAAAGAGGAATGATTATGTACACATCAAAACTCCTTGAACTCTGCAGCAATTCTAAAAGGAGATGTAGTTAAAGTAAATAAAAATCTTACCTGGTTCCTTGAAAAAGCCAGACTACTGTAGGCCATGCAGGCAGAGATGGTTGAGAGGTTCTAGGAATCTGAGCCGCTGGAACAGGCCTAGGCAATCAAACATCAATTATTGTATCTGGAGATCCACATCTGAAGAGTTGCTGTTCTGAATTGTAGCATTAGTCATTTACAGGGTCCATTATTCTAATAAAATCACGATGCTTCCCATTATCCTGTGTGGCAGCTGCCTGAGCACACCCATCATCTGCTGGGATGAATGTGCAAAGCCACTCAGACATAATGGCTTTCTGAGCCAGGGCTGTAACTGGGCTTGTGGAAAATGACTCAGTCCTTTACTTGGACTTAAAATCAAAAGTTCTCTGTGGAAAAAAGACTTCATTTTCACCCAACCTAAATTCAGGTTCGAGATAGACACTCAGAACACGCACTGCTACTCCCTCAGCTTCATGTATTAAAGAAGATCTTAAGTTTTTTATTTAGAAGGTGCTTACTGAAGGGGCTGAGAGATCTTGATTTTGGGGCAGCACAATGAAACCTCAAAGCACACTCTGTTCTTAGTGTCTCATTTTTAACCCTCACATAACAAAAGCCATTTTTATGATAGTCTATGCATGAAGTTAGTTCCTTTTCACTTACATTGTATAGCAGTTGTTAAACTCGTATTTCAGTAATCGGTTTTTGTAGCATACTGCAGCAGTTGGGAAAGCAATGTTAAATCCTGTTGTTAACCTCCATGACCAGTTTTGCCTAATGAGAATTTAGTTGCTGTGAGAGTTCACCTAAAGAAATGCTTTTAAACTACCGAACTCAGAGCTTTGGGTACGGCCCATTTAATTCAAATGGGGAGAGAGAAGTGCTATCTGTGCACATCTATTCCTCTATCTTGCATGCTACTGTGTCCGAGATCTTGCAAGGATTATAAATAACAGAAGTTATATTGCTGTAAAACCAAGGGAAAAATATTTGTTAAACTTGACTTTGACTCAGTCTTGCACAAAATTAAGTGGAAGTGCTTACTCTTAGGTAACCACTCCAGAAACAGAATTATATGTAAAAGCATCAGCTGTTACTAAACTGTAATTGAAGTTCTGTTTGAGCCACAGCCAGTGGTTGTACTTCTGTTATTTCACAGGGAAATTAAGGCAGATTTGTGTCTGTACTTTGGTGCAGAAGAAACAATAGTGTGAGGTGGCGTTCTCTAAACGCTGAAGCGGCCAGGGCTGCAGTGGTGATTTGTTCTGTAATTTAGAAGTCTGGGCGTTTGTATTAAAGTACAACCTCAGTTCTTACAAATTAGATTTCAAAGCGTAATTGCAGCTCAAATATAAAAATTAATCAACTATGTTATTACTTGGAACAATTAAAGCATCATAAAATGAAAAACAAATATGAAGGAAATATGCCTGAACATGTAATGCTAGGATTGTGAAACGCTTAATTTGGTTAGACAAATGCACTGTAGATTAAAACTAGAAAAAAACAGATCAAATTCATAGAGAGGTATTTGCTTCCCAGTAATTTAATAGTATCTCTGAAGCATAACAAAGAACAGCCATTTCTTGGTAATTTTCTGTCACTGGAAGGTGGGAGAAAGGAGGAATGTCAGGGAAAAACCATGTGGATTTGCATTTGTGACTGTGGTGTAGCTATTGGACTGTGCTGTTCTGTTCCATAGTTCATTGTGTGATTCCAGTGAAAAGTCATCGGGTATTCTATGGCATCTGATCGGTGCAAAACTATAGTGTTGTAATGTGCTGTTAATTGTTTTATTGAGGGTTTTTCTTAACCATGTATTTTGCAGAAGATTCCTGAAAACCATTATCCTGTGCCATGGCTGCATTAGAGTTAACTTTGTTAGAAAATACATTATTCTGTGTCACCGTGACTTAAATAGGAATACTGCTGTAGTAAACTCAGCTCACTGCTGAAAGATACAGCAAGTGCTTCATGGGGCTTCAAGTTGAGATATTACCTGCATCCTACAGGGAATTAATTATGTGAAAAAATATACAGACCTGCATGCTGTGTTTCACAGGCCATCAGTGCGATTTCACTTTTTAGTTTGTAAAGCTAAATGGGAAGAGATGCTCCAGAACTATGTGTAATTTAAATATTCATATTTCTAAGAGCAAGATTTGCTCTATTTCGCAGCATAAAAAAAGATATATTGGAGAAGGGACAGAAATAATTTTAAGAATAATATCCTTAGCCCCACTTCCATCTCCAGTTTGTTTTGCTCTTATTTATGGATGTGATGCAGGTACAGAGGTAATATCCTTCTTAGTCTTGTATGTACATTTCCAATCATTCTATGACCCTTCAACAGTACTACAGTTTAAAATTATACACTGCCATCAAAATTCAGGGGATACAGTGCTGATACAAACCAGATTGTTTTGTTTAAGAAAGCTTGAGTAGGCAAGTAACTTTATTTATTCTCACAGAAATCACTTCTGTTTTTTAAAGATGTCACCTAAACTCAGGAATAAATTTAGAGAACTTGGAATTGGGGTAGTTACAGGAGTGAATCATAAAGCTGAGCTGTAGTTCAGAAGGAGCTATATCCCTGTTCAGACAGGGAATTTTGATAGGAGCTCTAGCAAGGCTTGTTTACCCTCGTATTAAAGTTGAAATGACTAAAATTCACCTGTTCAAAAAAATATTTACTGCTTCCAGCTTTGTGTTATTTACATACTTATTCTTGATTGGTGGGTTTTACAAAATAAAATTCACTAAATGCTTTACATTCAAGTTTGTTTTCAATAGTTCAGAATTTATCATAAATGTTTGTTAGACTTCAGAGAATCCATAATGTAGATGGCAATAGAACATGCTGACTCCAGCTACAATAATAGATTATACATGAAAAGGCAACAATTAAATAGATATAATAGAATGGTTTTGGTTACTATGGGAACAGTTAAAGAGAGGTTTTTCAGTATTACGAACCACTGTTTACGAGAGAAGTTACGTTCTTCTGAGCTGAAGCTATGAAAGCTTTCCAACGAAAAGACTAAATAATATGAAATGTTTGAAGCAAAAACTTTTAAATATCTATCTACAATCTGTCACTGGTCTTGTGTTCCCTCTTACTGCATTCTCCTTGTTTTTTAGCCTGATTTAGGTGAAGGAAGCAGTATTCCTGAATTCTGAACTGATTTTCCTTCAAGTCTGAACACTTCAAAATATTTTACAAGTATGTCCTCCTTATATATAGTGAAATAAAGTCAGCAGTAAATAGTCAAAACTAAGAGCAGAGATCACGCTGCCCTCAAACCAGTAGCTGCTGGAGGCAGGCAGAGTTTCTAATCTGCCTAACTGTGTAAGCAGTGTATCTTCCTGGCCTGCCATTGGCCGTACGTGAGCTTTCATAGGCTCAGGTTTGTTGCCTACATTTGCTTTACCCCAAGATAAAATCAGAATGACACAGGCTTAGGGAACTCCTGAGAGTGCAGAAAGAATTTCATCTACTTGTTTGCTGCATTTTCACTGGGGACAGTGGGGAGACAGACTTGATGAGAAATGGGATGCCTGTGCCATCTGCACTGGATTCCTGTGTACCCTGCCAATAAATCGGGCTGTCCAAGGCAGTTCCACTGCTTATCCTCAGAGGTGTCTTGTCTCGTAACGGTCAAGCTGCAGAGATGTTTCTCGAAGAATTAGTGAATGCAACTGTGCTTGTAGGTGTCAGAAGTTCAATACAGTGCCACAACAAGAAACCTAAAATAGATGCTGAGCAACCTTCCTTGAACCCTAGAAATAACAGTTAACACTAGTATTTTGTCATTTGTTAGTTTTACTGAAAAATTGAGTATTTTAGCTTGAACAGAATGCTGCCTAAATTGATTGGAGCATGTTTGCATATCACGACTGGCATAAGCAAATAGTTAATAATAATAGCTAATAATAATAGCTTTTATCATGTATGATCTTATTAATTTTCTTTTATTTAGTAGCCCTCTTGCTATAGATTCTTCACTGATATTGGGGGAAGGAACTTGATGTGCTATATCTAGTGTACTGACTAATGTGTTGTGTAAATCTTCATGCTCGATAGCCAGTGGAGGAGCACACAGTAACATTTGTTCAGTGGTCACGACTTTGTTACAAGGGGGGTTAGCTGTAGACCATTTTGGTAGAGCTGCTATGTTTTGTGAGGCATCGAATCTTGAATCTGCAGTTGCTTACATTAGGACACTTTTCTAACAGGTCTATGTGTTTTGTGATCAGGAGTGCTGCTGGAGAAATGCCCTTCAGCCCTGTCTGTGCTATGAATGCTGATGAGCAGAAAGCAGCTTTGCTGTCTTGCCATCTACCCCTCAGGTTTCCTGGGGTTATGAATCCCTTTGTATATTGATGACGCAGGGATAAACTTGTTCATTCAAGCACACCTATGAAAAATTCATGTTTGCTCTAAAGATCTGTCACCTTGGATGCATATTGGTGGCTATATGAGCGCATCGCATCCCATATTGGTCAGAGGCTGTATTTTTTAAAACTCAGTTTGCAGTGGTTTTATCCATCTGTTAAAGCAAAAAATAAATTAAAAAAAGGCAAAACAAAAACCTCGAGTCAGCCAAAATCTGCAGGGAAATTTTGATTGAAGCTCGTAGCTATCCTAAGGTTGGTGCTTCTTCCAGATAGTGATGAATTAAGGTAGCTGAAAGTAGGAACTTTAAGCCATGAGTTACATAGCTAGATAAGGATGGAATGTGGCATGCTGTCTTCAAAATACTAATTGCAGTCGCCCCATGTCTTGTATTTATGCAAATACAGTGGTGAAGCAGTTTAACAGTTGAGATTCACTTTGTAGACTTCAATTTCCTGACATTAAAAGGCCTCTTTATTTAATGATAAAATGCTGGATAGCATTTTCAGCTGTATTATGTGGAGAATTTTTGCCCAGTAAATTTGTACTGCCTGAGATTAGTGCTTCTGCCTTGACTTCCCAAAACTAATAGAGAACATGTCCTTATTCATATGTGTGCTTGTAAAGTGGGAGCCTTTTGCGTGCATGAATTATACCTTTTGGAATCTAATAGCCATTAATTTTTGACTACCATATTGGAAATTGCTTTTTATTGTTCATGTGTTGCTTTTTTTTCTTTTTTTTCTTTTTTTTTTTTTCTAAAATACTATAGCTATATATTTTAGAACATTGCAAAGTCAACAAAGTTGATGGGAGCCAATTGGATTCATACAGCTTTGATGCCAAAATCCTCCACTGAAAAATGAGAAAAAGTAGATATGGAAGGAAAAGATTGGAAAATTCTCTTCAGTATTATTCCCATGTCCGATAGTCACAGATTTTGATGTGTGAGTTTTGCAGAAAAATGTAACTTACCATAAATACACTTTTATCTGAAGTCTGAATGTCTCATAATATATTTAAAAAGTTAATATATTTAAAAAATTCAACTACAGCTCTAGGAAGATCTGCATGCTTATTCAAATTTAAGCAAATGACTGATCCATTGAAACTTAATCCAGTGCATACGTCTTTGTGGCAAGCTTGTGCTCTTTTATCCAGTGTTCTTTCATTCACTAAAGCAGGCTGGAATGATACATGTTTGTGAAATGTAAATAGAAGTACTTTTGCATGGCAATATTTAAAAAACTTTAGGAAAATAAGTACTGAAAACTGAAAGAAAATCAGAAATTAAAGATAAAAGCATTCTTATTTCCAACAGAACTAGACAGAATTTTTCATCTATTCAGTGAGGAGATACAAAGGACAAATCTGTAATTCAAACCCATGAAGGTTGTGTCCTTGTAAAGTGTGGACTCTCTCTTCATTTTGAATAATTTAAACTGGCTCTTCCCTTTGAGGTCAGGATTGTAGAATGAAAAAGTATCTTGTACCGCTTTAACCACTAAAAAGAAATTTGGTGATCTCTTGCCTTTTCTGTCCTTCATTACATACACATTTAAAATTCACTTTGGATATTAATCATACTTATACATCCATTTGCTACCCGTAGTGATTTCACTAGGGAAGACTGAAATCTTTCATGGTAATGGAGTTCTAACTAAGTATTAGTTATTAGATACTTAAGATCTTACTTCTTCAGATGGAGATGTTTAATCTGAATCTTAACCACTTCTGATGGATAAAGATTCCAAATCACATTTGGAAAAAGTGAAGAAGGTGTTCCTGGTATTCTAGTTGAATTGGGTGGTAGCTCTACACCTTGTACAGAAGCTTTCCCAGGCAAGTGTCACCTTCTGCAGGCGCTAAACCTTGTTTGTTGTGTTTTGGTACAACCCTGAGACTGTCTGCGAGTGAGGGAGGTGTCAGTCGGAGCCTTAAAGTCTACCAGAACAGTTAGGGAAAGATTTCTCCGTACTTAGTCTCTCACTGTTAGTGGCATTCTGAGTTTGTGCAGTATTTACTTACACAGTACTTATTTTCAGCTATGGATGATAAAAAGTGAGCTTTCTGCCTTCCTTATTCCAGCTCCCTCATCCAAGCCCCACCTTGAAATTAGTATATGACCACCCATCTACTTCATTCAGCAGTGACAACTTCATGAAATCAAGTTCTTCACTTTTAAAAATTCTATTAGATCAAAATCCTGAAGTGTCTTTTAGTCAGTGTAGATCAAAATCTTCTCTGAAATATGGTGTTCGTATTCACGGCACTTGAAATTTGTCTCTGCCTCATGCAGACTTGAACTGTTGCTCATTATTTTGTTCTTCAAATAAAAGGAAATTGCAGAAGTGACTTTAAGATTCTTTTTTGTTTTTTCATCTTCTTCCAGGGAACTCATGCTGTTTGAAGCCCAACAATATTACTTTAAATCTCAATTTTCTCACTGTTGTGAGCATTTTATTATAAACACATTAAACAAAAAAAAATTATCTCTCAGTTTATATCACCATGCAAGAAGACAGTTGTGTTAAAATTCTCCCTTTGAAACATTTTGTTACTGCTAGTACGCAGTAGTGTGCAAGATCTGAGGAGCAGAGAAGTCATTTGCCAACACGGGGAAATACTAAACCCTCAACACTTTTGCATGGGAATTTTACATGGTATAAGAAGTCTATAAAATGTTATCTTGGAAAAAGCTGCGTTCGGATGCTTTTTAGTGCCCTCTGTTCAGCCAGTGGAAGTTGGTTCTTCTGACGCAATGCTTACAGCTTTTTTACCTGCTTGTGGGACGATGTTGTGCATTTGCTGTAGGGTTGCTCAGTCCATCAGAAGAACGTTTTTGTGGAAATCCAACATTTTGTTTCTAGTCATTTGAAATGATCAGCTGTATAACCTAACAGAGTTCCACAGGAAAATCTTGTCCTTTCTTCAGAATTATGTGGGTTTATTTCTAATTGGGGCAATATATTCAAAGCCAAAATGATGATGAACAATGTAAGTAGATGGAATCTCTGGAAAAAGTGTGTGTGGTGTTCTGATTTATGAACAACATCTAACATAAAATTAGTATTTCCAAGTTTGTGAATCTTGAATTCTGAGGTTGTGTATCATAAGATGCATCATGTGAAGAAGAGCTTCTGCCTTTTTTAGATGCCAGGCTTTCATATGCCTACACATGTAAAATCCCTTGGTGTAAGTGCTGCTTTTGTTCAGGTACATGCAGTGCAGTGGAAACTGTTGAAGATCCTCTTGAGTGAGTGAGAATCAAAATTGGCCTCCCCCCCGCCTTCTGAAACTGATGTGAAAAATCATCTCCTGTGTAATAATCATTCTTTCATATGAAAACATAAGCTCGTGTGGATATATTTGACCTTAGGGAATATCAACAGAGATTAACATCAGACAAGATAAATAAGCCATTACTTTTTCCTCTGCCAAAGCCATGATGGGGGGAGAAGCTTCATTTTCTTATTGAAGCATTTTATTGCTGTTAGATTTTTATTTGTGTCATACATTATGCTGCATTCTTAGGTTGTCTCAGTATTTTGTAGTACTGCAAAATTCTATAAATTGAAAAAAATGATATTGCCAGGCAGTTTCACATTGCTTCATTGAATAGTAGTGCACAGTGACATGTGCAATTGATAGCACGTACTATGGCCAAGCAAAAGTGAACGGAAAGTCCCAAGCTCTGTAATCTATCACTGAGCTCTTGATAGCCACTTCTAACGTGGCTTTTTTCAAGCTGTCTTCTCACTGCAAGTATGTAGCTGGATCATTACCTCCAGATGGTAAAACCTTACTAAAGATGAGAGTTAGCTTTTTCTTCCTATTGACTAGTTTTTCATACGTCCCGTGATCCCATGGGCCCCAGTTCCTGTTCACAGTCCTCTTGTTTGAAGTTACTCCGGGCAGAGATGTAAGCTGTGTGTTTTCTCCTTTACGGCTGTATGCCACACGGTTTTGCCACCAGATCACATTGCTGCTCAACAAACACAGTCTGTGTCAAGCCCTTGCTCTCGCCGATGCCAGATTCATGGTAACTGTAACTGTTGATGCTACTCAACAGCTTTTCACATTTAAAACCCAGATTTAGCGGCCTTAGGTGCTAGAAACCCATATGCAGTTACTTAAGTGCCCATTTGTCCAGCTTCCCTTTCCCAGCTCTGTCTCTCAGCTCCTCCTCGTCTGGCCAGGAAATACCACTACAATTTGTGTGCATTTTATTTACAAATGTGTATTTTACAAACATGCAGAGATTACATGTTGGGTAAGCTAATTTGCATGTCTGTAAAGAATGTAATGCTACTTGTGCATCTGTCCAGAATGGTCCAGCTGACATTTTGTCCTTCAAAGGCATCACATGTTTTATAAGTCACACTTTTTTGGCAGAACTGATGTTATTGCAGCAGTGTGATGTTCTCTATCTTGATACTGGTCTAGTTGTTGCATTTGATGTAGGTTTTCCTAGAAGGGAATGAATTAAACTTAGCTTAAACAGGTCGCCTTCACATCTCTGGGTGTTGTGCAAGTGATAGTGCATCTCTAGTGCATACAATGCATGCCTTCATGTCTGGGGTCTGAGGGTAGAAGTGAAAGGTACACATCTGATCTGTGCTTTGTCCTGGTAGACCCAGCCCTGGACTCTGGTGGGTATGTGAAGAAGACTGATGCTGTGAAATTGTACCAGCTGTTGTTCAGTTCACAGGGAGGACCCCAGTGGTCGAAAGGATTGTGACTGTAGAATTTTTTACTGTTGAATTGATAACTTTATCATGCATTGATTCTTATAACTTGCAATGGCAATTATATTTAATCCTCTTTCACAGATGTATATAGTGACTGCTTATGAAGAATGCCAACAGTGGTGTTTTGCTTTCCTGTTTCAAAATATTCTGTAGGAAAGCACAAACTCTTTTTCCTGAGCTATAATCTCAATTCATGATAGGAGTCAGATGGAGAGCTGCAGTCCTTGCCAAATGATGGGATGGATTCCCAGAGAAGCCTAGGAAATTAATTACACCGGGCAGCAATTATCCGTATGGGGTATGGAAGCAAAATTTGTAGCAAATGTTGAAGGACACAGATGCTGTGGACAAGGGGCTGAGAGCAGTTGGGATAGCTGGGTTGTGGTGATGCGGGAGGTGCTGGGGGAGGACAGCTCAGCAGTGCTTTGTGACGCAGTCGGCACGCGGGTAAACTTGTGGGAGCAGTCGTGATGCTCTGCAAATCCTGAATCCGGGGACTTGAACACAGTGTGTATTTTCAGTAATAATTTTTCCTATAATTATCTTAAAAAAAAACACCAAAACCAAAAACATTGTACAAGTGGGGTAGCATTCAATGAAATACAGGTACTTCTGAAGTCAGCCATTGATGCCATGCCTTTCCCTCCAACAAAATGAAGTATTTTGCCTATAACTTTATGTAATATATCTTTTAAAGCTCTGCCTGAAGGAATTAATGCTCTGGATCTGCAGTAATGTCAGATTTCTGTGGTTTATTAATCTCACAGTAGGTGGGAATTTAAACAGTCGTTTTAATGGTACTCTCCTTTGTGTTGCCATGTAGTCCTTAATAGTAAGGAAGCAAGCTACAAGGTTTAATGATGGAAAAGAAAATAATGTTGAGGGCTTCTGTCATGTTTTTTTGAACAGACTCTTCAGTTACGTGAGCCTGACAAAAGGGTGTAACAAAAAATACCTCAAGAGCTGTAGAAGACCCACATTTCAGCAGTGCTTTCATTACTATTATTATTATTCATTTGATCTGATTAATACACTGTTGTAAATTACATGCAGTCAACAACTGGCAGGAGAAATTTGGAGTGAAAAGTTTCCTGCTTAATGTGGCTTTTAAAAATACCAGTGTCCCATTACTTCACGTGACACTGTGTGCTGTTTTATACAGCACTTCATGTCACGACACGCCAGTTTTGTGTCCGAGTTGCTGGCTGGGGGTGGTGTTGCTCCTATCCACGTGTCACTTGATGGCACCTGGTGTATATCATCCACACAGTTAATGTTTGCCTTGCCTCTGCATCTGACATACACCTGTGAAATATGACTGAGTTCTGAAGAACCCACAACACTGGCAAAGCTGGCAAAAAGTTCTATCAATAGAGACATTTAAAAGTATGTATTTGTAGGAAGAGAGTGCAGGCAAGCTAACAGCATTTAGTTGGTTTTTTTGGGTTTTTTTTTTGCATGAAGTAATGGGCAGTGAATTGACCAGCTCATCTTCTACAGAAGATACTAACACTTACTGCATTCTTGAGGGTATTTGTATGTATTGCTATAAGCTATTCAGTGTTCACATTCAAATTTCTGTGCCAAGTTGACACAGAAATTACATTCTGAGTATGGATGGACTTTGGAATGCTGGTTCATCAGTTAAATGTGCTGTCACCTGTCTTGTGAGGGTGAATGTGATACTTAAACACCGCAGAAAAGGGTATCTGGACTACTTCAGTGCTGCTTCTGGAATATACAGGGATCATGCAGAAAATCTTCTGCCTTTATTAACGGTGAGATAGCATATTAGATTTGGGAACCTGTGTCTCCTGGTCAGATTGCAGGTTGAGAGATAAAAAGATGAAAGTCAGTTTTTGGCTTCTAGAGTGTTGAATAAAATAAATTTTCACTATACTTAAGGAAATAAAATAAAATAAATGGAAGCTTCACACCTGTTGTGTCGGTGATAACTTTCCCTATTGGCTTCTCTGATAGGAAAGGTTAGGAATACTTTAGGGATTTTTCTGGGAATTTATACAGAGTGGAATTAAAACATGGATATTACCTCTCTCTTTTCTTGCCTTTTTTTCTTGCCATAAGTATGATGGTTATTTTTCTAATGGTCCGTAGATACTGTGAAGGCTGATGCTTCTTGAATATGTTTTCCACCAGAGAAACTGGTTGTGTGAGAGACTCTCAGTAAACCGATCTATTTGCAGTTGCACACAAAAAAGTCCTTCCTAACTGCTCCCCTCCATGTGGACAAGAGCTTAAAGAGAAGCAGAATATAAAAGATTAAAAGACTATAATGACTTACTCAAAAGATGAAAGAAGTTATCTTAATGATAAAAAAAAAAACAAAAGCAAAACCAACAACCAAAACAAGCCAAACTGAGAAAAGCTTGAAAGCTTGACTTGGGAGGAAGTGAAATGTTTGACCAGATGTTAGGAGGAAAAGGGTTTGTCTCATCGTGAACTGGAGGCTTTTGAGGACAGTCATTCTCTTTAGTTTATGATACCTCAGGTCTTAAAGCAAGATGTACAGAAACCTCTCCTTGTACGTGGCATATCTCCTTATCTCGGAGCAGGGAGGGAGCACAGGCTTGGGTCATCTGAACTGTGCCATTATTAGATCCCCCAAAGATGTGACTTGCCTGTCCCCGAGTCACTGGCTGGCGGAAGGAGGCTGTAGCAGCCTGAGCTGAGGCAAGGATTCTGCCATTCCTGATGAGAATGTACATTTCAAGTATACAATTTAAACAAGATGATGTTTGGTTGCCCTTAAATTGCTTGCAATGAGTAAGGTGTGGTGTGTTTTGTTCTCACCACATCCTGTGATCTATCTCCAGCGTTAGCTTAGCTACCTGCATGTTGTCTGTGTGATGTTTCACTTGACATCCTTGTCCTTCTACTCTTTCCTCATGTCCCCAGCTGCACTGCAACAAGATGGGAGCCTTCTTTCTGGCTAGGAGGCAGTTCATACATAAAAAACAGGATTTAAACTGGCAGTGAGCTTAAACTTTATCTTTGCCCAATGTGCTGTTTCACTCTGATGCTGTGGAAGAGGAGTAAAGCTTCTGTGTAGCTAACATTAGTACTTCTGGCATGAGTTTCTTTTATCAATACTATTAGCATCTTAATATAGTACTGATTTTACAGACACTGCTTTACCTAAAAAGATTTTAACAAAGCAGAAGATGAAAAATCTCACATTTAATTGTATTGCTCCATGAAACTCTTCAGCTTGGACCTTTCACCTTAAGCAAAAATCGCAAGCACTCTGAAATGAGTTACATGGAGAAGTCATTATTATTTCATTCAGATGTTTTGGGGACAGATTTTAGATGTTGTTTGAGGTGCTGACATGAGCACTTTCAGTGAGCTACAGCAGCTGTTGTGCAGTTACTGCTCCTTAGCTAACGCTTGGAGACCGGCAGATATTTATATTCCATTAACATTTAATTAGCCCAGAGTACCTATGCTTTACTGGTGACAGATGGATACAGTGAACTTGAGGACTGTCTGGCTCTAAAATTTATTATTTTAAACATGTTCTACTGTCTTTCTTCTTGCCTTCCTTTTAAAAGCTATCCTAGTGTCAGATTATTGTTTGATTTTAATCAACTTGTGGTTACTTAAACTGGAAGAGGGAAGTAGCCTCATTGTGGCATTAGAAATCACAAAATGCCCTAAGAGTGCAGCAATTAAAAAAAAATGTTTATTGTGACTGTTGGATAGAAATGTCTAGAAATAGTAGACTCTTCGCTGAAAGAATCTAGAACAGAATTCCACACACTGTTCTTTGGCCTGCCAGGAAAATCTTTAATTAACATGCATCATATCCATACATATTTTATTTGCTTCCTATTCAGGTGTTTGAAGTCAGTTAAGTCCAGTGGGAATCATGCTCATTATCACGAATACCCAAATACTAATTATGAATGGTTTTACAAGGACAGTGAAAGCAAAGGGCTGCCATAACATTTGACTTTTATTTTCATGCCCTAGCTCAGGTTTATGTTGCTGCCATCAATAAAAAATACCAGTGCAGTCTATACAGTAAAAGATTGCCTCTTCAGGTATTGACCGTGATATCTGTTTGGTGAAATTGATGACTGGTGACTCCCTGATGGAAAGCTATAGTTTAAAAACACTGGAAGTCAGGTCAGTATATCTTTCTCAGCATCATGGGACCAACAAGAGCACTGACCCCATCCCAGAAGATGATTTGTCCAAGTGAGAAGTTTTGTAATGTGTGTCCTGTAAAGCTGAGGGATGCTTGAAGGACAAAAAATGGTTTGAGCAAGTGAAGGTTGGAAAGACATATGTTGCCCTTACCTCTGCCTGTTGGGATCTGTCAGCTAATTCATTTTACATTCTTCTTTCATGACTGAAATGGTTCACCTGGGAAGTCAGTAGTGAAAATGTCCTCATAAACCCGGCGTCTGCCTGGCGGCCCTCCGCCATACATCACCTCCTGGCTGTAGGAACGGGGAGCTGATCGGCAGTGAAGGCAGATGCTGCAGGAAAACTGGTTTATAAACCTGCGTCAGGTAAAATGAATTATGGAGAGTGAAGATGTACTTGGGAACCAGTTGTCCTTCATTTCCAAATGTAGGTGTGAAAAACAGGTAATAACTGTTTTCATACATCATATGTGAGGTTTGGGAAAAAATGAGACTTGAAATAGCCCCTTTAACCACCCCAGAGCTCCCACCTGGCGCAGCACAAGGCATCGTTGGTGTTTGTGTCTGCCACAGCAGCATTGAACTGTTTTCCTTTCTGAGGCCAGACACAAGAATTTGCATTCTGGGAGGAAGAATATATTCATTCTGAGAATTTCACAGGAGGTCCATTTTATTCACTGAAAAATTGAAAATAATATTCATGGTTGGAAAATTCTATTTTCAGCCCTCAAAAAAAGGGGAGGAATTGAAAATTAATATATTCTGGATTAAATGTTTTTGTTTCTGTGCATTTTTCTATAAGGATGAGCTGTATTTCTTTGTAGGACTCTTCGAGCTCTTCTGTCTACTAAAATATCATTATGTGAACTGATGACTGCATACCCCTGGGGATACAGCCACATAAAAAATCTGTTTTTGTGAAATTAATCTCTGTAAAATTGGTTAGTAAACATAAGCAGCAAAGCTCTTGAAGAAAATCTGTTGACTTTAGCAATTACATATGCCATTCCGATGCTGCCAAAGGATGATCGCAGCTCAAAGGTATTCTTTACATAAATATATCACTTTCTCTGGTTGAAACTAACACAAAAATTGCATATATTCATTTTTGGTAATCACAGTTTGAAGAGCCTTCTCCTTCTAGTTACAATTCTTAGTTCATGATGTAATTAATTTTTCACAGTTTTTCCTTGGAACCAATTTTTAAATTTAAAAATAATATTATTTTAAGAGGTGAAAAAAAAAACGGCTTCTACACTATCAATTTCTGCCCTCTGCATGGTGGCATGGGAGAATGTACAAGTGAAATGGGACTAGCTAGCAGCACTTAATTTCTTGCATTCCAACCTTACACAGTCTACCTAAATTTAGCCCCCAAATGTACAGGTTAATTCTGCCATTCACACGTTGATCTGTGCAGTTAATACCATTGTGATGTTAGATGTGAATCCTTCTGTCTCTGACAGAATCGGTGTTTTCAGGTACTCTCAATAAATTGCATTAAGATCATCTCTGTCATATTGCAAATGACAAGGAAGGATATCCACCTTTGAATGCTAATGCCAGGAAAATTAGAAGTGACTGATTTTGTGATTCCACTTGAAAAAATCTGAAAGCATGCCGATAAGAGGTGACACCAAGCTGTGTGGTGTGGCTGACATGCTGGAGGGGTGGGATGCCAGCCAGAGCCTGTGTGAAACTCGGGAGTTTCAGCAAGGCCAAGTGCAAGGTCCTGCACCTGTGCCGGGGCAGTCGCTGATACCGATAGAGGCTGGGAGCTGAAGGGACTGAGAGATCCCGGAGGAGGAGGACACGGGGAAGTGGTGGATGAAAAGCTGGATGTGAGTCAGCAGTGTGCTCTCGCAACCCAGAAGGCCAGTGGTATTCTGGGCTGCATTACCATGACCAGCAGGTCACAGGAGGTAAATCTTCTCTTCTGCTCCACTCTGGTGAGAACCCACCTGGAGTCCTGTGTCCAGCTTTGGAGTCCTCGGCACAAGAAAGACGTGGACCTCTTGGAGCAGGTCCA
>VWZY01007178.1:1362-13455 GCA_013399075.1 Chloroceryle aenea
GTGGTTGGTGCAGGCAGGACCTCCGATGCGTTTGGGGTTGGCAGGACCCCCGATGTGTTTGGGGTTGGCAGGACCCCTGATGCCCCACGTGGCAGAGCAAAACAAAGAGCAGTGGCAGAGAATTAGCAAAAGGCAAGGGCTATGTATCAAACACTGGAGCAGGTCCCACGACTGCTCAGTTTTCTTCCAAAGCTGGTCCAGCTCCGGGATGAGCTGGGACAACCTGTCTCTGAAGCAGCAGCCGCCTTACACCTCCCCTCCCCAACTCCTTGCTCTTACAGCAAGGTTACCTTGCCAACATCTGCTTTGCCTCCTCACATTATTATTTTATTACCTTTTTTTCCTCCTCCCAGCACCCAGCTGGGCTCAGATCGTGAATCTTCGGTCTCCCCGCGAGCGCGAGGTCGGGAACGGTCTCGGAATTGATAAAGTTCTGATGAACTTGGAGGAGGGAACATTTACGTCTGAGCGCAAGGGGCTGGGTTTTTTTGCCATTGATGTAGGTATCTCCGTTACTGTTTAATTAGATTAGTCCTCTAGCTTTGGTGGCCAGCTGTTCGCTTTGCAGACGGGAGAAAAAAAACAAAACCAAACTCCAGCATTACACTCCTGCTGCTTTCATCTTGTAATGAGCTTGTTAGCAATTAGTTGCTGTTGGAACAGGCTGCCATGATCTGGAGGGATAAGGCAATGGGCTCAGGGTCGGAAATGTTGATTTTTTTTAATGGAAACTGAGTGGAGAAGGGTTGGAATAGAAGTGGTTTCAAGACTGATGGGAAGGACATGAGCTGCTCACACAAGCAGCTCTTATTTGGTGGCAGTTGTCCTTTTGTGGATAGTCGGGATTGTAACATGCAGGTGTAATTTGGGGATTTATATATATAAATAACTGGGGGGGGGTCTATTTTTTATTATTATTTTAAACACTTCTAGCCTGGAAATTTTCCCTTCTCTCCTACGACACAGGCTGGGGAATTCACTGAAGAACTTAAGTCCCTCAATTCTATTTTCTAACCCAGCCCTACCCACATCTGCAAGGAAACGTGGATGGCACAGCACATACTGGGGAGAAGGGGCTGTGCTGGGACTTCTGGCAGAGATGAGTCTGCTTTCGGAGGGAACAGGAGGGGTTGCAGAGCATGGTGCTTATCCCATTGTTGATTCAGAGCTTGGATTTTTGCCAGTGGAAAGGGATCTGGGGTAGGGTCAAAGCCCTTGCATTGCAAACGAGTTGAAGGGCAGACCAAGGGGCTTGGAGTTTGTGCATCTGACTGTCAGCCTTGCAGAAGACTTGCTGTGAATTGTTATTTATATTTTTGAAGTCATTGAGCAGGGGAAAACACTGAGCAGTTGGGTGCTGGCCTCAGAGCACCCAGAGCTCTGAGTTCCTGCCCTCTCCTGGCTGGATTAGTGAACATGAGCTGTGGGACCAGTACTCAAACAAATGTTGGACTCGGGCATTTGGAGACTGTAGAATCACAGAATGGTGGGGTGGGAAGGNGTGCTCACGTGTGTGTGTTCACATCTGCGTGTCCATGTCTGTGTTCACATGTGTGTATGTGCTCACATGTGCTCACGTGTGCTCACATCCACGTGTGCTCATGTGTGTGTACACGTCCAGGGACAGTGCTGACACCGACGGGTAGCTGGTGGTGAGGAAAGCCCCTGCTCCTCTGATTAACAAGATGTTTGTCAAGGAAAGGCAGGGCCCAGAGGTGCTCTTAGCAGGNAAGGCAGGGTCACGAGCGTCTCCTTTTCTGGGCCCAGAGGTGCTCTTAGCAGGGCTGTGGGTACATACCCACATACATGCCCTTGCTCTGGGCTGCTACAACTTAAGACTCACAGCAGGGAAACCAGTTGTGCTGCTGCCCCTTCCGTACTCGATGACTAACAGGAGCAGAAAATACATCTCTGGGAAAACAGCTCCAGGCTCTTCCAGATAAATGTGTCATTTTATCTGCGTATTCATTCACTTGACACGTTCATTTCCTTCAGCCCCTTGCACTGGGCCTCTGGTTTGCACATTTACGCTTCTGCTCCGTGGGGATGGTGTTAGAACTGGCCTGGCAGCCACCTCATCCCACTGCTTCATGCCAAAGGGATGTGGGACTTTCTTTAGGAGCAAGGAACCAACCATCACCTCCTCTGTTCCCCAGTCACTATAGGGTCAGTCGCTCTTTCCCTGTTAACACGGAGCTTAGATGGTTTGTGTTTCATAACGCACCAGGACAGCGGAGGGGTGACCTGCTGGGAAGCAGCTCCATGGAGAAGGACCTGGGAGTGCTGGGGGACAAGTTGCCCATGAGACAGCAACAGGCCCTCGTGGCCAAGAAGACCACGGATAACTGGGGACCGTGGAAAAGAGTGTGGGCAGCAGGCCAAGGNTGGGACCGTGGAAAAGAGTGTGGCCACCTCTGGAGTATTGAGTCCAGTTTTGGGCTCCCCAGTTCAAGAGACAGAAGGAGCTATTGTAGAGTCCAGTGGGGGCTGCAAAGCTGCTGAGGGACCCGGAACATCTCTGTGCCAGACCAGGCTGAGAGCCCTGGGGCTGTGCAGCTGGAGAAGAGCAGCCTGAGAGGGGAGCTGAGCAATGCTGAGCAAGAGCTCAAGGGCCCTTGNGCTGCGCTGGCTCTGGATCCTTCCCAGTTTTAGCTCTGGATGGTTCCCAGTTTCAGCTCTGGATTGCTCCCAGTGCTGGCTCTGGATTGCTCCCAGTTCTGGCTCTGGCATCTATAAACCAGCCGTCAGCTGCCGCGGAAGGCAGAGTCTGGTGGCACGAGGACAGAAGACGTTGCGGAAGCTGAGCAGCGAGCGCGTGCGTCGAGTTGGTGACGTGTAAATCTCCGCTGTGACACCAGTGCCGCGGCCCTGACGGATGCTGGGGGTGGTGGCTCCACCTCTGCATCTCCTGCCTGGGGGCTGCTGTGCTGCGGGAGGGACCCCGAGCTGCGGGGTTTTGGGGGGAGATGTTGCACCAGGGCTTCATCGCCCCGCAATGATGCGGCGACGATGTGGCTGCAAGAAGTCTAATAAGAAATGAATCTTGCCATGTATAATGCATAACCCCCCTCCCCTTCCTCACCTGTATTCCAGAAAAAAAAAATAAACCGGGCAATTTCCTAGCAAGGCAGAGTGACATTTCTATTTTTAAAAGACCATTTATAACTAGTGGCATTATTTCAGTCTTTCACGCAGCGAGGGTGAAGACATCGACCTGACTTTTGCTGCAGCCCTTCCAACTTCCCCTCCCCGTTCCTGCTGTGCAGGCACGTTTTCTCTTGACCTAATTTGTTTGGTTTTTTAATTTTTTTTGCTGGATGTTTGTGATAAGCCCCAGATGTAAGGGTCCTTTCATTTATTTATTATGAGTTACCAGAGTGATAGACTTTAAAGGAGGTTTCCCCTCCTTTGCTGTAACTCTCCTGTCCAGTTTATTTTCTGCCTTGGTGGTGTGTGCAGTGGGAGGAGGGAAGCTGGGGAGTTGGACCGATTTGCTGCAAGACGCCGAGTCCAAGCGCTGCTTTCAGTCCCCTAATGAAAACCTTCCCTTGCCCTTGCTGATGGGCTGGAGGTGCCTCTCTTGCAGACATGTCCCCAGGAATTTATGGCCATGACAAGCTGCTCCGCAAGCTGCTCTCCCAGATTTGCCCGGGAGGGAGAGGGAGGCAGCAGCTCTGGGCTGATGGGCAGAAAGGGGCTGGTTGAATGAGCAGCACAAGGATGCAGGGAAGGGACAAATAAAGCATCGCCTGCTGACCTCTCCCGGCACCTGCAGCGGAATTTCTCCTTTCCTACTGCCTTGTACCATGAAGGTCTTGCTGCAGTTTAGTTGGCTGATTAAAAAGCACAACGGCAAGTGCATTTCTGAGTCATAGAAATCCCCGTTCGACCAGCTGCTTCATACCAGGTTCTAACGCCAGCTCTGCCCAGGCAGCCTCTTGTCCATGCTGCCAGCTTCAGCCCCTACTAAGTCAGCAGGGACACGGAGCTCACAGCTCACCCCTGCCTGTTGGGAAGGCTGAGATCATTGCTTCCTCATCCTCAAAGTGGAAAAGATCCACCCTTAGATCCCACCAGTTTTTCTCCCAACTGGAGATAACTCTGAATCCAATGCCACCTGCCCATGGGTTGGCATCTGTAGGTCTGAGATAAGAACTGGCCGCTGCCCATGTGTAGCAGCAGGCACTGAGTTTAAAGCAGGTTATTTCACCAAGGGCAGCTCCGTGTGAGCCTTGGGGCTATAATTAATAATCTCGCTGCCTGGTAGAAGGTCGCTGCTTCTCCCGGACGCGATGCACCGGTCGGTACGAGCTCTGCTGCAGCACAAAGCCTTTGGGACCCTTCTCCATGCAGAGCCTTGATCAAGCCTGGCTCATACTAATGAGATTTGCTGGGGACAGGTCAGACGGTCAGTCCTTGGAGGTCAAGCAGCTTATTTGGTTGCAGTTGAGACTGGAGATTGGTTTAGATGTTAAGCTCCTGACAGCTGCAGCGTGGTGCTGAGCGCTGGCATGCTCGGCGCAGGGGTGAGGAATCAGGCTGGGAGGACTGAAGGCAGTGGCTAGACCAGATCCAAACGTTACCATTTATTATATGGCAATATTCCAGAGAGAAAGACTTCAGAGAGGAAAAAATAGGAAAAACTATGTAAAAACTAGAGGAGAGAAAAGCCTGTGGCTGGGTGTGGGCGCTGCTGGTGCCTGTTGCCAGCACCGACCTGCTGCGAGCTTTGGTTTGTAAAGAGCTGCAGATGAAGGATCTGTGGACACCCCAGCTCTTGAAAGGGCTTTGCACCCTGCCCGGGAATTATATTGGCCACTATTAAAGAAGAAATAGTAATAATAATCCTCCTGACTTTATCAGTCTCAGCAGATGCCTGGAAATCTCCAGTAAGTCTCGGCTGCGTTGCCGGCAGCCGTGACCTGAACCTGCTGTTTCACAAGGAGCTGCAGCGATAAAGGAAGAAATTCCTCCAGTTCTTTGGTGTTTTTTCTCTTCTTTGAGAGAAACCCAGTTTCATCTCCTCCGCCTGTCGCTGCGCTTTGGTTTGGAAGGTCTTAGCTGCCTTTTGGAAAGGTTGAACATTTTTTGTTGCGTTTCTTTTCCACCTGTTTAGCGAGTTAATTTAAACCCACCAGGTGGGTACCTGAGGAGACTGTGAAGCGGCTTCGCCGTGCAAAATAAAAAGCAGGCTGGAAGATGAGAAGCAAATTAATTCCCGACATTTCTGCCTCTTCTGGAAAGTCATTTCCATTTGGGGGTATTATTGTAGGGATGCAGAGATGCTCTCGGTGCCTGGAACAAAAGGGACAGAGCGCTCGGCTTTTGGGCTGGTGCATTAAGTGCAGGAGAAGAGGGGTGTAAATCCCCTGGGGTGGACGTGGAGGGGAGTTTGAATTTACACAGAAAAAAGTAAACCTGGGGGAAAGAGTAAAGTGGAAAAAACTGTCATGTAAGCACAGGCAGGAGCTTTTTCATTGCACCGTTAAAGGCATCAGTGGGGGCTTGGAGATGGGATATTCAGGGCTTTCAAGAGGGTCCTGGGCATGGCAGGGGAGGGATTGTGCTGCAGGGATTAATGGCATGGTGGGGTCAAGGGGAGCGTCAGAGCCTTTTTGTTGCGATAGCAGAGCTGAGGTGCTGCTGGGGATGTAGCCATGTGGATATCCTGGACTTTCACTTCAACGGGAAGAAAAATTTCTTTGGTGTAAGGTTGTCAGAGCCTGACTCAGGCTGCCCAGAGAGGCTGTGGAGTCTCCTTCTCTGAAGAGATTCCCAACCCGCCTGGACACTGAGACCCTGGACCCTACTGGAGCACTGGGAGTGGCACCAGCTATCTCCAGACGTCCCTTCCAACCCCCCCCATGCTGGGATTTGCTGATTCTGTGACTTGCCCTCACACAGCCCAGAAGTGGATGGTGAAACCCCGGGCTCCATCAGAGCAGGGAAGGCAAAGCTCCATCAGGGTGTTGTGCACAGTGCGAGGTGATTTCGGGAACCCTGTGGTGCCTCCCCGCAGCTCAGGGCTCGGGCTGCCCCAGGTTTCCAGCCATTCTGGGCTGCAACAACCTCCTGAACGAGCCATTTCTGGGAGCACAGAGCGATGGCGAGTGGAGCTGATGGGTCAGGGGCCAGCAAGCACCACGTGCCAGCGTCCGTGTGCTGAGCTGCACTGGCTTTGCTTCTGTAAAACCCCACTTAATCATGTCGAACAACAGTGAAAAACCAGCTCCACCTTTTATATTGAAGGACCTTTGCCCCAGCAGACAGGCTGTGCTGCAACACAGCTGGGTTTTCCCCGTGGGTTTGTGTGGGTTTGGATGGAGTTACTAATTTTCCTGTCCTTGTGTATCATGTAATCCTGAGTGCTCAGAAGGAAAAAGAAAGCACGACCGTGGGTAAGAGATTCAATTAATCACAGGTTGCCCGTCCAGCCTCTCTGGCTGTGGTTTACCAACAAGGCTGTCTTCACCTTCCTCCGTTAAATAAAATATATATTTAGAGGCAATTTTGAGGTGGAGACCTTTTGCTATAAGGCGACTGGGCTGGATTGCATAATAACTACGACTCGTCAGCCTGCAGAATACCAGCTTCGTATTCCTAGGGGTTGATAATTAAATTACAGTTAAAGCTGCTGAGTGCTATTGAGGAAACAAAGCGTTGGAGCCACCCCTGAACAGAAATCCCACTGCCAAGCAGGAGATCACAAGGAGGCTTCGTTATCCGTCCTGCCACCAACCTCTGTCCCACCTCATGGCATCGTCGCGCTTCAGAAACGCCAGGCGGTTGTTCCACCTTTGAAGACAGCTTCATGGTGTGATGGGTTTAGATATCTTCACACCTTAGGGTTTGGTACTTGGTGGGTCATGAGTTAGCACTGAGTCGATTTCCAGTGCTGAGCTACTCCAGCATCTGCTCTGACAGGTTTCACTGGGCTCCTCTGGGGTGAGAAGGCGGCTGGTAGCGCGTATGGCTGCCTCCCATCCAGGATGTGCTCAGCATGGGAGAGAGGGATGGAGTCACAGGTCCAGACCTTGCTCAGGCATGAGCATAGGTCATAATGTCATAGAATCGTGAGGTTGGAGATGACCTTCAAGATCATCAAGTCCAACCATCTACTAAATACTTTCAGTAGTACTGTTTCAGGAGATATTTCATACAGTGTCCTGAGGGGCCACATCTGGATGTTTCCTGAACCCCTCCAGGGGTGGTGACTCCACCCCCTCCCTGGGCAGCCTGTGCCAAGGCCTCACCACTCTCTCAGGAAAGGAGTTTTTNTTCCCCAGTGCTGACTACAGGGGCAAGTAACACAGGTCTTGGACCCTTGGGGCTCTTTTCCTTGACATGTTAAGAACCAGTCACCTACTGTCCCAGAGGTTGAACATGCTTAAGCTGAGCGGGTTGGGAACAGCACCATGAGACTCATCCCTGACTGCGTGTCTCTGTTGGGTCTGAACCAGCCTGGAGAACCCACAGTGCTCTTGGAGATGTGTTTTCTTCCCACCCCAGGGCTCAGAAAAAGGTGTTCTCATTTTGTTGAGTTTCTCAGGGCAGTGTGGAGAGGGTGCCTGTTCTGAGTTAAAACTCAAGCTGTTGGGAGATGGAGAAAAGGTCAGCTTGTGTTTTGAGCTGCAGACATCAAGATTTCATAGAATTGTAGAATGGCTTGGGCTGGAAGGGACCTCAGAGATCATCTCATCCAACCTCCCCACCATGGCAGGGACACCTCTCAGCTAGACCAGGTTGCTCAGGGTCTCATCCAGCCTGACCTTGAACACCTCCAGGGATGGGGCATCCACAGCCCCTCTGGGCAACCCGTTCCAGAGTCCCACCACCCTCGGACTGAAGAGCTTCTTCCTAAGATCCAGTCTAAACCTATTCACCTTCAGTTTAAACCCATTTCCCCTCGTGCTATTGCTGCACACTCTTGTGAAGAGTCCCCTCCATCCTTCCTGTGGGATCCCTTCAGGTACTGGAGGCAGTTAAAAGGTCTCCTCAGAGTCTCCTCCTCTCCAGGCTGAACAATCCCAGCTCCCTCAGCCTGTCCTCACAGCAAAGGTGCTCCAGCTCTTTGGTCATCTTTATGGTCNCCTTGATGCATCCTAGGACACAGTTGTCCTTCTGGGCTGCATGAGCACACTGCTGGCTCCTGTTGCTTCTCCTCAATCAACACCCCCAAGTCCTTCTCTCAGCCACCCTGTACCCCCTGTACTTGTGCCTGGGACTGGCCCGACCCAGGCGCAGGACCTTGCGCTTTGACTTGTTGACTTTGCTGTTCACATTGCAAGAACTCCTGAAGCCTGTTGTATCTTTTGCATTTAGGTTAAACAAAACCAAAAAGCAACACTTTCTTCAGTGTGAAAACCTTCTTGGCAAACTTAAGTGTTTCATTCTGGGGTCGCTGAGTGGTTTGGGATGAACTGATAACTATTTTCTCCTTGAAGGAAACACTGACTTGCTTCCCTCCCTGGTCCCAGCCCAGGGGAGATGCTGAGCATGGACAATGAGAAGTTAACATAGATATTTTTTTTCTCAATAGTTGCTGATTTTTTTGTTCTCATCCCCAAGTTATATTTTGAACAGCATGGGTGCGTCCCCGGGTGACCTCCTGTGCCGTAGGATGCGTCTCCTCTCCCTTTGCAGCCACGTGCTTGGTTTGAGCTGATTCCAGTGGCTGAGCTTGCACGCGAGGGCTTGATGTTTTACACTTGTTGAATGCTGGACTTAAACTTTCGGGATGGTTTTCTCTCCTTTGGAAAACTGCAGTTTGTCTCTTTTTTCCTGGAGATGGGCCACTGCTAAAATACCCAACTTGAATCTGCTCCTACTCTCCGATGAGTTTCGTGCACTTCCTCTTTTCTTGCTGCAGCTCTTGGCACTTGAGCCCGATGATTTTGGGAGCAGAGAATCAGGAAATTAGCATCACGATTATGTCTTTTAAAATTCTTCTATGAAGAGAAAGAGAAGAGAGAACAAAAAAAAATCCCTGCCCTCCCCCAAAAAACCCTCCCAGTGCCGAAACATTTTGGTTTTATTCTCCAAGCTGAAGGGAAGGAGCTTCCCTTCACTTCCAGATTGTATTATTTTATATTATTATTTGACAATGAGACTAATCAGATGAAATCCCCAGTGTCCGTGTGGACTTGCACGGACCAGAGGTGAAATGGAGAATATTAAGCATTCTGCTGCAAGCTGACAGCATCTTAGAGGGCTTTGTGCTGTAAGAGCATTTAAAACCTTGAGAGCTACAATCAGCGTTGCCAGCTCCGAGGATGCTTTAATTAAAGATGCTGCCATTAGAGACGAGCGATGTGTAAATCATTGGGTTATTTATTTCTTTATTTATTTGGGCTTCCTTGGTTTTCTAAAAAAGAAGGAGGCACTTTCCTGGCACGTGCAGATTTTGATACACCCCAAAGGCTGCACGAGTGTTTCAGGCTAATGCTTTGTGTTCTCACCCAGGCTGCTTTATTCTCTTGCAATTAATTCACTGTGATAACGGGTCTGTACATGTCTGTGTGTCTGGACTTGGTTCGACATGGGTACAGCGGCGGGTTTGGGGAAGGAGGGTGATGCCCCTGCTTGATTGCTCTTTCTCCTTCTTCCACAGCTCACTTCAGTTTTATTTTTATTTTGCATCCCCCCCTCCCCATATTTTTCAGAAAAAAAGAGGTTGTGGTAGAAAATGGGACCCTGCTTCAAAGTATGGGAGACTCATCAAAACCAGAGATGTTATTACGATGAAAAAATGGGAATTTGAGCTGCTTGGGCAGAGGTGTTGCTTGTGCTTGCATGAGTTATACAAGGTTTTGCTGCAGGAATTACCATAACGCTCCACAACAAGGAGGTGCTGCCCTGTGTGGCACAGGGGCAGGGCTGGAGACCTCAGAACACCACCAGCCTTTAAAGCCAGTGCTTAAAAAGTCACCTGCCTGCCTGGGAGGGCTTTTCAGATATGGAAAGAGTCTGGAAAACAAATCTCCTTGGGCACCGGCAGCACCAGGGGTTGACAGGGTCTCCATGTATAGGGCACCCTCCATCAGTTTGCAGATGGCACCAGGCTGGGTGGGAGGGTTGATAACCTGGAGGGTGGGAGGCTCTGCAGAGGGCTCTGGCCAGACTGGAGAGTTGGGCTGAGGCCAATGGGATGAGGGTCAACATGGCCAAGGGTCCTGCCCTGTGGTCACACGAACCCCCTGCACCGCTCCAGGCTGGGGCAGAGCGGCTGGAAAGGGCCCGGTGGGAAAGGCCCTGGGGGCGTTGGTCAACAGGGGGCTGGAGATGATCCCGAGAGTGCCCAGGGGACAAGAAGCCNATAGTTCTCTGTTGCCACACAGACTCAGCCCAAGGCAATAAATATGCTTTATGGAGCTGCAGGAAAACTTGTTCCCTACGCACGATCTGTCCCCGTCAGAGGTAGATATGGTTACCTGCCTGACTTGCTGCTTTTGCTCACTCCATGTTGTGCCCAATGTCTTCTTGTGAGTAGGGACGGCCGCCAAAGCCCAAAGGATTAACCCTACAAAGGCAAATCCTTTGCAGTGTGATCCCCGAGAGCATCCACGCTCAGCTCCCCACCCACGGCAGCACCAAAGTCCGTCTGAGATACCGAGCTGATAGGACATTCTGGTTACTTCTCAAAATGAAATCCACCCTTCCTGCTCCTGAGGGATAACTGGAAGCGTGGGTCTCAGCCAGGCTCCCTCCCCTCCTCATTAGGTGTGAGGAGTTTTTTTTTTTGTCTGCTTTCAATTAGAAGTTGATTAATGAGAGCGCTGGTGATGCTCTCCTCTCAGAGCCTGCAAGGAGCTAAAAGGCTCCCCAGGACCAGAGCCCAGAAATAGCAGCGATGTTTCGTCAGATGGCTTGTTTTGTTTGCCCACAGAACCCGCCAAAGCGTGTTATTTACCTTCAGCTCTCCCGGGATTTCTCGGCTCCGCTTGGAAGGCAGAGAGGAGCGCGCCAGTCGGGAGTGTTTTGCTGCGCCCTCATGTTACGGGCGCTGTAGTTTATCCAGAAATGTCCCTTGCAGGATGGATTTATTTCGAATCAAATGCAAAATGGACAAGGCAGAAACGAGACGGGCCCTTGCAGAGCCACGTGAGCAGCCTGCCAGCGCAAGGCACCAGCACAGAGTCATTAAAAGAGACACGGAAGAAGCTGTTGCAAATGGCAAATTCCACTGCTGAGGAGCTCTGGAGGGGACATCTGTCCTAACAGCCTTGGTTTCTGTAGCTCTGTGTCCCAGCAGCTCCTTAGACGTGGTTGTAACAAGAAGATTTTCCTATTTAAGCCTCATTCTTTGAGCTGCTCTGGGTACCTGGGGTTTCCATGGGGAAGGCTCAGAAAGCCTTGGGGAGGTGGTTGCCTCTGCGCCAGGAAAGGGAGCTGAAGTCCAAAGCCTGCAGATCAAATGCAGCATGTCCTGGTTTTGGTGACTGTCTGGACACATTAGTGACAAGAAAGGGACAGCCACTGCTCTAGGCTCTGTCTAGCGCTGCTCCACCTGCCCACAGTCAGACATGGCTGGTTTGATCCCTGTCAGCAGGAGCAGTGTGAGCTGGGGAGGGATGAGCTGTCGCTGCCGTCGGTGCTCTGCAGATAAAGCCCTGTCCTCGTGCAGCCAGGCACAGGCTGCTCGTGTCCATCCACGGACGGGAGCAGAAGGCTTGGGGTTGATGTGATGCTCCTGGGCCCATCCTCGCTCTGGGAGGTGAGATTGGCTTCAGGAAGGAAATGGGGAGCTCTTTGCATCCTGGGGACGGAGAGGGGAGTGACCTCCCCAGCCCGATGCAAACAGTGATGCTGGCTGCTGGGGGGACGAGGTCACAGTGATGGGTGCAGGGACCACTCTGAAGCCCTCAAAGAACAAACCACTACGCAGAATCACTGGCGTTCAGTGCTGCTTCTCAGCTTTGCTGCCAGAGACAGCTCTGAAATGGGAACCTGGGCAACCTCCCTGCCCTAGAAACGCTGTGAGGTCCGGGGGGTTTTGTAGAATGAGGAATCAGGAGGAGGAAAACTGCCCCTTTCCTTTAGTCAGAAGTAACCTGACGTGCGTCCAGCAGTTTTCTCCTCCAGCTCGCCCAGATA
>VWZY01007180.1:100333-110484 GCA_013399075.1 Chloroceryle aenea
TCCCTTTTTAACTCAGGCAGAGATTTCAGTTTGGGTCCCACACCCTCATTAAAACTTCTCTTGCAGCAAGATGTTTGTTTTTAATTTTCGGGGAGAGAAAAGCAAATGTTCACTCGATGGGAATGCTTCTCCTTGTGATGGGAATGAGCTGGGTGAGGAACACAGGTTTGCAAGGGGTCAGTGAATGGCAGGGGTTAAACCTCAGGTTTAGAAAGTCGTCTTTTGGGGTTTTGTTTTGTTGTTGTTTTAAGGTAAAATTATTTTCCTCCTTAATCACTCCTCAGAAAACGGCTGTAGCATTGGAACCATGGTCCCCAACTGTGCTGGTGCCACCACGGGGAAAAAAAGCCCATGGCCCTTTGCACTGGCAAAAAATCATGAAGATGTTAGAGATCTTGGGGCAAAATGTGGATTTAGTGCAGTTTTGGAGGGAAGGGGGGGGGGGTTTGAATGCTTCCTTCAGAAGTGTCTGGTTTTTGCATTCACCCCTCTCACATTTCAGGTGTTTGCACATTTTTTTGTTTGCCCATCATCATTTGCGGCCAATTTGCTCGGTTTTGAGGTTACTCATCACCATTTTCAGCCCATTTGCTCAGTTTTTGAGTTGGTTTTGATAATTTTTTGAGTTAGTTTCTCTTGGGTTTTTTGGTTGCCCATTGCTGTTTTCAGGGGGGTTGGGGGTCGGTTTTGCTCATTTTTGGGCTTGGTTTTGCTCTTTTTTGGATTGTTCCTCACCATTTGCAGCTTATTTGATAATTTTTTTTGATTGGTTTTGCTCATTTTTGTGGTTGTCCATTGGTATTTTGAGCCAATTGTCTCACTGTTTCTCTGCCTCAGCAGGTGAACCTGGATCTCACCTCCCTCCTCGATGGTGAGGACAAGAAGTCCAAGAACAAGCGGGGCGTCCTGCCCAAACATGCCACCAACATCATGCGCTCATGGCTCTTCCAGCATCTCATGGTGAGCACCGCAACCACCAAAATGCCTTGCGACATTGAAAAAAAAAAAGGAAAAAAACCCCACAAACCAAAACAAATCAGGGTAGCATTTAGACAAATGTGGCAAATTTAGACAGAATTTATATTCAGAGACACAAAGTGGATTTGGTTTCGTTTTGGGAGTATTTTGGGGATGACTCTTCCCTGCGGATGGCAAAGTGAATGCATTAAGAAGTAAAAGACAAACCAGAAGGGAACTTCCACAAATGGTTGCAGATGGGTGATGGAGCACTTTTTTTTCCATTTAACAGCTCAAAAATACTGTTTTCAAGCAAGCTGGGCTGTGAAATGTGCCCCATGGGTATGGTTGTGGCACCTCAGCAATCAGTCAACATACAGAATGACAAAATCAACCCATTTTCAAGTTTGAAGATAGATGGAGGGAGCTCAGTGGATGCAGCTGGGACATTTTCATCCAAGGAGATTGTTCTCCCACCAGCAGGGCTGGAAGAAGGGTAAAAAGTTTAAAAAAAACCCCAACCAACCCATTTTTCCTGCATAATTTTGTCAAGAAATCACTTGGAAACTGTTTGCAATGAGTTATACGAGGGTGTCAGGAAGATGGGAACACAAGATAAAAGCAAGACAAATAGCTGCTCTAAGGAGCACCCTGGGGCAAAACACGACCCAGGACACTGAACAGCAGCTGGCTGGGAGCTTTCCAGACTTTTGTTTTTAACACGAAATTTCGGATTTATTGCATTGAGAGCAAGAGCATCACTGTACTGGGCCACCATCCCAAGTTGCATCCTGCACCTCCCATGCTTTCGGAGGGCTGAGCTGCAGATTCACAATCAGAGAAAGGATTTAGAAGTCCAGAAACTGAGGAGCAATTTTCTGATGGGTGCCAGGAGAACCATCATGGTTTGAGATTTACAAAACTGGATCAGAAAAATAGAAGAAAATGTTCTTTTACTGGATGTTTGAACCTTTGCTCTCAGCCTGGTCCCTCATGGTCAGAAGATGCTTGGGCTTTCCCATGGGATTTCTCCCTCTGACATCATACATGATGTGATTTTAACCTAATACCATCGATGATCATAATTTTCTTGCAAGTTTTGTAGCAGTGGCAGAAGGAAGGAATGCTTGAAATAATATGCCCAAAATTGGGACATTTCTGCCAGAAAAGAGCCATTTTTATCCACCTTGGCATCCCTGAGACCCTGGTGGGCTGAGAGTCTCCTTCCTGCCATGGCTTTGGGTGGTTTTATGAAGGAAATCCCTCTATTTTCAGGAAAAATATCTGGAACACAAGTCCTGTGTATCAAGACAGGCACTTGGTTGGGGCTCTGAAAAATCACACATGGGGCTGGTTTGATATTTTTGGGACTGGAACTGAGGATTTCAGCATGGTTGGGAGGATGAGTGCTGGTCATGCCAGTGCAGGTATTGCAGGGCATTTTATTGATGGATCTGACAAAAACTGTTGCGGGTAGCAGTGGGTTTTGAAGCCCAAATCCCATCTTTACCAACAGCTAATAGAAAAATCACAAAAGTTATATATTAAAAAAATAAATATTTTTTCCTCCAAGGAAAAGCCCTTGATGGAAAAACTTGGAAAAAAACATAAGGACACTGGTGAAATCATGATGCTCTCAGATGCCACCCTTAAGCCTTGCAAATGCAAGAAGGCACCAAATTTGGCATGGGGAAAATGAAAAAAAAAAGGGGGGGGATTTTCCATTTTTTTTTCCTATTTTGCACACGGGGATGTAATTCTGCTCCCCCATCTTTTTGTTTTTCCCAGCACCCCTACCCCACAGAGGATGAGAAGAGGCAAATCGCCGCCCAAACCAACCTGACCCTCTTGCAAGTTAACAACTGGTGAGCATGTCGGTGACCCACGCAGTCATCTTGCTGGCTTGAGAAATATTTTTCACGCTCTATTGGTGCTACATAATCCTTTTTTCGGGGGTAACTTGGGTGGTTAGGGCTGCTTTCTGGGAGCCAGGCTCGGGTAGGTTTAATTAATGGTGCTCATTTGCAATGTCTCAGTGCCCTCTCCTGGCAAGCTCAAAACGTAGCAGCCTTCAACTCGGAATGGAATTAATGCATTGGTGTAACATCACAGATAAAATAGGGTAAAAACCCAAACAAACCAGCTTTTTAGGCCATACAGTCACTTTTGTAACTGTTTTATGACACAAGTCATTGAATTTGGTGGTGGAGTCCCCATCTCTGGAGGGGTTTCAAAGCCATGGAGATGTGCTCAGGAACATTTAGTGGTGACCTGGCAGTTAATGGTGGGACTTGATGCTTGCAAAAGGCCTCTTTCAACCAAAATGATTCTGTAATTCTATTAATTGTTATAATGTCTTTTGGTTTAACTCCAAACTGGTGGAACAACTAGTATTTACTCAAATGGCTTCTTCTTGCCCTGGAAAGGTTCATCAATGCCCGGCGGCGCATCCTGCAGCCGATGCTCGATGCCAGCAACCCGGACCCAGCCCCCAAAGCCAAGAAAATCAAATCTCAGCACCGGCCCACCCAGCGATTCTGGCCCAACTCCATCGCCGCTGGGGTCCTGCAGCAGCAGGGTGGCAATTCGGGGACAAATCCTGATGGTAAGGACAAACCCTTGTGTCTCGTGCCCTTCCTGGATGGGGTGGTCATGCATTAAATTATGGCCTTAACTGGTAGTTAAGTATTTCTAGAGCCCTTTATCACTCTGTGGGGAAAAAGCTGGTTGAAGAGGTGGCTCATGCAAGAAGGTCCTTCCAGTGGGGCACTGCCATCTTGTTGGCATGGGAACAGCCCTCAAGGATCACCCACTATGGGGCATCACTTGGGTTATCTCCTGAGGTGCTGGGTTGGTAATAAAGGGGGAGATGGGGAGAGGAGACAAAATGAAACAAAGGTGAAAATATGAAGATGAGAAGACAGATGAGATAATATGGAAAGAAAGATGAAGAGAAGTTGAATGGAGAACAGATGATGAAAATGAAGAGTGGAGAAGATGAAGATGAGACAGGTGAGACAAGATGAGAAGAAAGATGAAGAGGTAACATGATGAAAATGAAGAGAAGATGATGAGATGACAGATGAGGCAAAATGAGAAGAGAGAAGATGAAGACAAGATGAACAGATTATGAAAATGAAGAGAACAGAGAAGATGAGATCACAGATGAGATGATGTGGAGGAGATGGAGAGAACAGATGATAGAAATAAAGATGAGCAGAGATGTAGAAGAAGTGAAAAGAGATGAGTATGGACCAGACAAGATCAGAAGATGAAGAGAAAGTGGAAATTAAGAGAAGATGAAAATCTGCCTGAACAATTTGGGCATCTACTTGTTCATAAGTGAAGGTTTCTTGTTATATAATTAAGGTACCTAGGCTATAAAATTAAAGGGTTGGACTTTGGGGAGCAGGTGGGATACCTTACAGGGTGCTTTGTCTAGGTGCAGCTTTTCACTTGGGTTATTCCTGGTTTATGCACTTTTTGGGTTTTTTTGTTTGCTGGGAGTCCTTATTTATACACCTTTTTTTCATTTCAGGCTCGCTCAGCATGGACAACCTGCAACCCATCTCGTCAGCCACAGCCACCATGGCCATGCAGCAGGCCATGCTGGCGGCCCACGATGACTCCCTCGATGGCACTGAGGAAGAGGAAGAGGACGAGGAAGATGAAGACGAGATGGAGGAGGAAGAAGAAGAGGAGGAAGAGCTGGAAGAAGAGCCTGGTGGCCTCCCAGTGGCGCCCAGCACTGACCTTGGCTTGGACCACAGTGACTCACTGGAATAGCTCCTCCCGCGTGCTCCCCAAATCATTGACAGCACCAGAAACAGAATTTCCCCCCAAATGCCAAAAAAACTGGCAAGAACAAAAAAAGAAATTGGTGAGAAAAAGCAAATTGGAGGTGCTGGTGGATGCCCCAGCTGCCCATGGGAGCGTGGGGACCACAACGTTGGCACATGGAAGTGAAGGACACATGTTTACAAGGCACATATTGTGGCCAGATAAATTTTTTTTTTTCCAGGATTTATTCTTATTTTTTCCCTTTTCCTCTTCATTTTTGGTAAGAAGCAGCATTTTTAGGGGAAGTTGTTCTCCTTCACGTGATATTTGGATGCTGTTGGGTGACAGCGGGTTTTCACCGTGGGCCAACTTTCTTGGTGCAAAAATACCCAACTAAACCCAGGATTGATGCTTTTTGGGTTTTTCTCCCCAAAAAGCTGATTCACAGGCATAACTATCAGGTCGTGGGAAAAAAAATAATTGGAGAGGACAAATTCTGCTTCAGGTTGGACCTGAAGAGGGTTTCGTTCTCTTGACCAGACCTACCTGTTTTGACCCCAGTGCTGCAGCTGTTTGGTGACTCCGGATGCAACTTGCTGAATAAGGGAGGCAATTCCCGCAAATCCTTTAATTTATGTGCTAAAAACCCATCAAATATGGAAGAAAAAAAAGCCAAACCCATCCTCGTCCTTAAGGGCTGAGACTGGACGTGGAGTTGGGGCAAAGCCTCTGGGAGCGAGACTTTCCCAGGGCATTTTGGCACCAAAAAATTGGGGGGGGAGGGGGGAGGGAAAGTTTAAAAAAATTCCAATTTTTCACCCAAAATTGAGTGGCAACACCCAGGATTCTCTGGGTGGAAGGAAATTCAATATTCTTGTTAGAAAGATGGTTTCTCCCTGATATTGTCCACCCATGTGGAGTTTTACCCCAAACGAGCCACGGGTGAGGGCGGCTCTGCAAATAAACCATTAGACTGGGGTTTTTTATTAAAATCCCAGCAAAAAGGTGAATTTCACCATAAAACATGGCGCATGGGGAAACACAAAAGCAAACCTGGGTGATGAGGGGTAGAAATAATAAAGAAATTTTCTTCTGCAGGTTCCTCCTGTAAATGCAGGTTTCTGTCAGAAGGGTTTGGGGTTTTTTTTGTAGCTTTTTGCTGGTTTTGTCCTTATTTTTTTTGGCTCTTGAAAAGAGTTGAGGAAAAAAAAAACAAAACAAGAAACACAAAACAGCAGCCAAGGGAAAAAAAAAAACACCCAAACCCGAGTGATGCAATGGGCAGAAAAGCCTATTTTTCAGTACTGATCTGGCGTGAATGTAATCTGTCATTTCATAAAGGATTAATTGTAATTTAGTATTAATTCATGGGCATTTATTATAAAGTGCTATGAGATGAGGTTTTGCAGCTGTATTTTATTGGCAGCTTCTTCCCTTGAGCGGAGAAGGCCCCAAATGGGTGAATAACTCCCTAAAATGGGCAAAATTCCTCTCAAATAGGCGAATCGGCACCAAAATGGGTGAACAGACCCAGAAGTGATGCTCCTTGCCCTCAAAACGAGGGACACGCTCCCCCAAAAATGTGCTCCAAGGTGAGTTTAAGTCAAAATGAATGATGCTTCCCCAAAATGAGAGATACATCCCCAAAATGTTATGTCCTGCTCCCAAAATTGTTGATGCTCACCCCAAAATGAGTTCTATCCTCCAAAAATGAGTTGGTTCTCCCCTCAAAGGAGTGATGCACACCCCAAAATGAGTGATGCTCACCCTAAAGTGAGTGATGTTCACCTCAAAATGAGTGATGCTCACCAAAAAACAGAGGAAGGATGCTTCTCATAATTGAAGTGTTTCCCCCAAATGAACAATGCTCCCCCAAAATGTTGGATTCTGTTTCAAAATTAAGTCTTTTTTTTTTTGAGTGGTGCCCCAAGAATGATTGATCTTCTCAAAACCATAATGCTCCCCAAAATGTTTACCCTAAATGAGCAAATTCTCCCCACAAATGAGCAATAGTCCCCCAAATGAGGGATGTTCCCCCCCAAAATGATGCTCTCCAAAACTGGAAAATGAGCAACTCTCCCCAAAAGTAAACAATGCTCCCAAAAATGAGACAGTCTCCCCCAAATTGACTGAATTTGCCCCCAGAATGGATGAAACTCTCCAAAAATGAGCAGTGGTCCCCAGCTTAGGCACTGGCCTCCTAAATGTATGAGAAACCCCAAAACTGAGCAGTTCTCCCCAAAATGGAGCTAATTCATAGGTTGATTTTCTGATAAAAAACAACAACAAAGTGACTTTTGCGCAATTTTAGCGGAAAATGAGGCTGCAGAAGAGTTAAAAAAATGGGGAAAATCTCCTCAAAATGGAATTTACAGCCAAATTTTGCCTGTGGAGGCTGCAGGCGACTCTAAGCACCCAGCAGCTCATTAGCCAGGAATTTGCATATTTTATAATTTCCTGAATATTCATAACAGTCACAGCAAATGTCCTGGTCGGTATTTTCCACCCAAAAAGTGCATTTTTTCTACCAAAAAAAGCTGCAAAACAACGTCGCAAGCATCGCAAGTGGAGGAGATGAAGACGCTGCAGGCCAGTTGCTTAATTAATGAAACGAATTATTTATTTCCCAGGCTGTGCAAAGGGGGAGAGGGGAGTGGGGNGAAACGGAGGTCGTGGGTAGGCAGCGGGGTGCACAAGGGTACACCAGAGATGAACGAGTGTGCACAAGGGAGATGCACTAGCGCATGCAGGGATGCACAAGTGTTCGTGAGGATGCACAATGGTGCAGGAGCGTTTGTGAGGATGCACAAGCATGAGTGAGGACGCACGAGTGTGCACTAAGGTGCCTGAGCACGCATGGGGATGTGTGACCATGTACAGGGACATACGAGTGCGCGCAGGAATGCGTCAGGATGCAGAAGGATGCACAGGCATGCGTGGGGATGCATGAGTGCACAGGGATGCACAAAGATGCACGAGCATGCGTGAGGATGCACAATGACATGACCACACAGGACGATGCACAAGGGCACACGATGATGCACAGGCTTGCACTGAGGTGAGTGCACAAATACGTGCTGGGATATGCAAGGGTGATGCAAGAGATGCACGGGGATTGCAGGAGAACACGTGAATGTGCACGGAGATGCACAGGGGTGTGCAAGGCTGTGCACACATACACAAGGATGCACGAGGATGCACAAGCATGAATGCTGCATGAGGATGCCCAGCAGCTGCAAACAGGGTGCACAGAGGACACAGGAGGAACATGGAAGAGATGCATGAGGGATGCACATGCATGAAAGTAGCACAAGGGATGCACAAGGATGCAGGAGGCTGCATAAGGGCCACGTGGGAGATGCCCAGGAGATGAACGTATGATGAATGGGGATGCAGGGGAGGGGTGAACTGGGGTGCATTGGGGTTTCTGAGGCTGCATGCAGGAAGCAGATGGGCCATGTAGTGGTGTGAGGGAGGTGCAGAGAGGATGCACAGTGATGGATGAAGGTGCGAGAGGATGCCCAACAATTCACACAGGATGCACCGGAGCTACACAAGGGATGCACAGAGATGCACAAGGGATGGGCAAGGGATGCACAAAGGATTGAGGGAGATGCACGAGGATGCAGGAGACGCACAAGGATGCAGTGGAGGTGCATGAGGGATGCAGGAGGAGATGTACCCAGGATTCCCTGAGGATGCACCAAGGATGCACTGGAGATGCATGAGGGCTGAGCAAGGAACATACAACGGATACAAGGCAGATGCATATGGATGCAGGAAGGGTCCACAGTGGAAGCTCAGAGACATGAGAGCTGGATGAGAAGGGCACAAAGGCTGCCCAAGGGGTACCTTTGAGGATATAGTCCGTGAGCAGCGTGGGCACCTTCTCGTTCCCTTCCTTCATGGCAAACAGGACTGCGAGGGGGAAGGGAGCCATAAGCCTGGCCCTGCTTCCCCCCAAAACATCCCTTTCCCCCTCCCCAAACCAGCCCCATAGTCACCACAGTGACACTGCCAATTCCCACAATGCACCAGGCCTGACAGCATCCAAAAAAAAAGCACTTTCACCCTCAATCAGCCAGCCTGTTGCAATGCAAGAACAAGAGGCTTACCCCCAAGAAGGCTGCAAAAATGGGATTAAGGTGGTGCTTGCTGCAAACCAGCTGTGCTGCAAAATGCAGCTTTCCCCCTCAAAATGTGCTTTGGTGCAATGATGCGACCTGGGTGGGAGCACCTCACACCACCCAGGCGAAAAGTGGGATTGCCCCAAACTGACAATGGTGTGTTGCAACAACGCAGCCAAATCGCAGCTGCTGCAGTGATGCAAAAAACCCCGAACCCTGCACTTTCAAGCCCCAACTCTGGCAAACCAACCGATTCTGCCCCATAAAGGGAGGTTGCCCCAATACTCACTGTTGGTGAGCATCTGCAAGTCCTCAACGGAGGGTGGAGACCCCTTCTTCTCGTAGGGAATCACGGTGTTCAGGTACTGTGGAAAAAAACCTCAACAACAAAGCCACCCTCAAAAAAACCACCCAGGTAGCACAAAAAGGACTAGGTGGGTGGGTTTTTTTTCTTTTTTTTTCTTTTTTTTTTTTCTGCAGATCACCTCAAATCGGTGCAAAAGCCAAAGACATTGGTGATTTTCCTGCACTCGTGTTTACTTTGCCGGTGTTTTGGGGGGTGGGGGGTGTTACTGAATTAGCTGTATGCTGCAAACTTCACCCCAAAGCAGCCCAAAATATTTTTTTGGGGTGAAAAATGGTGATTCTTGCACAACAGGATTGTAAAATGAAATATTTTAAGAAGGGATTTGGGGGACGCAGGGGAATGGGGCATGGGAAAGGGTGTGAAAGGGGAAAGATCTAGGCAATTTTGGGTCATAAAAGGGGAAAAGGGCACCTGCTTCTCATTGGTGGTGGGGCCAAAGGTCTGGCGCAGGCCGGAGTGCAGGATGTTGGAGATGCCTTCCATGCTGAAGCGCTGGGGACACACGTAGCACCCTGTCACCTCCCAGGGACATGGACATCACCCACGGCACCTCCCTTGGCACCAAGGTCCCCATAGCCCCCCGAGTCCTCTCTACATTCCCCCACTCTCCTGTCTCCACGTCTCCTTTTGCCACCCCTCTCCTGCATCCCTGTCCTGTGTTCCTCTGCCCCATCCAGTCCCCATGCCTCTGTCCACATCCCCCCTATTCCTCATCCCATCCCAGATCCTTCTGCTCCATGTTCCCCATCCCACATGTCTCTGCCCTGTCCTCTCCCTTGTCTCTCCATCTCTCATTTCCCACCTCTGTGCCCCCATGTCCTGTGTCTGTCTGCCCCGTCTTTGACACCTGCATCCCCACACCCCTGCTTCCCTGTGTCCCCTTGTACCCACATCCCCCTGCCTCATGTCTCCCTGTCCCA
>VWZY01007180.1:130688-141178 GCA_013399075.1 Chloroceryle aenea
CCTCTTACTGTCACCCCCATCCCACCATGGGAAGTCCTTGGGGCACCCCTGCACCTGCCACATCCTTGAAGTGGGGGGGTCCCCTTGGCTCATACCTGGGATGGGTGACATGGAGACAGCAGTGTTACTGTCATACCCTGAGTGTCATACCCTGAGCTCCACCATCCTGCCCCACCTGCTGACCTGCTTTCTAACTGGGGACAGGACCATCTCTGCTAGCGGATGTGTGGCTCAGTTCTATTTCTTTGCTGGTTTTGCAGCTGCTGAGTGTTACCTGCTGGCAGCCATGTCTTACAATCGGTACATGGCCATATGCCAGCCCCTGCTCTACACAAGCTTCCTGACATGGAAGGTTTGTCTATAGCTGGTGGCTGGGTCTTGGCTACGGGGATTGATGGTCTCCATGGTACTTACTTCCCTCTCGCCCCTGTTACAGTGCTGTGGCCCCAGGACGATTGACCACTTCTTTTGTAATTTAAGTCCATTGCTGGAGCTCTCCTGCAGTGACACCAGCATGGCCATACTTGTTGCTTTCATATGCGGCTTCTTGGATGTGGTCTTCCCCTTCTTGTTCACACTGGCCTCCTATGTATGCATCATAGCTGCCATCCTGAGGATCCCAACCAATGTGGGCAGGAATAAGGCCTTCTCCACCTGCTTGTCTCACCTCACCATTGTTGCTGGGTTTTATGGTTCCTTCTTTATTGTCTATGTCCTGTCCGGAACAGCCCGGCTGTGGCAGCTCAGCAAAGTGTTCTCCTTTTTCTACACTGTCCTCATACCTCTGTTCAACCCCCTCATCTACAGGCTGAGGAATAGGCAGGTCAGGGAGGCACTGAAGAAAGGACCCTGGAAAGTCCTGGCCTCCACCCAGACTTTGTAGAATGTGTTAGATCACAGTGTGGAAACGGTTCCTCTGTAAAGTGCTGAGGATAAAGCTTAGGAATGATGGTGCATCCCAGTTATTCTCCAGATTCCCATGCCTTGTGGATATTTGTGAGAGGAAAGGATGATGGAGGCTCCAGTTCCTTAAAGACCTTTTTGTCTTATTTAGAAGAGACTGTGGGAAAGTTCCCACTTGTGTCTATCATGAACATGAATAAAATAGTGCACTTGTCAATTGGATCTTTGGTTTTCCTCTGGAGATAAAAGAGATCTTGAAATGAGACTTATTCCAAAGTCCTAGCATGCTGGTGTTATCTGAGGGTGGGTTCCTCTGGTGCCATTATTTGTCTCTGACTTGAGCACATTGAGGTGTGAGGGGATAAGGAATCAGAGGCACTGGGGAATATGAGGACATCCAAGAGGAGTCTCATTTTCCTGCTGTGGTCAGTAGCACTCATGCCTCTAGGCAAGGCCACCCATGCCAGGTGGTCTCTAATTCATCACAGACAGATGTCAATGGCAGGTCACATGCATTCTGCCTTCTTGGGTGGTTTGGTGAGATTGAAGAATGCTCTTTGACTGGCATGTCCACCTGGGGTGAGGAGCCA
Source organism: Chloroceryle aenea (assembly GCA_013399075.1). Lineage (NCBI taxonomy): Eukaryota > Metazoa > Chordata > Aves > Coraciiformes > Cerylidae > Chloroceryle > Chloroceryle aenea. Next base: position 132,182 of record VWZY01007180.1, read on the forward strand.
TCCCTCAAGCCCAGCTCCTGCCAAGAGTCCTCCCCTCCATTCTACTGCAGAAGCTGAAGGGCGTCCTGGAGGAGGTGTACCTGCCTGTGGTGGGGACATCTGTTCATGAGAGCTCCTCAGCAGAGGGTCCCTTTCTGTCCCATGGTGATCTGGGAAGCAGTCACGAGAGACTTGATATAGTCTTGCTTGGAGATCCCAAGCTTAAACAGCTCTCCAAACTCTTTGTTCCATGTCATTTCTCTCTCCATGTCTGCCCCTGTGGTACAGCCAAGGATGGCATTCTGGGCCTCATGGGCCCAAGAAGGTAAACCTCAACNAAAGGGTGAGGAAGCCCCCACGTACCTCACCATCTTCAGCCATTCGATGAACAAATTTCCCTTGTGACTCCTTCCTTGCTGAAAAGACCTTAAACCCTTCTCTGCTCCAGAGCCCAGGGAAGTGGTGGGCTTTGGTGTCTGGTTCCCAACAGGTGTCCACTCTTTTTGCTGAGTGGGCAATAGAGATCTGTGGGTCACTCATTTGGGCATGGCTGCTTGCACTCCAGGAGGGTCGCATTTTGGGGATTGAAGCAGTACCAAGCTTGTGTTTTCTGGGGAAATCTAAGGTAAGAGGAGGAGAAATCCCAAACTCCAAGAGCTTGAGGTGCTGGCCAAGACTTCCCTATTTCTTCAAACAATCCTGGTGGAGAGATCTTCATGGAGATCTTCTACACTCCTGGGGTGCCTGGGTACACAAAGAAAGTCCTTTGTGCTACACATCCTGCTCTCCGGGATGACCTGCCTGGTGACCATGGCTGGCGCTGTGCTGATTGCAGTTTGTGCAGGGATTCCTCAGAAACATTGCTCCCCTGTCCTGCCCAGCTTTCCTAGAGGGGCCATGCTGCTCCTAAAGGGCTTTGGGTGATGGGGTAAATCTGTAGTGGGCAGGCAGGCAATCAGGACACTGCAGTTCAAGTGGCCTGTCTTGGCATCACGAAGGAAGGTTTTCTCCAAGTCCTGAGATGAGGAATATAAAGAGACACATTTTACCGATCTTTGCAGAGTGTTCTTTCTACTCCCAAAGCAAACATGACCCAAGAGCCTGGGTCCCCCAATTTTCCATACACAAGGATTGACCAGGGAACCCCCCCTCCATTGTGGTGGGGTGGCACACAGGGACAGTGCAGCCTGGCCATGTCCCAGGGGACCATGGCCACAGGAGTGGAACTCGGTTGGCGTGTAGCTTCTTAGGGCACTATGCCATCATCGGAACTGGCCCTCACCTCTTGGTCAGTGCCACACACTTCCCTCCAGCTCACACAGTGCATGGACCTCTCCTGGGAGTGGGACAGGAGGGAACTGCTTGAAGGGAACTACACAAACCTTGCCCGCAGACACTTATCTTCAAGTTACCCCCATACTCTGAGCTTCTTGAGCTTTGCTTTCTTGCAGGAGGTGCAACTGAACCAGCCTTTCTGGTTAGTGTCCCTCAGACCACCCTTGATACCATTTCCGAATATGTGAAGGATGAGAGGGTGATGCGGAGTACTTAGGATGGATTCGGTGGGGAAATAGTGCTTAACCAGCCTGATGGTTGCCTAAGGTGACACAAGTGGCTTGATGGATGAGGGCAGAGCAGTGGATGTTGTTTATTCAACTTTAGAAAACCTTTTGCCACTGTCTTCTGTAGATCCTTGTAGATGATCTGATGAACAACAGGGCTAGGCAAGTGGACAGTGGATAGAAAAACTGCCTGAAGAGATGCACCCAGAAGGCTGTGATCAGCAGCACCAAGTCCAGCTGGAGACCACTCATCAGACCAGGCACAACCACACTGGTGTGTCCCAGGGGTTGGTGCAGGGTCCAGAACTGTTAGACCTCTTCAGTAATGAGCTGGGATGGGACAGAGCCACCCTCAACAGTGTGCTGTGGTTCAAGATACAAGAGAGATATATGCAGATACAACAGGCACCACTTACAGATCTGGGAGGAGTGTGTGATACAACAGAATGTCATGCCACCATCCAGAGAGACCTGGATGGACTGGAGAAATGGAAACTCATGTTGTTCAACAATGGGAAGTGCAAAGTCCTGCACCTAGAGAGGCACAGTGCCAGGCAGATGTATGTGCTAGAGACTGACCACCTGGAAAGCAACTTTTCAGGAAAAGACCTGGGGGTCCTGGTGAACAACAGCTTGATCGTGAGCCAGCAGTGTGCCATCATGGAAAAGAAGGACAACAGCACCCTGGGCTGCCTTTGGCAGAGCATTGGCAGCAGGTCGTGGAAGGCTATCTGCCCATCTCCTCAGCACTGGTGAGGCAACNGAAGTTAGAGGCACAGGCTCAGGGACCAGACAGCAGTGATGATGAGCCATAACAACCAGTGGGAAGTTTACGCAAGGGGGGTGATGAGGCGTGTGAGAGACAGTATTTCCAGAAAGTCCTATGCACCCTTCCCTTCGTCCCTNGCTATCTGCCCATCTCCTCAGCACTGGTGAGGCAACATCTGCAATGCTGTGTTCAGTTCTTGACTCTCCAGTACAAGGAAGACATATATCATATCATATCATATCATATGGAAGGTATGAGTATTATCATGGGATGCAGGGAAAAAACATGCTGGGATGGTACTTGAGTCATCATGGAGTGTTTAGGGGAGGAAACAGGAGCAGGGAAAGAGAAGTCGAGGTGGGTTAGGGAGCAACAAGAGTGGAAAACCAGGAGGGGTGGGCAGATCAAAGAGATCAGTGGCATGTTAACAGATGTTGGTCAGTACCCTTGCTTGGCCACTCCCCACCCCTGGTCACCTGTGTGCAGCAATTCAATGAGCTTGAGCAGCTTTACAGGGAACCACGCACTGCGAAGATCAGGACAGGCAGGAGAGTGGCAGTGATGGGGACTTGGTCACTGGATATGAGCTGGACTCATGTGCTCATGTGGCTCTGATGTCCCACTTACCTGCAGCTCATAACTCATCAAGAGTGCACACCTGAGGAGGGCCATAGTCAATGCTGGGATCAAAAGTTAAGGAATTTTTCCCATAGGAAAAAAAAAAATTAATAGCAGTATCAGAGTTTTATCTTTTTATTGAATTTTACTTTTCATTTCATAGCAGGTTTTTTCCCATGAATGAATGGAGCGGGAGAATGTGCAGTATCATAAGAAATATCTGCAGACAAGGAGATATATATGGCATAGAGGATGGCCAGGACAGCAGCAGGGCCACTGGGGTAAGACCGAAGAGAAGCATTTGTTATTTGACAAACTGGCAATAGAACTGTTTGCATCTTTCATTTTCCTCCCTGTCACCAGGCCTGTTGACTTTCTCAAGTCAGCACCACAGGGAGGGACACTTAGATGTCTTCTGATAGTTTTGTTCCTAATAACTCTCAGCAGGCTTCATTAAAACTCTAAGAAACTGTATTCCAGTGTTTACTTTTTGCACTGAGTCTTTTTCCTGAGAGATCTTGCTACAGTGAAAAAAATGTGATGAGCCGATCATTGGTTCTCTGCACAAGTCATGGGGGATGTTTTCTCCTTGGGAGAGTTTTGCTCAACTTCCCGACTTTAATGAGCACATGGTGTTATAGCAATTCTCNAGGGCAGAGCAGTGGATGTTGTTTATTCAACTTTAGAAAACCTTTTGCCACTGTCTTCTGTAGATCCTTGTAGATGATCTGATGAACAACAGGGCTAGGCAAGTGGACAGTGGATAGAAAAACTGCCTGAAGAGATGCACCCAGAAGGCTGTGATCAGCAGCACCAAGTCCAGCTGGAGACCACTCATCAGACCAGGCACAACCACACTGGTGTGTCCCAGGGGTTGGTGCAGGGTCCAGAACTGTTAGACCTCTTCAGTAATGAGCTGGGATGGGACAGAGCCACCCTCAACAGTGTGCTGTGGTTCAAGATACAAGAGAGATATATGCAGATACAACAGGCACCACTTACAGATCTGGGAGGAGTGTGTGATACAACAGAATGTCATGCCACCATCCAGAGAGACCTGGATGGACTGGAGAAATGGAAACTCATGTTGTTCAACAATGGGAAGTGCAAAGTCCTGCACCTAGAGAGGCACAGTGCCAGGCAGATGTATGTGCTAGAGACTGACCACCTGGAAAGCAACTTTTCAGGAAAAGACCTGGGGGTCCTGGTGAACAACAGCTTGATCGTGAGCCAGCAGTGTGCCATCATGGAAAAGAAGGACAACAGCACCCTGGGCTGCCTTTGGCAGAGCATTGGCAGCAGGTCGTGGAAGGCTATCTGCCCATCTCCTCAGCACTGGTGAGGCAACATCTGCAATGCTGTGTTCAGTTCTTGACTCTCCAGTACAAGGAAGACATATATCATATCATATCATATCATATGGAAGGTATGAGTATTATCATGGGATGCAGGGAAAAAACATGCTGGGATGGTACTTGAGTCATCATGGAGTGTTTAGGGGAGGAAACAGGAGCAGGGAAAGAGAAGTCGAGGTGGGTTAGGGAGCAACAAGAGTGGAAAACCAGGAGGGGTGGGCAGATCAAAGAGATCAGTGGCATGTTAACAGATGTTGGTCAGTACCCTTGCTTGGCCACTCCCCACCCCTGGTCACCTGTGTGCAGCAATTCAATGAGCTTGAGCAGCTTTACAGGGAACCACGCACTGCGAAGATCAGGACAGGCAGGAGAGTGGCAGTGATGGGGACTTGGTCACTGGATATGAGCTGGACTCATGTGCTCATGTGGCTCTGATGTCCCACTTACCTGCAGCTCATAACTCATCAAGAGTGCACACCTGAGGAGGGCCATAGTCAATGCTGGGATCAAAAGTTAAGGAATTTTTCCCATAGGAAAAAAAAAAATTAATAGCAGTATCAGAGTTTTATCTTTTTATTGAATTTTACTTTTCATTTCATAGCAGGTTTTTTCCCATGAATGAATGGAGCGGGAGAATGTGCAGTATCATAAGAAATATCTGCAGACAAGGAGATATATATGGCATAGAGGATGGCCAGGACAGCAGCAGGGCCACTGGGGTAAGACCGAAGAGAAGCATTTGTTATTTGACAAACTGGCAATAGAACTGTTTGCATCTTTCATTTTCCTCCCTGTCACCAGGCCTGTTGACTTTCTCAAGTCAGCACCACAGGGAGGGACACTTAGATGTCTTCTGATAGTTTTGTTCCTAATAACTCTCAGCAGGCTTCATTAAAACTCTAAGAAACTGTATTCCAGTGTTTACTTTTTGCACTGAGTCTTTTTCCTGAGAGATCTTGCTACAGTGAAAAAAATGTGATGAGCCGATCATTGGTTCTCTGCACAAGTCATGGGGGATGTTTTCTCCTTGGGAGAGTTTTGCTCAACTTCCCGACTTTAATGAGCACATGGTGTTATAGCAATTCTCTTGTTTCTCAAAATTAATGTGCTTCAAACAAGCTTGGTTAAGAGTTTCTGGTGGTGTCACAGATGGATTGACACAAATTCACTCATAAGAGAATAGTAGCAATATGTTTATTTATATAAAACAGCATGTTAACAAAGTCTGATAGTAAATGAGTCAGTGGTTTAACATGGTTTGGTGGCACGGTACTCTTGAGTAGAAACACACAAAGGAAAATCAAATTAGGATTGATTCCGAATGATTTACACAGAGACTGGAGCTGCAAAAAAAAGGTCAGGGAGACCCTTCTGTTGAGTCAAGAGGTTCAGAGTGGACCACCTTGCTTTCCAGACTACTGATGAAGATTAGGGGTGGCTGGGCCCAACCTTAGTCTCAGACTTGGTCAACTGTTTATGTCTAATGAAAGAGACACAAAGGCTGAGGAACACCTCCCATTCAGTCATGAGGTTCAGGAAGGACTCCCTGGCCTTCTGAACTCCTCCTCAGAGAGAAGTCTAGGTGCAATTGAATCAAATTCTAGACACAGATTTGGTCAACAGATGATGTCTAAAGGGTTATATATATGTGTAACCAATCCTTTTGTCCTGGTTTGAGTTACAACAGAACTAATTCTGTTCAGGGATTTTACTTCTCAGCTCAGTCTCTTCTAAGTAACTACACTTTCTGAAGTTAAAGGCAGATTTTCACAGACAGTATCTGCTTCCAGCAGTGATAATGTTCAATATTTAGAGTTACTATGAAGGATTGGATCTTGTGTACCCCGTTGAGGTGCCGCAAAGCAAGAATTGGCACCGGTGGGGAGGAACAAACAGGACAGGTGACCATAAACTGATCAACAAGGGACTCCATCCCATGTACAGCATATCAAATATAAAGCTGAGGAATCACCAGCTGCTTCTTCAATGGCCAGCATCGGAGGAGGACTCTGTCTGTTCTGGCTTTGGTCTCAATCCATGTGTTCCTGAATCCAGTTTCAGGGTCCAGCTCTTTAATCCAGTTCCCTTCTACTGCTGAGTCGTCTGGGACTTCCCCAGTGCCTGCTCCACAGCATCAGTGGCAATGGTGACAGAATTGCCACTGGGGAGGGGAGAGTGGGTTTGATACTGGTTTTGTATATATTTGCATATATTCCATTTTCTTATTACTTTCATCAAAACTGTTTTAATTTTGTTTTCTAATTGATAACTCTCTCTCCCTTATTCCCTTTCTCTCCCCCTTTGGAATGGGAGAAGGGTTAACAGAGAACATCTCTTATAGGTCTAGCAGATGGCACTGACCCTAAACCTTGACAGTTGGTTTGATTGCAGAGTACTAATTTGCATCAGTTGTTCTACTCATTGAAGAAAACCACGATGGACTAAATAACACTCCTTGTTGGCCTATATTTTTGATCACATGCAGTTCAGTTTCAGAAATTTGTGGGGATGGAAATTTCTTATCCTTAATTGGAGTGGATATTGTTGTACTAAGCCTATCAATGCCTATTTTCAATTTAAATTATACAGGGGCGTGTTTCATGTTATGGTGGTCCTAGAGGCAAACTACAAAACCAGGTTGCACTAAGGTCAAATTGTACCAACAATCTAATCTTTCAGTGGCACAATATTTTGTATCCTTTGATGTTCCATTTGGTGTGATATTGTACACACCGATTTAAGATGCCTTCTTGTATGTGGATCCATTGATCACCTTTTCTACCTTTACTTCCTGGTCTGTCACTCCCCAGAGTCAGGGAAGTCAAGGAAGTAGGGGAAGCCTCCTTCTCCATTCATTTCCTAAATATACCTGAGTTGCATGCATTACCATGGTTAAGAGGGTCAAGTCTTTATTTTAATTCGATTAGAATGTATTAGAAAGAGGGATCCAGGCACTCTTAAGCAAGTTTGCAGATGACATTCAGTCACAAGGTTCAGAAAGGACTCCCCGGCCTTCTAAACTCCTCCTCAGAGAGAAGGCTGAATGGTGTGATTGACACACCCAAGGGACAGGATCCATCCAGTGGGACCTGGACAAGCTGGAGAAGTGCAACCATGTGACCCTCATGAGGTTCCACCAGGCCCAGTACAAGGTACTGCCCCTTGGTCAGGGAATTCCCAGTACCAGCCCAGGCTGGGGGGGAATGGACCAAGNGGGGCTTGGGACCGTGGTGACTCAAGGGTTCTTTGACTGCAAATTATCTTTTCTAGGGCACAAGTTATCTATTCCTCTATCCTTCCAGTGGCAGGCAGCAGCATCAGACTGAACAGGCAAATCCAGGTTATTAATACATGGCTCCGCGGCTGGTGTCACTATAACAATTTTGGCTTTTTTGACAGTGAGATGACCCGTACAGCACCTTGTTTTCTAACACCTACTGGGAAATGCCTCTCTCAAAGGAGGAAGAGAGTCTTTGCACAAGAGATTGCAGGGCTGATTGACAGGGCTTTAAACTAGATATGAAGGGGGAGGGGATGTACCCAGACCAGCCATGTGTGTCGTATCCCAGCACTTGTGGGACAGTGTGCTGACATTTTTGAGAACCAGAAAGTCTTCCACCTCCCCAAAGGTGAAAACTGAACACTCAACCCCTTCCCTGAAATGCTGATACACCAATGCACACAGTGTGGGTAATAAGTATGAGGAACTGGAGTCCCATGTTTAGTCACATGGCCATGATCTCATTGCAATTACTGAGACATGGTGGAATAGCTCACATGACTGGAATGTCGTCATGGACGGTTATGTACTTTTTAGGAAACATAGACCAGCAAAGTGAGGCAGTGAAACTGATCTTTATGTTTGTCCCAGGATGGGTGAAGAATGTGTTAAATGCTTTTGGGTGAGAATTAAGGGGCACACAAATATATGTGAAACTGTTGTGGGTGTCTACTACAGACCACCAAACTAGGGAGAGGATGTTGACAAGACCTTCTACAGGGAGCTGGAAGTAGACTCAAGATCACATGTCCTGGTGTTCATTGGTGACTTTAATCACCCTAACGTTTGTTGGAAAGGCTACACAGAGGTGTACTCAGTCCAGAAGCCTCTTGCGATGCATCGATGATAACTTCCTGATGCAGGTGTTGGAAGTAGCAGCGAGGAAAGGAGAGTTGCTGGACCTTGTATAAATGAACAAAGAAGGTCTGGTTGAGGATCATGACATGGTAGAAATTAGTATCATACAAGGAAGAAGCAAGGCAATAAGTAAGATTGCAACCCTGGACTTTAGAAGGGCTAACTTTGTGCTCTTCAAAGACCTACTTGGAGGAATCCCTTGGACTAAGACACTAGAATGTAAGGGGGCCCAAGAGAGCTAGATGATATTTAAACATTACTTCCTCCAAGCTCAATAAAGGTGCATTCCTTTGAGTAAAAAATCAAGTAGAGGGGGCAGGAGACCAGTATGGAGGAGCAAAGAGCTGCTGAAAATACTCATGTGGAAGTATGAAGTTCGTAGCATGTGGAAAAAGGAACTGGTCTCTTGGGAGATTATAGAAATGCTGTCAGGGTTTGTAGGGATGCAGCAAGGAAGGCCAAGGCCCTCTTGGAATTAACCCTGGCAAAGGAAGTAAAGGAGAACAAGAAGGGCTTCCTCAAATACATCCATGGTAAAGGGAAGAATAGGGATAATGTGGGCCTACTGCTGAATGA
>VWZY01007181.1:0-64283 GCA_013399075.1 Chloroceryle aenea
CCTCAGCTTTATACCAGATATGCTGTATAGGGGATGGAACAGCTCGTTGGTCAGTTTGGGGTCTCCTGTCCTGACCACTGCTCCCCACAGGTGCAGCCTTTCACTTTCTGCACCCCCCAACACAGCACACAAGATCCAGCAGTGACTTTGGTCTGCACACCAACCCTTGGTACTAACTCTGAACGTGGGGTGTCACCACTGCCAGCAGCAGCCACTGCCTGGGAAAATCTGCCACGAACTTCAGGAAGTTGAAACTGTCTCAAAGCAAAACTTGCCATTGCTGATTTATCCCTGAAATTCCCAGGCATTTTTGAGTTTCTGCTAGCCAAAAAAAATGGTTTCTGTTGTGGGCTGCACAGCAGTATCAACTGCTTTCTACTACACAACAGAACCAATTTGTTTGTTTAATGTATGGGGAATAAAGCAGCGAAATTATCTCTTGTGTATTTTATTGGAAGCTATAAAGACTATGACATCCAAAAATTCAGGAGACCCTTCACTTTGCATTGAAAGACTGAACAGGCAATTAATCTTTGGCAGAACAGGCATGTGAGCCAAGGTTAGCAGTATTAAGTTTAACAACTGTCTTAATTTAGGCACATCTGAAGGGACTGTAGGTAGCATAATGCTTAGAAAACTGCTTTGAAGTGTGGGCAGGAGCAAAGGAATATCTCAGACCAGGGCAGTAGTTGGGGTTGGGGTTGGAAGGCATCTTTGGAAATCCAGCCCTGCTTACCAAGCTGGGTTACCCCAAAAGGGGTCCACTCATGGTTTAAATCTCTCAGGTGGAGACTGGAGCCTCTCGGAGCAGCCTGCTCCAGTGTTCAGCTCTCCTCCCTGTTCCAGTTTGCTTGTGCTTCCTTGGTGTCAGTTCTTGTCCATTGCCAGTTGTCCTTTCAGGGACACATCCCAGAAGAATTTAGCTTCATCTTCTTTTGAATTCCTATTGCCCCTTAAGTTTCCATCTCAAAAGTTTGATTGTTTTGATTCATAGAGCAATTTTGTCTAATAATAAATAAAATTTCATTGTTGTGTTTATGGATTTTTACTAGGAAGAGGGATTTTCAAAAGTACAAGACCCATATTTACTAAAATAACTTAAAAGTTCCCTAACTCTCTCAAATGACCTTGAAAAGTTATCTGCTTCTATACATCACTGAACTGGTTGCTATACTCAATTTGGTTTTCAAATTCAAAGGAATTTCTGTTTTCCAGCTTAAGATGAGCCCTGCTCATTTGGCTGGTACTCTGGAAGTGCTCTGAGTGTCTCAGGAGAATGTTGAGCTGTTTTTTTTCCCCCCTCTCAGTCATCAGGGAGGTTCACAGATGTTGCTTACGCAGTTATAAACAGTGTTGCTCAGCAACTTGTAATCTTATCACAAGACACTGCCCTATCCTTTTCAGTCTCATGTGTTCAACCTGCAGCTGGTTACCTCTTTAGCAGCTTCTCTCTAATTCATTGGTGACTCTACTTCTTTTCTAAGTATTAACAGGCTGAGAAGTGAAGCATCACAACCTTACTGATAGGACCACGATGAGGAGAGTGAGTGGGTCAGTCTGTGGCAGGATGTTCTACCTCTGGTTTTTCATCCCTGAGTTGCTAAAGATTCTAGTCAGGAAGGAGCAGTGTTAGTTTTGGGGAGATTGCCATGGTGATCAGGTAGATTGTGGGGCACAGGGAAGAAACACCTTATCTCAATTTATGAGTTGAGGAGGAGAGGGGAAGTTGGGATCCCCATTAATCTGGAGCTGTGAGGATTTTTCATGTCTCACCAGTACAGTTCTACTGTTAAAACTGCAAAGGGCAGATCACAGTAGCCTCAGTGTTACTCTGTTTAATGCTTGCTGGCCTCTGAGCTTAGGGAGTTCTCCTTAGCTTGCAGATGCTGGCAACACATCTCTGAGTAACTAAACCTCAGCAGCCTTCTGCAAGTGTTTTGTCTTTGATCACAGGACTTGCCAGCCATTGCTGGAGTTGTGAGCTTTCTTAGTAAGTCTTGTTTACCAAATGACAGCCCTTTCTATTGTACCCCATCAAGTAGCATGAATGTGACATGAGAAAACAAAAAAAAATCTTCACACTCACTTAAACTTTTTTAATGATCTCCTCCTACTGCTACAGTGACTGATCCAAGAACTTTTGTGCTGTTATTTGCTTGTTATTACTGAGGCTGACTTGCAAGGCAGCATGATTTTCCCTACCAACTACAGTGTATTTGTGGTGATCACTCTTATTGTGGGGTAACAGATTAAAACAATCCTCTGAATATCAGCAGTTCCTGTTGGCACAGAAAGAAGTAACTTGTAGTATTCTGATCACAACATTGCATTTTGAATCTGTTTAGATGTCTATCCTTGCAATATTCTGTTGTGTGGTCCCTAAAGTAGGGGTTAAAAATGCCTGGAACTGGTTCATATGGAAGGGGATTAATAGAGCAATAAGTTCTTGATAAGCAAAACTTCTTGCTAAGTTCTTGTATCAGCAATGAATCAGACCTAAGTGAGGCTGTGCTAGTTGATGTGGGGAATAATAGTGTCTGTTTTATACAGTCCATTGTTACTGCTCTGTATAGACAAGCTCAGCATCTGTGCTAGAGGAGTAAGCCTTGTAATAGTGGTTTGGTTCCTTACAAGGATATCTGAGTTAATGAGGACTTGGTGTCTCCTCAAAAGTTTGTAGTTTAGCCTGGAAAATGAGTATGTACAGTACTGAAATCAAGAGGTGATCAACTGTTGTTATGTACTGGCTTTTAAAAGTGAGTGAACACTGAATCACGGACAATTTGTGGTTCTTCAGAAGATCTGTAAGTACCTGGATCCCTCAAGCTTTTTTGAGTTGGTTGGTTGGGTGTTTTTTCAGGGTAAAGCAGTGTAGAGAAGTATGTGAATGCTGAGGGATCTTGTATAAAAACTAACAACTAGATGGAATGCAGTCTTAGTGTCCTCCCTGTGTCCTCTGATACTAAATTGTTGGGGTCCAAAGAGATAGGAGCTAAGAGATGCTACTGCAGTACAGTCTGACATACAAGGATTTGGGGTTTGGGGAAGGTGGTGTTGCCAGTAAAGAAGTGATGGATAAGAGAGATGTGCATTTCTCCAAGGCTTCCATTTCTAGTTTCAGTTTAACTAAGCTGCAAAACAGGTTCCATGATCTATATTTAAACAATATTTAACTGCTGAGGACGCTGGTCCCAAATACCAGTCTTGATTGTGTAACATCTCCCCCTTTGAGGAACACAGAGGGAGTTCAGAAGTTGAATCTGATAACATGACCTTTTATATTATAAGGTCTAGATTTTATTAGGAAAATGTGGTGTTAAATTAAGCATTTGTTTGTAACTTGTTCATATACTGTTGTGATACCCTTGTGTGGTCCCTACTGACCACGTGGACATGGTGAATGATGCTAAGCCTGAAGAGAAATGGGTATTGAGTGAACACTGAATCACATTTTCTTGACAGATACATAAATCTAAATCTAAACTCTCAATATTAATCTTCAGTGTTAATCCAGGAAGCAAGATTTGTTAATGCTTCTCATGTTAGTGAAATAACAACATAGCATCACCCAGAAATGAGTTGTTAAGGATCAAGTCTCTTCTTATTAAGTGTTTAAAATTGTTTTTACTGGGTTTCTTCTCAAGCTTTGGAGTTTTATTTTTCTTGTTGCATCAGGAAAAAAAAATCATGTTAAACATTTTATAAAGCCCAAGTAATAAGAAACAGTGATAAAAATTATAAAAAGCTGGGGTTTGAGAAGTTTATCAAGTTACCCTTCTATGGTTCTCCTTTATTTCAGCCTTTCCTGTTTCAGCAGCAGCAGCTCATCAGTTCTTGATAGCAGAATTCTAGTGTGTCCATGCTTTGCATGAATTGCACTTCTGATTTCACCTCTCTTTGGTTTTATTTCCCTGTCAGACTTCTGAAGGAGGAGTGTTATGAAGGAAAGAAATGCTTGGGTAACTGATGTGGGCTTCTTGATATAGTCTTAAATGTATGGCAAAAGAGAAGACAGCTTAAGGAATTAAAAACAACAGAAACCCAAACAAAAATCCCAGATCCTGGCTCAATGTTTGCCCAAAGGTGCAGGGTGGTGTTTTAGTTCTGTTTTTTTTCAAGACCTCTGCATGGTCTATTTATGGTTTGCAATCCTTAGGCTCATTTTAAGACCTTTTTCTTTCTTCTTTTAAAGATGAAAGCACACACATTTAAATCATCCTGCTGTTTACCTTGTAGTGTCAGTTTTAGTTGTCACTAAGAGCAAGGCAACCACAAGTTCTACTCTATATAGATCACCCCGAATCCATCCCTTTCTCTTTGCCTCAGATCTCTGCTCTAAATCCAATACAGAGTTCATCAATAGCATGGTTGTCAGCTTGACAACTGCTACTAGCAGTCAGATCTGGAACCACTATCTATAATTAAGGCTCCCAAAGCTTTCCCTTTAAGCCTCAGCTTTTAAATTGCTTATAACCTTTGCCAAATGTGTCTTGGGCTGCCTTTTTTTTTTCATCTCCACCCTCCTTACACTGGATGACTGCCTCAGCCTGATTATTTTATGGATTTGCATGTGGTTTGGTTCTGACTTATTTAAATCAAGCCAAAAGAGTTTATTGTTGAGAAAGCAGCTACTTCAGAAGAAGAAATTAAAATGTTTCTTTTAAAAACCTTCAGTGCTTAATAAGGAACAGAAGAGTTACCAGCAGTTTCCAACAGTTACCTTGTCTCAAAGCTGAAAAGCTTGAGGACAGTAGAAAATTGATCTAACTTGACATGGAGACAATGATTAAGGTGTAAGATATGTGGGGAGGAAGAAGGTACTCAAGGACAAGGTAGGTCTAGATTATTGAGCATGGGATAGAAGAGAAGAAGGGTGGGAGGGAAGGAACCTGCTGTAATGCCAGCTTTTGGAAGAGGATCTCTCTTGTCTCCCTCTGCTCTGAAGCCCCATGGCAAGGTATATCTCTTAGTCCTTCCTAGTGCTGTTTCTTCACAGAATCCCACAGTGGTTGAGGTTTGAAGGCAGTTCTGGAGGTGATCTGGTGCATCCCCTGTGCTCAAGCAGAGCCACCTAGACTCACTTGCTTAGGACCATGTCCAGGTAGCTTCCAAGTGTGTTCATGGGTGGACACTGAGACTTCCCTGGGCAACCTGGGCCAGAGCTTGGTCACCCTCATGGTGACAAAGTTTCCTGGTGCCCATCCTCTTTTTCAGCTTGTGCCCATTGCCTCTGGTCCTGCTGCTGGGTCCACTGAGAAGCTTCTTGTTTGAGTGACAATGATCCCTCTGGGACAGTCAGAGGTTCTGACTAGCTCTTCAACCATCTACAAGATGCACAGTCACTAATCTGCTCTTCAGGTTTGTGCTCATCATCTGAAGAGCCTACAGAGAGGTTTAAATGGACATTGCACATCGTGCAGAGGGAAAAAGTGGGAAATAAACCAGTAAACACAGCATTGGAACACTGATGGGAAAAGAAAGTTGTTTCCTTTCTCCTGAGCTCTCTGTCTTGATCACCATATGATAGGAGCAGTTGGTATAAATCTCTGTGTTACACTTGGAAGGGTTGGTGCTCCCTTTTGACAAGGCTTGAGTGGGCAAAAGGTTTACAACAGTTTTTTTAGCATTGAGTATCTAATTTTAGATCTGAGTTTTTAGCATCTCATGTAGTACTTCAGAACTTTGGGGGTTACTCTTTTGGAAATCAGTTGCAGCCATGAGTACTGGACATGCCTGGAAGAACCAGCTGAAGCTCTCAAGATGGGAACCCAGGGAACAGTGACAGAGTTTTCCATGCTGTACAGGTCGGGTTGGTTTGGACATAATTAAATATATTGACTTATTTGTTATGGACTAGAGCTTCTTGAACTTAATTCCAGAAAATAAGCCATGTCACTGGTTTGTTTGGGCTGTCTGCCTTTGTTTATTATCAGTTATAGTTAATTAGTGGGAGAGTGAAGAGAATTTCTTTTTTCTTAGATGATTTTCAGGAAATTCAGCTCTTCATTAATAGCTTGACTCTAGGGGGGTAATCTATAATTATTAATTTATTTTTGGTTTTAACTGAATGGCTTGGGGTCCCAATACTATTTTTCTTTTTCAGACATTCAAATAACTCACCAAGAATGAAGAAAATATAAACTTCCACTTTTTTGAATGCTGTGGGACTTTTAGGATAACAAAATAGATCTGTTTTCTCAGGGTGATTCCTAGTGCTTCCTTCACTGTATTTATAGCATCCTATGAATCTTAAATATTGAACTTAAGAGTATTCCACCTCAACTAGTAGAATAATATGATCCCTTACACTAGCAAGGGAGGGGTGGATACTGCTAATCTGTTAATGACACAGGGGAGTTTTAGTTGCTTCTGTTAGATACAGAGTTAGAAAATGACCTTGAGTCAGTTTGTGGTGTTGAAATATTAAATGCTGACCTAGGCTGGGGTATGAGAATCCAGGTATTCCAGGTAGCTGTGGAGAGAATCCACTGTGAGGCTGGGATTGTAATTTATCAACAGAAAGCAGTGCTGGGATTCTGTAAAAGCTCTGGTCTCTTTGCTTGCAGTCACCATGTGCAAGAACATGAGTAACCTGGCAGCAGCAGATCCAGATGGCAAAGCTGTTCCTGAGTATCCCCCTGAGCCTGCTGGGATGGTGGCCTAAAGGGAGAGCAAAACCTTTGGGGGGGGAGAATCTGCTTTGGAGGTTCATTGCATAAAATCCTCTGGACTAAACCCAAAATTTAGTGTGGGTTTATTGCAAAGTATTTTGGAAATAAATCTATTTTCAGGGCTGGAAGCTTAGTAAGTATGTGGGGAATTACTCCTTGTTCTCTTAATAATTATCTATTTATTAAAAGAAATCAAAATAGAATAAAAACTTAAACTAGAAGAACTGTGCTTCAAGCAAGGAGTGGAGGAGATGTGGAAATGGGGATCTGCAATCAGTGGACAGTTGGATTTGATGACAGCTTTATATGGATCAGCAGCAGCTAGAACTGATTTGTATCCTAATTAATTCATATCAGCAAGGCACCTAAACATAAAATCCTGTGCTATTTGCAAGAAAAATAAAATCTGTAGTATTACTTTGACTAATAGCTAAAAATAAATACCAGATGCCTTGCAAAAAATCATCTGGTCTCTTGAAAAGAAAATGTGTCTGTGTTTTTTGCTTATTGTACCTGGTTAATTTAGTTGTCTGTGGTCTCATTAGAGTCATTGTGCTGGGTACTGATGAGGCTGCTCTAGAGCACAGTTCTTCCAAGTTCTTTCAAGTAGACAAATCTATTTAAAAGTTACTACTTTTCTTTTTCTTGAATATCAGGAAAATCCCAAAGGCAGCTTATTGTTCTTGGGCCTGGAGAAAGTGCAGGCTTTATAAAAATCCTGTGTGTGGAATTTCCAGTTATCCACTTCTGGCGTGGCTTATTTGGATGGATTGAAGTGTGAGTTTTGGGGAAAGCTTGCTAGCAGGGTGGGAACAGCACCCCACAGTCTCAGCTGATCTTGCTTGATTATTCAACTCATCTGAGTCCAAGCTTCTCCTCCTGGAACATGTGTACTAAACTCATTTGAACAGGGGAAATGAAGAAAGCACAGGGCTTTTTAGCATGGTCATTTGGGGGATTGACCACCATCCTCAGCTCTCTTCTGCATCTTCATCTGCAGGCTTGGAGGGGTTCCCAGCTGACTGCTGAGGTCTTACCTGAGTGCAAAAAGCAGCTCATCAGCCAAATGACACTAAGGAAAATAGATGAGATTCTGTTTCAGCTCACTGCAGAGAAAAAAAACTTTAATTTCCTTTAGAGGTTTTTTTCCAGACTAATTGGGTGCCATTAGAGAAGCTTTTAAGAGGAGGGGATGAATCTTAGAAGTACTTCCATAGACTTCAGCTTTCTTAGCATATTGTACTTGGTTAGTGTGATAGTGGGAGAGAGTGCCAACAATTAAAGAAAAAACAAATGACAAACCACACCAAAAAACCAAAACCCACACAAAACAACAAACTTGGGGCAGCAGAATGAGAGGGATTGTTTTCTGGTCACTACTGATCTGTCTGTAAATGTAATGGGAATTTATTTTATCTTTTTCTTCAGATGCTACAGTCAGAGCATCTCTGTTATCACCTTGTTCTGTTAGAAATCCTCTGCCATCCTAATACAGATGACAGAGGAAATCCTGAGCATCCTGATTTGTCCCACTTTGAACAAGAGCAAACCAGACATCTCCTCTGGCCTCTTCCACCCAGAATTATTCTCTGACTCTCATCTGCTGCACCTCCTTCGTAGCTCTGCTGCTCACTGCTGGAAACCATTTCTTTTTCCACAGGTTATTGGTGTGCCATCAAGACATCCTCAGACAAATGCTTCTTTCCATTCTTTCTCTCCTCTTATTGTCCTTATAACTGCATATCCTCTCTAGTATGTCTCTATTTTAATAGATATGTGTGCATGTAGAAATATAGATTGTATATATACAGCAAGTGGTGTGTTTGTGGCTGTTAATGCTGAGTCGATGGCAGACAGGAGAAGCTGTAGATAACAAGTTATGTGGTGTCAAGAGTTCCTTGTGTGAAAGCTGACACTCGAAGCTTCAATTGTAGCATTTCAGAAGCTGGTTAGTAAATTGGTGGCTTAAATTACCTGTTCTAGAGGTGAGCATTTTTAATTCAGGTGGGAGGTTTGAGCGTAGCCGCTTTACAGGCCGAGGCCAGCTGACCTGTGTTGGAAAGCACACTGCTCTGTTACCTGTTGAAAGAGAAGCTGAGCGGAGGTGTAGCTCTTCTGGAAGCTGAGCCTGTAGCAAATGTTGATTCTTTCCTTGCAGCTGTAAAATCTCTTATCTGAGTTTTCTAATCTTTCGTGCAAGATGAGCTGTTGAAGCTCAGGGTTGTGGTTAGGAGCAGAAGTGTGGTCCAGGAAAGGACCTTGTGCTCTTATTCCTGTTACCTTGAGTTGCCAAGTGAAAGTTAATTGGTAAGTGTTAATTGAAGGCTTCTCAGGGTTTTAGCTTCATTTCCCTGGGGAATTTAATAGCCATTAGACCCTCTGTGGCTATTTTTGCACTTCACTTTTCAGTGGTCTCTTGCCCATTTATGTGCAGCGTTGACATAAGACTTCATAAAACCTTTTTTGGCAGATGAAAAAGATCACCTCAGCCTGACTTGGATTAGCTCTGAAAAATGGAGGTAATCTTGGGGTGTTCTGTGCCCAAACAGTTTACATAAAATAATCTGGAGAAATTCACCTGAGCAAAGAACTGCTGAAAGGACCTCAATGAAATGAGCTCTGCTTTGGTGTTTTTATGAATTGCATTTGGTCAGTGAGCACTTGACAGTGCCTGTTACAGCTGAAAGAAGGGTTGTATTATGCCTAAACTTTTAGTATGTTAAATTCTCTGCCTTTGAAAGTTTAATGGTTTGCCATTTCAGCTGGATGCTTGAGACAGACTTGAATATTATTTCTCCTTTTTAGTTTTACTAAACATTTGGTTCAGCATGTTTGCTTAGGAAGGAGACACAAGTTTACAAACAGCTTTGAGGAGAGCTTACCTATCTGTGGTGTGTCTGGGAGGGGATTTCTTTTTGCATCCTTTTTTTTCTATACAAAAAACTTTTTGATGGCATGGTGCATTTAAAAAATGGGTGAAGATAAAATCTTTTACTTCTCCTTTTGCAACCAAGTATTGCAAGATCTCATTGCTTCAGGTTTTTAGGTTCAAATATATTTGTCTCCTAATGATGATGACATTGATAGCATCATATCATAGAATGGTTTGAGTGGAAAGCACGTTGAAGATCATCAAGTTCCAGCCATTAGACCAGGTTGCTCAAAGCTCCATCCAACCTGGCCTCAAACACTTCCAGGGATGGGGCATCCACAGCCACTCTGGGCAACCTGGTTTTGTGCCTCACCACTCTCCCAGTGAAGAACTTCTTCCTGGTTTCTAATCTAAATCTCCCCCCTTCCAGTTTGAAGCCATTAGCTCTATTGGGGACTGTCCTATCCCTACACTCCCTCATAAAAAATCCCTCCCCATCTTTCCTGTAGATCTGTCTGTCTCCTTTAAGCATTGGCCAGTGGTCTCCCTGGAGCCTTCTCTTTCCAGACCATACAACCCCAACTCTCTCAACCCATCCTCACAAGGAAGGTGGTCCAGCTGGTTTTTAGTTTTTTAAGAAATCTATACACTGACCACAACTGAACATAACCTCATTTAGGGGAAAAAAAAATCCATCAGTGCTGCTTTCAGCAAACTTTCAACAGTTGCTTTTGTTTGCAGGATGAATCTGTGAATTGTGGATGGAATTTTGCTCTCTTTTTCCTCATGCAATGGATGTGTCAGTGTGTGCTGGGGAGTCTTTCAGCACTCCTGAAGTTAAACACACTCCCTGTTCTATTTCTAGCATTACTTAGCTGCCACTGCTGTTTACAGGCTGAATTAGAACTTAGATCACTGCATTTCACTGGGTCTGTGGGTACAAAATTGTTGAAGTTCTCAATTGGCCAAGTTCTGGGCTTGCCAAGAAGCAAACCTAATAGTTGGAAAATGTGCTAATGGATTCTTCCCCCCACCACCCCCCCAGTTAATTGAACTGTGAGAGCTGGAATATTTTCCTGAAGTGAATTGAGAGTTTATTACTGGAGCAGATTCAAGTACTATAAGGAGAAGTTCTTCGAAAGGAAGAGGAAAAAAAAGAGGCTTGCTTTTACATAAGCAAAAGGGCTGGTACCTCCTCCACACACCCCCAAAGAAGATGAGAATGGCAGAAGATTTTGCATCTCTGTTTTTAATTGCAAATTAATAAAAATGACAATCTAATCTGCTTTCACATCTCAGGGCAATTATGGCAGGCTTTGTCATTTGAGAAATTGCCTTTTTTAGTGCTGGAGACAGTTAACATTTTCCTTAGAGCTGTATTCTTTCAAGGGAATAGTTTTCTCCAATACACTGGACAAATCTCTTGCCTCCTCCTCCGGGGGATCTGGTGTTCTCTTGGTTTTCTTGGTGCTTTTTCTGCACTGAATGCTGATTACTGGACCTGCTTAGCCTTTTATAGCAGATCTTCCAACCACGGAGGGGTTCACATTGTGAACTTGAACTAAAAATATGAAATAAATTTTCTTTTTTTTGTGCTTGGACAACTTGGGATCTCTTTAAAAGTGCTCAAAAGAAAAGTTTTGATTCTGAGGAAGGTTTTGGCTTTCATTTCTGGAAAGAATAGAGAGTAGAAGAGATGATCCCACTTATTCACATGCATTTTCAGTCAAGTGATCCTTTAGCTTAAGTTGTAAGAAAATAAATACTGGAAGGAGAAATTTGGCCCCTGTCATGGAAAGTAGGTGCATGTACGTGTACATTTCACAGAGATATTTAACCCCCCCAAATTTTCATCTTTTCTATCTCTCTAGTTAATTGTAGAAGTATTTACAAGGGGTTTGGCCATTGATTTGTCTGAGAACCAGACACAAAACTCGACAGTCATAATGAGGGAACAAATCAAATGGAGAGAAAGCATTTAGACTGGACCACTGTTTGGATTAAAAGCCCCATGCTGGCAAAAGATGTTGCATTATAACCATTTCTTGTTGAATTTGTTGGAAGAGGCAAAGCCATGGTATAACCCCCCCACGACAGCACTGACAGCCCTCAAAAGTTAATCTATAAACCAGGAAAGTTTTCATCCACCACCTTGTTTGGGTTTGGGTGTTTTTTCTCCTTGAATTAGCCTGTTTTATCCTTGTTATTGTGAAGCTAACTCTTAGTTTTCATACAGCTGAAGTCATTTAAAGGTATTGTAAATTCTCCTGCAAGGAAGGTAAAGGAAAAGAATAACACTAAGTGGGTACCACTTGACTAAAAGTTCCAAACTTTACTAAATAAGAAAACTATTTTACTCTTTATATTGTCTGTACACAAAAAAGGTAACACATCCATCAGGTGACAACACATTTGATGTCCATTTCACATTCCAGGCAGCTAATGAGATGTATTCTTTTCAAACACTGAGAAGGCAGGCAGGGAATCAAGCCTATTTTTTGCCATTATTCAGTATTAACAATGGAGGAGAGAAGGTGGCTTCTAAAGTTGGGTACTTGATGCAAATTCATTTTCTTGCATAAGCTGCAGAGCACTGGAACAGAACCCTGTCATTAAAACTGACTCATAGCGTTCAGCAGAAGGTGTGTTTCAAGCTAGAAAAGTGCTAAGAGAATTCCTGCAGTCTAGTAAATGCCTTCCAGTGGGAAAAATCCTTCGGCTGCATTTTGTTGCGAAGCGCTTTCCCCTCCAACGTCAGGAGGGCACAAAGAGAATGTCAGTGGAAAGGAAGAACCTGGTGCAATGACAACTGTCATCTTACCTGCTCTGCCTGCCTGCTGGGCAGGGGCTTTGGGGCCTGTGCTGCTTGAGGAGTGGGGTCAGTGTGGTGCTGCTGCTGCTGCTCCCTGGGTCTTGCCTGTGTGGATGCGGAGATGGCTCCATGTGCCATCAGTTCTAGCTTCTCATCACCAGGATTTAGGCTGGTTATTAGATGTGTAAGGTTTTGTACAGCTCACTGCAAGCAAGAGATGCCTGTTTGGTCTTTTTCATCTCAAGAGTAACCTTGGAAGCTCCTTAGCAGCCTCTGGAGGTATAACTGAACTTTGGGAAGTGCTTTCTAATCCTCTGAGACACGGTATGCCCTAGACTGTTGGCAGCCCTTGTTTTCCTGAGTTTTTGAACTTTCTTTGTACAGAAAATAAATAATAAAGATTTGCTAGGAGTAGACTTTTGCATTCAGATCTCCCAAATTGCTTCTATTTCCCTTAATGTTCCAAGACTATTTGTACAAGAAGCAGATCTATTAAAACAGGAAAGTCAGTTATGCAAATATTGACTTTTGGGTGCTGTGAGTCAGTACCTTTATTTTTATTTAATTTTTTTTTGTATGCTAATATAAATCTCAAATCTCAGGATGAACCTGTGGCTCATGCCTGAAGCATATTCTCCTTAGAGGATTTTTTTTTTCCTTTTTCATTCAAGACCTTCCCTCTACACCAGCCTTTCACTGTCTTCCATGACTACCTGGGGTAGCTTCCCTTCTTCCCTCACCCACCCTTCTTTCCCTGTGCCAGGGACATTGCCTTCCCTCTTTTTTCCCCTCCTCCCCCCTACCCCAACCTTATAATTAAACTTAGAAGACTCAAAGGATAGAGAAATGCACGAAAGATGAAAATCAGGATTATGAGGGTTTTTTATTACCTTTCCCTTGGTAGACCTGCCAACATTGTTTACTGTTTAGATTCAGCTCCTTTTTCTCCAGACCTGTTTTTCAGGTCTCTTTTGGGTCACTTGCATATCCAGACATGCTTGTGCTGCCATGGGAATCTCCCATGCAAGAAGCCATCTGCATTCCAGAGGGAAACTGCATAGGCACTTGGGAAGTAGCCTGCTTGGAGAAAGGCCATGCACCTGCCATTCCCTATCCACACTGAAATCCTTTTCCATTGATACACACATTGATAATCTGGATGGCTCTTCACTTTATAGTGACCAGCTTGTAAATACTACTAAAACTTTTTGAGTTAGGCCATGCCTTTCAGTAGCACTCTTCTATTCAGACAGTTTTCCAGGACACTAATGTTGACTAGGGCTGTGGAATTCTTTCACTGGGCTTTCACTTTTAATACTCTTGTATAAAAATCCCAGCTAACCAGCATTTGTTGGATATGTCTTTTGCCAGTGTATTGATGGTGGTGGGTGAAGGTGTAGAACAAGCCCAGGCTGTATTTGTGGTGGGGAGTTTATCTGAACATTCATAGCTCTAATAAAGAGGCTTAGCTTTCACATCCCATGTGAGTTTTAGAGTATCTTGCTTTCCTATTAACTGATAAATAGAAACCACCAGGCTGAAACAGCAGGAGAAGCTTCTCATTTTTTTTAACAGAGGCTGGCATTGAAACAGTGCTGTCTATTATTTTTTAATAATAAACATTATTACCACATCCTGTTTCCAGGGATGAACCAAATTGCCTCCTAATGTTTCTGAAGTTTTTTTTTCTGAGTCATCTGATGAGACTTTCATTTACCTCAGGATTCAGTTTACCACAGCAACTTTGTCATGCAAGGAACCAGTACCATAGCATGGTTTCAAACATTCCATCTTGGAGTTTGGGTTTTTTATACAGACACCTAGAAGTCTTCACCATAGCAAAGCAAAGTTTTCTTATCACATCTAATTAAAGGCAAGACCCAACAATGCATCTAACAGTTGAGAGAGAAGAGGAAAGGTGAACAACCTAAGTGATTAAAAGTCTTGGGAATTAGATTGCTGTTGTGGGTTGTCCCTGGCTGGATGTCAGGTGCCCACCAAAGCTGCTTTATCATTCCCAATCCTCAGGTGGACAGAGGAGAGAGAAATACAGGAAAAGGGTTGTGGTTTGAGAGAAAATCAGGGAGAGATCCCTCCCTAGGTACCACTACAAGCAAAACAGACTCAACTGGGGGAAAATTTATTTTATTTATTATCAATCAAATCAGAGCATCCGTAGCACCTCCTCCCACTCCTCCTTCACTGACCTTGGTTGGTGTCTTGCAGACTTGTTTTTCTCACATATTTTCAGCCTTCTCTCTGTCTGCAGCTCCTGCTGTGCAGCAACTTTTCCACATCTTAAATAGGCTCTGACAAAGGTGCTGCCACTGTCACTAATGGCCTTGGCCAGAGGTGGATTCATCTTGGAGCTGGCTGCAGTGGCTTCATCAGATATCAGGGGCTTCATCTTGGAGCTGGCTGCAGTGGCTTCATCAGACATCAGGGGCTTCATCTTCTCCCCTGCAGCTTTAATTCCCAGGATTCAGCCTTTCTAACTCTGACTCGTTTCACAGTTTCATCTTTACTGGAGGTGGTTGGGGTTTCTGGGTGGTGGGTTGGTTTTTTTTTACCTGTTTCCTTGCAGCAGAGCTGACCTCTGCCTTGTAACATAGAACTTGGTGTCCTCCAACCTGGAGCTCTCTTGCAGCTTTGCAATATTATTTCTCTGCTGTTGCTGAAGAAGAGCTGCTTTAGCTAATGTTCCAGTTGTTTTAAATCCACAGCCACTTGATTTTATGATTTTAAGCTGCTCAGCTCAGAACTTTCCTGATTGTAGTAGTTTTATCTCATGCTGTATGAGAGGAAGGTGCATCCTTGGCTCACTGAAGAGATTTTTGAGTACAAATGATCAAAAGCAGATAGAAATCCCAACTGCCTGTTTTCCCCAGCACCATCCAACTTCATTACAATTTCAATAGGACTCTAATTTTGTGTTTAGGTAAAACAAATGAATAGGAGCAAATGCTGCTCCCAGCATGTTTTTCCTTGTAGACAGATGCCCTGTTCATTAGAACCCATTGACAGAGATAAGCACATGATTTGTGCAAAAGAGAATACTCTGGTCTTCATTTCTTTTGCCTGATTAGAAGTTTAATTTTGCTGCTTTTAGATGAGATCACTACATTTAATTTGTAGGCTTGATACTGTATTTTTTTTTATTATTTCTCTGCTGGAAAGATGTTTACACATTTTGCAAATGGACTTGTTCACCTTAACACATCTTCCAACTGTGTTTGCAGTAATTTATGGTGCAGCCCTTCCTGAGGGTGTTGGAGGGGTCTCAGCATCATGACCTCTTCAGTAGCAGCACAAGCTCACTGTTCTGTGGCTGTGCTTTCTGGAAAACACTTCAAGCTTTCAGCCTTGCTTTTAAGAAAGCTGACAGTAATTGAGATGGGAACTTCTTAAATATTTTTTCTTCTTTATTTGGACTCAGTTCCTTATGGTGGTCATAAGGTCTGAGCCACTTTGGAGATGAGTCTTCTTGGTGTGGGTTTCACTTAAACTTGCACAAGTGAATAAATCAATTAACAGTTGGCCACAGTCCCCCAAGAAACTGTGGTAAAACTCACCTTTTGTTTAAGCATCACTAATTACAGTTACTCTGATAACAGACATATATAATAAAACATTTATGAACTGTTAAAATAAGCACATTCAATTATTTCCAGTATTCTTTGCATTTGTTGTCTCTGAAATCAGTAAAATCAGACATTCCCACACTGAGATATTAGCAACATCTTCAGTTTCAGATCAGCTTTGGATGGAGAGATGCTTCAATAGGTTTCAACTGGTTTTTTACCTTGCATAGCAATGTACATTTAGTCTTGAAATGACCTGTCTTTGGGTGTTGGGATGGTTAGTAACTGAGATGCTGCTTTCTGTCCTTTGTTGAAAGCTCCTCATGACATTCTTGGCAAGGTGGACTTAGTTAAAAGGTGGATCAATATTCTTTAAAATAAAAGGCTTCTGACTGTTTGCCTGGAAAATACATCAAGATGAAATGATAAATCTATTTTTTAGTGTAATTAGAGTATAATTCTGTTCATTTGCATGTGTTCTATCTGCTTAATCAGTTTGGGGGAGCTCCCCCCTCATATATTCTGTATCTTTGATGTGTCCTTTTAAAGGAAAAAGGAATTTCTTGGTTTGTTTTAATTTTCTTTTTCTTTTTACTTCAGATAGCGACCCAGCAATCTGTATTTAATGATACCTTTGAAGATTACAAAGAAGAGTACTCATTTATCTGCCTTAGAATGCCTGAAAAATACCATTTCAGCATTCATCTGCTGGTTATAAATACTTCATAGTCACCTTTATTTTTCTGTCCTCTTCTGAGAAAGCTCCATCCCAGCCAAAGGGAGCACAGAGAGGAACATCTGCCTTTGAGAATCTGAATGGGAGTTATTTTTAGAACAATGAAGACCAATCTGGGTTGGTAGGAGGAAGAAAGTTTGTCACATTAGAAGAATTTCAGTCTCTTTTTCTGTCCAGGGCCTTTTTAAATCACCAGTACACTTTGTGTGTGCACACATGAAAGTTTCAGTGGCTGATCCAGCAAGGAATGCCTCAGAACTTTCCCCTAAGTGGCCAGGTCTTGTGCATCTGCTGTTTTCCTGCTGACAGCACAGGATTTCTGGCTGTCATTGTGGAGAAGAACCTAGCAGTGCTTTTTGACAGCAGGAACTGGAGGGCATGATGGAAGAACTTGAGAGGCCCTTTTTTTCCACAGGTAGCCTGCTGGGTTCAAACTTTCCAGCACTGGCAGGTCGGGGCATCAACTGTGTTCTCCTAAAGATGACATCTTGTACTTTTTTCTCAGTCAGCAGTGCCCCCTGCACTGTGAAGGAGCTCTCTCTTTTCCTTTGGGACTTTTGGGTTGGGTTTGGTTTGTGGTGTGGGGTTTTTGGTGGTGCTTGGTTCATTTGGGGTTTTTTTTGTGGTAAAGAAGGAAGATTTTTATGCTTAACACCTTTTTTGCATAATTCTTCAAACACAGCTGTGGGATTTGAGTCACAAACTGAGTCCTACTGTGTAAAAAAATCTTTTTTTCCCTCTTTTTTTTCCTCTCTTTAACAATATCATGGCAACCAGAAAAGTGCTTTTACTTCCCCTCGAAACACTGCACACTTGTATCTGATCAAGTGAACACATGACTATGGGGCTCCTTGTGCCAGCTGGAACTGCAGAGGCTTTGGATTTTCCAGGTTGCTGTTGAGTGTTACCCTCTGGAAGCTGGTGGTTGTTCTTCAGAGCTGCCACACGTATGGCAACGACCGCCCAGCGTGCGTAAGAGCCCCCAGGATCTGCGTAAGGAGCTGTCACACCCCCAAGAGACACGTTTATTAAGGTTCTTGCCAGAGAGGAAGACTAAAATGGAACTAAATTGTCTTTCCTGTCCTTCTGTTATGACTCATGGGAGCTGCTTTTGTGCTCAGTGCTTTGATAATCAGTCTGCTTCTGTGTCACTGTGGTCTTGGAAGCATCCTGCGAAGCACCCACTCTTTTTGAGTTGGGCACAGCTGTTGGAGAAGCTCATAAAGCCCATGTTTTAACTGGATGAAGTGCTCATGTATCTGAGAAGAGTTCATATATCCAGGATGAGCTGAGTTTATATTGAAATCTGTACTTGCAGAACAAGAGAAACCAAATTATTATCAGTGCCCTGGTCTTCAAACTCAGTTTTCCTTGAGGTATTTAACCAAACTGGGATCTTTAATTAGCTGGGAGCTGCTTCAACCCTTTTCCTACCTGTGTGCTTGCTGTGGGATGGGAGCTTTGTTGGTGTCCTTCTCTTCCACACCCATCACCCAGTGCCATGCAGGCCACTTAGGTGACAGTGACTTCCCTTGATGTGCTACTTATCCAAATGAGATCGATCACATTTTTATTATTATTTTTTTAAAAAAAGAAAACAAATCCTCAAAAAAATCAACAGTGAGGTCAAATTCCAAAGACAATAGGAACCGTGTCAATAAAAGCTTGCTGGATTTGCATTTTAAAACCTAGGAGCTTGTGCAAGCAACCTTGGTGTTTTGCTTTTACGTCATCTGTTGAGGTTTGACAGTTTTCTATTCCCCAGCTGTTCTTTTTATTCCTGTTTTTTCTTTTAGGAGCAGAGGAGGATGGATTGAAGCTCAGAGTATGGAAATGCCTTGCTTAATGGCAAGTTCTTTCCATTTTTTATTTCTCTCTTCTTCAGTTTCTTTTTTCAACTTCCCCATCGTGCATTTCTTCCTGTTTTGAAATCTTGATGGCTTTTCCTCCAGATCCTTGTCCCATTCCAAGGTCTCCTGTCCCTCCATAAAATGGAAAAACAAGAGAATTTTCACCCAAGTGCACTGGCAAAACTTCACTAGCAATATGATTGTTGGTTTGGGTTATTTTTACCTCTTTTTTTCCTTTCCATTCTTAAAATCAGACTATTACTACTAACATCCTCCTCACAGCTGCTCACATTTGTTCTTCCTGATCTTCCCCATAATACTCCTGGCACATTCTCAATCAAAAAATCCAGGAAAAAAAAAATCCAACTATTTTCTAAAAATTTAGTTGGAATATTCTGCCAGAACACTGAATCATGTGCTTAGAACTCCTAGTGAGGGGTTTCCTGCAAGATCTCAAGAGCTAGAACTGTATATGAAGGGGGGAGGAGGAAAGATCCTGCAGTCATGATCCACCATGAGTAATAGAAGTGGTTCCTGCTTGCTTCCATGCACACACCTTGTGTGACAGAAGGTGTGCCAGAGTTTGGATTAATACATCACCATCAAATGTCAGATACTTTTATGGGATTAGCTCTTTACATCTATTTCCTGACCACCTGGGATGGCAGTGAACTGATGAAAATGGATCTAGCAAATTTAGTTGGAAAAAGTTCTTCCCTCCCTCCTCATCCAGCTGTTGATGCCTAGGAAATGATGAATAGCATTTGGATTTAGGATGGAAGCCTTTGAGTGACTGGTTAACTTGGATACTCCTGGGTGATGCTCTTAGTGGTCCTGAAGGGAAAAGGAATTGGGCAAGAGCTAAGGTTTTTTCCTGTTGTTCTACTTCAAATGGAAATCATCAGGGATCCTAATGCTGAATTAGTCTGGATGTTCAGTCCCAAAATGTTTATCCAGGTTTGGGTTTTTACATATGAGCCTTATATGCTATTGCAAAGCAATTAGATTTGTATTAAAATCTCACACTGCCTGAATTTGGGATTAAGTAAGACTAGCTTGTTCTTCATGCCCTGATGTTTCATGTTATGAATTGGTTCTGTGTGGCTTTGGAATGCCATGGTAACCCCAAGACCATGTCAGAGATGTGTTGTTGGTGACGTGTGGGGAATCTGGCTGCCTCAGAAAGGGCTGTTAGGAAAACCCCTGCTGTTTCCCCACTGTGAACCTTTGAGAGGTGAAGAATGGCCTTCTTTCCTCTGCTGCAAGGGTTATCATTCCAGCCAGCAGGCAGCTTACTCAAACAGGCCTGCATGGCAAAGAGGGAAATTGTAGTTGCTATTAATAAGGTTTTCCTTGCTATTTCCAGTGTTCATCTTGAAATAATCCAGCTGGTCTTTGCTAAATTACAGGAAAAAGTAATTCTTGCTGTGGATAACTTTATTGGAATTCCTTTTTTTGGTTAACACTTCTAGATTTAAATCTTTCTTTTTATTATTACAGTTACTCTGCCATTCACAAGACTGTGCCATTGATGGAGTTCAGTTCCTGTTGCAGATTCACTGCAATACTCAGTGATTTTAAAGTCTTAAAAACACCTTTCAAAAAGCAGAAAAAAACCCCATCAAGTTCAGTGGGTGCTGCCACTCAGCAAGAGTTTCCAGCAGTTTCTTTCCAATCTTTCAGTAGCTTTTGAAGGGAGAGATCTCAAACAAGCATACACATCTGGCTGGGGAACAGATGGGTCTGGGCTAGTCTGAGCTCAGTAATGAGGTGAGGTTCTCCTGGTGCTGTCAGGAGTGCCTGCTGCTCTAGGTGCCATGCACACAGGAGTACCAGTGTAGTAAGTGGGTCAGCTTCCTGTGCCTCTTTTCCTTGTCACTTCAGACAGTTAACTGTGTGATCCATGGGGAGGAGGGTAGGATGGAATTCCAGGAAGGAACATTAGCTGCTTACAAATCCAGCCTTTACTCCTGATAAAAATAAAGGGTGGGATAAGTATTGAATACACTTGCAGAATATTTGATTTTTAATAAAATAAAGTGGCTCCCAAGCTGCAGGTCTGTACAGCTTTCAGCAGTTGATGGAAATGTAGAAATTCTCAGTGAGGGGCAGAGTCAACTTCATCTAAATTCCCTGGGGAGTTTTTGATACGTTATCTCCCAAGTTTCTTTGCTGTTCTCTCATGGATCCTGTTAGTATGTTACTAACAGGAGCAGATAAGTAATGAATGTTATCACAAACTAACTTCTAGAATGGAACAAATCAGGTTGAAAAATGAAGTAGCAGATCTGGGGATGTTATTGAATAGTGCTGATAGAAACCAGGGTATGTTCTCTGACTGTTCCTTTCTTTCTGGCAAGCATGTTTGCTCTTCTGGAGGTGGCTGACCTGTTTCCTTGCATCTTGCTTGCACTGTGGCATTCCTGGTTTAGCCAAGGTCTCTCTCTAGTGGTATTTCTGTCCCTCAGCTGCAGTGTGGGGCCAGCCAGCTCACCCATGGGCCTGGCACCAGCCTCTTTCAGTGGAAACTCAAAGCAGTGTGGGCTCTGCTCTCATGTTAATGGGTCCAGCTAAGCAGATATTCCTGCTGTTGGGAGCTCAGGGGGGTTTTTAGTTCATTACCATAACCAGAACGCCTGGACAAACACCCCAAAGGTTTATGTGAGAAGGAGGTGCCAAGGGAATGATGTGCAGGGCAGAATGTGGAAGGGAAGGAGTATTTTATACAATTCACAAGTGCAAAAAAACCCCAAAATCAAGAAAATTAATCCAGTAAACTAGACCACTGAGAGAATCCACTAAGGAGTGGGTAACTTAATCAATAAATAACAACAAAACCAAAACACAGACAACAACAAACCAAACAAATAACAACCAACACACAAACCAAACAAACAAAACCCCCAAAACACTCAAAAAACCCCAACCAAAACCAAACCACCCTTTTAATTTGCAAGTCACTGTTTGAAAACAAAAGTCGTATCCAAATCTACTTGGGTTGATTATCTCTGAAATTGCTTCTGCAATAATGAACCCCCCTGTGTCTTCCTGAGGCTGGTGTCACTGTGACTTTCCTCCACCCTTGAGTCATCCTGCTCGGTGTGATTTAATCAGCACGGGGTGTTTGGCAAGGAGCTGAACCCAGCATCATCAGGTCACACTCCCCCCTTCCACTTAAGGAAATGAATAGATTGGCTTCTGTCCTGCCAGCTTGTTCCTCAGGAGGAGTTCTGTTCTTGGAGCACTTGCACCGTGGAAATTGATGGCAAAGTTATTTGGTTTTTTCCCCATTTTTGAATGTGGGATGCATGCTTTTAAAATGATTGGAGAAGTGGAGTCTGAATTAGCAACACCAAGCTTACAGGAGAGATGTGAGTCGAAACCAGGCATCAAAACCTTTCTTCTTTGCCCTGTGTGTAGTTGCTGGAGTTGACAATTTACTTCACTGTTTGGGAAAAATGGGGCACACACACAACTTGTGAAACATTTTCTGTTTATCACACTATTAAATAAGCTGATAATGGAAAGAATTTTCTAAATCTGATTGCTAGTCAGTCTAGCAAATAATTTTTTGTTGATGGTGCTTTTGTTTGGTTCAGGTTTTTTAAAACAATCACAGAAAATAGTGGTGGAACAAAATTCTTTTTAGGCTGTTTGGTTTTTTTTATACTTACCTTTTTTACCTTTACACTGGACAAATAATTGTGTTCAGCCAGGCTATTAGGTTTTATACCTATCTGTCAACATACATCCAACTGAGAAGAGAAATAATTACAGGTGTATTTTTGCTCCATGAGAGAGCTCCTGACAACATCTTTCTTTCCTTCTGCCTGCAGAAAATAACTTAGTTATTATTGGAGTAGCCATCCTAAGTGTGGGACTATAAGGCCAGCTGTTCAGCTGGATACATGGCACCTTACCTATGGACACCCCCCTTCTCTTCCTGAAATAAATTCACAATTCCATTTCTTTTTCTTCTTTCCCCAGGACAAGGACTGCCAAGAAAGGGGGTGAGAGGTCTGGCTGATCCAAGTGGAATTTTTTTCCCCAAGAGCCTTTTCACCACTGCCTTTTGCAAAATCCCTGTTGTGCCATGTTTTGTGGCTCTCACTTCAGGAGGAATTTGTCTTGATGAAGATTCCTAACATTGGTAATGTGATGAATAAATTTGAGATCCTTGGAGTTGTAGGTGAAGGTAAGTAGAATCTAACTGAAAAATTAACTGGAACTTCATGTAGATTTGACTTAGTCCTCTTTTGGTAGTAAATAATTTGCCCAATCTTGCTTGTATGCATCAGTTAATTCTCTACACTCCTTCTAATTCTATCCTCAGATGGAAGAAGTTGGGAAGATAAAGAGAAATGGGATAGTTTTATAGGTTTGGGCTTGTGTTTTGGTGGGTTTTGTGTTTTTTTTTTTCCAGTTTACTATATTAATTTCTCTTTAGTGATACAAGGGAGAAGCAAGTTATCAAACTTCTCTGCAAAAATAATGGCAGCATTGTAAAATCTGTTTATTTTCAAGCAATTTTTATCAAGTTGTTTCAGTGAGCAGAAAATTTGTGCAGTACCTTTATATGGAAGCTCTGAATAATAATGCTGTGGAAACTTTTATTTCTATAGCCAGCAGTTGACTGAAGACTGGTTTATCTTGATGCTTTTTTTTCTGCTTTGAGATGGTTTATGTCTTTTTTTTCTTGTCTTTTTCTCTTTTTTTTTTCAGGAGCCTATGGCGTTGTCCTTAAATGCAGACACAAGGTAAGGAAATTGCCTCCAGTCAGAAATAAATGTTGGTATTTTGTGAAACAGTGACTTTTTTATGAGAACTGAGATGTTACTTTGTATGAGATGTGGGAGCTGGGGCAGACTTTTCCTTGCAGTCAGTTACTCATAATTTTAATGGCAACACTGTCAGTGGAGATGGTTACATGTAGTACCAAACCTCTATCTTTTTTGTTTGCTATTGCTGAAATATGTGAAATATTAGAAATGTTTCAGTAATCTCAACTGAGGAAGCTTTAAAAATAAAGAGTTGGTTTGGAATTCCCTTTATGCTTAATTAGAATGTCAAATGAATTGCCAAATCCTGCTGTATAAGCACTCGCCTGTCTTGGAGGGGCAAGGGAGAGGGATCCATGTGGAATTTCTACAGCTTTTCTAACTTTTTCCTTCTATGCCTTGGTAAAATATGTTGAGAGAGACCCCTTCCCAGCTCTCTGCAAGGGATTGCACAGGTTCAGAACAGACTGCCTAGATAAGCTTTGCTAAGAAAACATTTGGTACTTGCTGCAAGAGTTTATTTCATGTTTAATTTTAGGCATCATTACATCCAGAAATGTTTCCTGGTTTCTGCATTTTTGATGGCTTATTCCCTTTAAATATGGAGGAAAATTGAATATAAAGGAAGAGTGTTGGAGGGACAGTATGAATTGGAGCTTGAGGATGTGAAAAGATGCTGTTTGCTCCAGAGTTTCATTTACCTTAAGATAGAGAAGATGCAAATTGTAGACAGAAATGTCCAGGCTCTGATATTAATCACTGACTAGAATGAATGTGATACATCTGAAGCTACAGAGAAAACCCCTTCCAATGGGAAGAGGAAAGAAGGAAGGAAATGGGAGAAGGTTCTAATCCTTGTGACAGGAAAGATGCTCTAAGCTAAAGGACAGGGCTTTAGGTGAGGCCAAAACCCAGGCAATAACTAGCTCAAAAAGGGAATTTCCACCCAACCATGATAGCAAAGGTTGTATAGTAAGAAAAATTCCTTCTATACAAGGAAGAAAAAAACCAAACCCAAACAATCACAGGCTGGTATATGTAGTTCTCCTTGATCTTGTTGTAAGACAACTTTCCTACCTACTTGTGTAAAAGAACAAAGATGAATTCACTTTCCTGAAGTCTTAACAGAATTAACTGGAGCTGCCAGGGTTTTTTTTACTGTTTGGCTGCTGATGGGCATACTTTTCAGTGTGAATGAAGAAAAGATGTTCTTACACATGCTGTGCAGCAGGTAGCACTCTGAGCACTGAGTGTATTACATAGTAAGTCCACTCAGTACCACAAAGTCCAGAAGCAGCATAAAAACTAGAGAATATTGCAGTGATTTTAATGGTGCATGCAAGGCCATCCTTGGTCTTATTCTCTCAGCATGGGCTGCTTTTCTTGTTGTGCAAATCTAGCAATTAGGTGTAAGAAATTGAATGTAGAAATATTTATAGTCATCCTTACAGTGGTAACATGCCATGATCAAATTCTCAGCTATTGTAAGTCAATGTACCTCCCTTATATTGGTGAGAGGGTAAATTTTGTGTGCAATGAGGGGCTGGCCCCTAATTGCAACAATTTCCCACTAGTTCTTCAATAAATAGGGAGCTTTTTGCCCCAGTGCATTTCATTGGCATGTGTATATGGGTTTAAATTGGAGAGAGTGGCATAAGGAACAAACACCCTGTCATTATCATATGTGGTTTTTCTTTTGCTAAGGGAACATTATCAGAAAAGCTAAAGTAGCTCCTAGAAAGACAGTGTTTACACTATATATTTTCTATTCATAAACTATTAAAATAGTCTGGCTTATTTACTGGCTCTCAGTTATGTTTTCAGAAGAGGAAAGCCACTTGAACACTTCAGCAATGTCAATCATGGCTGAGGAAAATAATCTTCATTTAAGTTTAGGACTTGTCAAATATTTGGCCTTTAAATAAAACCACCATTCCCTTTACTTGGCAGTGTGGAATTGCAGCTTCATGCAGAGTAATGCTTTGCTAACAGGGACTTAGAGCCAAGTATTTGGAGGACTCTGACATCAGATCCAAAGCTGCTAGGACAGTATTGTGTCTTAAGCAATACAATGATAGGAAGGTGCTGTGGAAAAGCCCTAGGTTTCCAAACACAGGCACATGGAAGAAATAAGCCTAGAGGAAAAAAGTAAACTGAAAATCAGTGTGAAGAGGGAATTTATTGATATGCTGTGAGATAAACTGTACACACATATATATATATATACACACACATATATAAGGGAACAAAAAAAGTGATATTTGAAAACTCAAAACTGTGGCTGCAAGTAGCAGGGGTTTGTGGAAATGAGGTGAAGACATCCTTGGATGACTGGATAAGTGTTTTGTTGTTGGTTTTCTTTGGTTTTTCCAAAGATGTATAAGCTTATGCTGGTTTTTTACATCAGGAAGGTGTGTGGTGATCCAAATTCTATAAAAGCACAATAGGAACTTAAGAATTCTCCTAGATTTACAGTTTCTCTTGCTATGTGTTGTGTGTTAGAGTCCTTGGAACCTGAGGGGGTACAGTTTAATGACTCAGAAATTTAATGCTAGTTGTTCCTGTATGTCCATAATCACCTGCCTAATGTCTTTCTGCTCTTCTGGTTTAGAAGTGGATGTGGGTTGGTTTTTCTTTGTAGTATGAGGTATTTTTAGAACCTTATCTATAAGATAAACACCACTGAATTCCCTTATTAGAAACAAGGAAAAAAAAGTCAATTTACAGAATCATTTGTCTACTTCAGTGCATTGAAGAATGACAACTAACCTTTTTATAGCTTTAGTATTTCCAGGCTATTTCCTCTTAGTTTAGGATTTCATTTTGTCTTGTTTGAGCCTTTTGTCTGGTTTGAGCCTTCAGAGCCTTGAGTTTACTCATTTGAAAATACAATGTCTATGCATATGTAACAGAATAATTAAGTTCCATTTGAGTATCTCATCCTTTTCCATGTTTTTTATCACTAGATCCACTACTGACCAGCAGGGGCACAGTTTTAAGTTTTCCCTTTGAAATAAATGTGGGATTCTTCTCTTCCAGGCAGCCCATCTCCACTTCTGTGCTATTCATCCTATTTGTCTGTTTGAGTTCAGCCAGGAGTCCAGCATTTAATTAATGCTGTCAAACTCTAGAGCTTTTTCCCAGCTATCTGTATGTTGGAGTGGGCCATCCCTGTGCTTTGAGGATGTCATCCCTGTAGAACAGCCAGCTGTCCTAGACCCTTTTAGGTCTGCCTCTAAGCAGATCCTTAACCAAGGTGAAGTCTGTTTTATTGAAGGTCCAGGCTTGTAATTCTACCCTCACTACTTTTTAATTTAATTTATTCCTTTATATCCTATTCCCTTTATATTGTATTCCTTTAAATACAATTGATTTCCAAAGCTAGAGCCTTCCAGCATTATGTTAGCAGCATTTTGAACACTCAGTTTTGTCATTTCAGAGCACAGATGAAAGCTGAGTAATGCACAGACTTTCCAATCTCTGATATACCCAAGAATGGACATTTTGGGTCAGATGAGTTCAGATAGCTCCATATCTTAGTGTCTTTGGAGGTAAACACTGGATTAAGAACAGGGCAAGCATGCTCTGCACAGTACTGACAGTCTCTGCCTGGTGCAGTGCTCCTGGAAAGTCATTATCACCAGGATATTCTATCACAGATGATGCCAGCAGTCTATCCTTTTATTACCTTACTTATTCTGCACCTAAAGTCATCTGTGCATGCTGTTTAAAGTATTAACTGGTATTTCTCTCTACTGTGTAAATTATTCTGTGCTTCTGCACTTTTTTTATACACCATCAATTTATAGATAACAATCCTTTACCTAAAATGAGGTAAAAAATAGTGTCAAATCCTAATATCTAAGACATCCCATATTCTGTCCTTGTTCCTCTCTCATTGCTGCCTCTATTTAGTTCCTTTTTTCTTTGCTAATCTTTTTCTCTGAGCTTTGCACATAATTAAAAGCAGCATTGCTAATTTTCACTACTAATCAAATGTGTTCTGGCTCTGTGGCAAGAGTTTTGGTTTTAAGGGCACATCTCTGTGTAGCAAACCATTTTCTTTCAGTAATGGCAGCTTACCTAGGGAGGATGATTACCCTTACTGCTGCTGTTCCTCGGGCTAAAGCATCACCTCACTGATGTGGTTTCTGTGCCAGAACTTGTGTGAAATACATACAGTGGAGATGGGACCTGTATTGAGCTTCTGAAGGAAACAGAGTGTGGCAGTAGGAAATGTTTGCAGTAGTTGGAGTTGAGATCTATCTTGAGTATTCTGTGAGGAAAATACAGCTCTTAGGGAAGCTGTGGTTCCTTAACTCCTCTTCAGCAGCTGTTTGAATTCCTTGGAGCATTCTGGTTCAAAATATTAGTTATAGATTATTTCTTTCATGGGCTTCTGCACTTTGCTTACATCATGTTCCCTTGCGTGCAGAAGTGAGAGGCAAGCTCGATATCAGTGAGATAAGAGAGCTCATGTTCAGTCTCTCCCACCCTCAAGGTGGGCTATAATAATTTTTATATCACATCATAGCTGCCTTTTGTTTCTTAGTCTTGTTCCCAAATATCTTTCTGCATTATGAAAACCATTAAAGTACTAATGTTGAGGAAGCTATCCAACTCTAAAATGATTTATCTGCTCCAGTAGAAAATTAATAAATAAAGATGAGATCTCTATTTGCTGTTGTCCCACTTCCCTAGAGGTCTGAGTCCTGGGATTAACTGAAGCTTTTTCACACTTTTAATGGAATGAGGGGATAAAACAAGGGAGTCCCATGTCTCCTTTTGATTGCTTTCCTTGTAATATGTTATCTTCTGTCCATTACTTCTGCTATAGATGGCTAAAAGATGCTCTGTTTCAAGGATTTCCTCTTTTTTAATTGTTTTTCTATGAAACCTTGCTGTCTTTTTCCCTCACACACAATGTGAGAGGACCTGGCCAGGCTATGCAATGCAGGCATGAAAATAAATCCATTAAATTCATTGGTTTTCA
Source organism: Chloroceryle aenea (assembly GCA_013399075.1). Classification (NCBI taxonomy): domain Eukaryota; kingdom Metazoa; phylum Chordata; class Aves; order Coraciiformes; family Cerylidae; genus Chloroceryle; species Chloroceryle aenea. The sequence goes on from VWZY01007181.1 coordinate 28,294, forward strand.
TTACTCATATTGGTCAGTCTGTAGCTGTTTCAATGCAACAATGATGCTTCTAGGCCTGCAATTTCCTTAGAGTCTTTTATAACAAGTCATAGTACTGTATGAAGGTCCCTTGTGGGATACTCCATTCCTTTAACTCCTCCTTTCTCCTCCCCATGTTATGAACCCTGCTCAGATGTGGGTGATACTCAATATTCCCATTTAGCATTTCTCCCCCAAGGCCAATTTAGAAATGGAAGGTGGGGGGGAAAGATGTGGGAGAGCTTTCAGAGGTGAGCAACTAACTTTCTGTGGAAGAGGATGCTAAGATTTAATGGTTTTTTTCAGGTGTATTGAATTTAAAGTGTGAGGTTGCTACTTTCAGTGTCACAAATTAGGATGACTTAAGTTGGCTTGGCCATTACAACACTGGGTAATGGAATTTCCTGCAGCACAAAGCTGGGATGCAGAGACTTGATACTGCAGAAAACCCCTCAAAACCAAAAGGAGGGGGGAGAGAAACAGGTGATCATCCACTCCAGTTGTACAGGTAACAGAAGAAGGCATAGGAGCCCCAGTTAAAAATACTAACAGTGGTCCATCTTACCTTGGGAAGCACAGGGAATGTGGTGGTGATGGGTTTCAGTTTGACTGACACCAGTCAGTTTGTCACACTAATGGCTTTACATGCACAGGCTAGCCCTGTAATTAAATTACAGATCACTGTGCAGCACAATTGATGCAAAGAAAATTGTATTTCTAAAGGTTAGGGTAATTGTTTTCCAGCACGGAATTCTTGTGGGCTTCTTAAGCTTTTGTAGGACATGTGAGCACTAGGCTAATTGATCCCTGGAAGTTCCCTGGATTTAAATAGAGGCCAGTGAAAGAGAGCACAGTTCAGTGTTGAGAAGATCATTAATGTAGATTATTCAATGTACTATGGTAAAAATAGATCAGGATTGTCTATCTGGCTTTCCACATTATTTGTAGAATCCAAGTTGATCTAAAATGTTACTACACTAAAGTGCCTTGAATATTGCAAGTACATTAACTTATTTCTTAACTGGTTTTGTGAATTGAAAGCCATTTTAAGCCAGAAGTCCTGGAAAAGGAGCATTTGAGAGTGTAGGTAAATGACTGCTGACAGTAGTGAAAACACTTCCAGCATTTTGCTTTATCTGAAAGCACTGGGCTGCTCTTAGCAATTGTGGTTTTATATCAGTAGGGATTATAGTGTGGTTTTAAATAATAAACTGTCCTTCTGAATGTCCTGGTTAAAGAAATTTATTTTTCTGTGATAGCTCTGTGTAACTCCCAATTAGTAGAATGCCCTCCTAAAAATACAGAAAACTTTCTATTCTTTTTGAATGAAAATTCCTGGAATACATAACTTCTATTCAAGTAGAATGGTATTTCCTTCTCATTCAGAGCCTGGATAAATGGGGAAAAAAGGAAAGTAGTTTGCACTTGGAACATTACAGCTGTTTGAAAATCTGTTTTGCCTAATTTAGCACCCAGACAATAAAGCTTGATAAGTCTGCTCCTTGCTTTTGATAAAGAATAGAACTCTGTCTGCATGCTAGCTGCTCCTGTTCTAAAGGGTGTATGTTTAAGCTCCTTCCAGTTTAATAGGAAAACCAAAAGACCCCCTGTGTTTATAAAGTATTTGCATTTTTATTGTATTATTCCTGAATTATTTTGGCTTAGATTGCTAAATTAGACCAGTCTTCATGCCAAGGACTTTCTAAATCCTAACACCTTATAAAATAATGGTTGAACTTTGCCCTTTATGAAAAATCACCCACTTTATGGAATTCTTTTTTCCAGATGTGTAGCAAAGTGAGGATTTGGTTTTGAAGAGCACAGGTAGCTCTGGTTTTGGAATCAGACACCATCATTGCTCTCTGGTGTATAGTTCCTTGAGCATTTAAAATGTTGATAAAGCATCTTCTGTTTCTTCCTACTCATTTCTGTAGAGTACTGCAGCACAGCAAGGTGAGTGTAACAAAATTCAGTGTAACTCTTGCAGAGGGGGAAGGTGAATATCTGCAGTATCTTGAAGTGGAATGATTGTACTCAGTGACACCCCTTACTTCATTCATTTGTACCCTCATACCCCCACTCTTACAAGTAAAAAGGGGGGTGTGTGCCCATGGGGGCAGTACCTGATTTGGGCAGCATCTCCAATGTGTAGGGTGGAGGAAGAGGATAAGCAGCTGCCAAGTCCCCATTATAACTAGAGTTCCTCTTGGTGCTGATGACAAACCAGTTCTTACATCTTTTGTGTGTATTTTATGTTGCCCATTGTTGTGGGATTATCTTTAGCCCAAATCTTTCTTGCTTCAGCTCCTGTGAGTCCATCATGTAGTTTTCCTTGTTTGGAATTGGTTTGAAATGTGTGTCTATAATCTCTATCACTTTCCCTGATGTGCTAACAGAAGAAGGGCTGTTGTGTGTTATCAACTGCAATCTTCTTGCCATCTTCCTCTTGTTAGTCAACTGTGCTGCAACCTCTGCCCTTGGCAGAACATTTTACTCCATGTTACTATTGCAGCAGCATACTGGGAACAGTTTTCTCTCTTACCACTAAATATTATTCTTGAAACCTCATGCAGTTTCTTTCCCTGATGGTGCATGCCTATCAGCTTACCCTCAGCATCCTCCCCAGTCACCTGTCCATACACACACTGATCTGGTTTATACTTCTGCAGCAGAAACAAGGTGCACAAATGTGTTTCCTGCAAAGTTTGTTGTTGTTCTGATTTCAGTTCTTAGTGTAGAATTGTGCTGCCTTATTGAACAACTAAGTATCATTTGACCACAAAAGGAATTGAGACAAAGCTTAGTATGAGTGCTGTTGTGTCTCCTTATCTTTCAGTCCACAGTCTTTGTAATATAGAGAACTCCTCCTTTTACATGTGTGTTAGGAAGCCTATTTTTCCATGCATTTCCAATAACAGAAGGTTACCACAGATTCCAGTGTGCTGAAAAGCAATTGCAAAGCCCTTTTCTTAGGTGTAACCTTGGCTGAACAAGGTTACCATCATTACCAATTTTCCTTTTTGACTTCTTGTCTTGTTTTAAACTGAGATGTTTTCAGGTATACCAGAGGCAGGTGACATTTCTAAGTGTCACCATGCACTGAGGTGTGGAAAGATGAAATTCTCTACGACCAAAAAAAACTTGGTTGGCTGCTTACACCTACCTCTGCTTTTGACAGTGCACATCTTGACCAGGAGGCAAGCTCTCTTCTCCAAATCAATTAACATTTCCAACAGAGATGGAGTAATGCCATGTTTATGCACAGAAATATGTTACAGGCAATGCCATCTGCAGGGTAAAGCTGCTGCTTCTCCAGGATCAAATTTCCTGTGACTTGTTTGTGCAAAAAATTAATCTGAGTGGTGTGTACCTTTTTTTTTTCTCTCTCTCTCCTCAAAGCATCATTTATTGAGGAATGGTGTTGAGAAATGTATACAAGATAGGATCTGGTGACATTGCAGCCTCTGCTCTTGAACCTGCTCAATTTTAAGTCTTTGGTACTTCCACTGCTATAAATGTTGCTGTAGTTCTAAGGAACCAAAGCTATTTGGGGAGCAAAAGAGAAGCATTAGGAAGGCTTCAGAGATGCTAAACATCAGTCCCCTCAAATGGGCTTAAAAAAAAAGTGGGGGTGGTGTTTCTGTATGGAATATCTGGGGCATAGTGCCCCCTCCTTCCAGATTCACCTGATCACATAAAATAGAGACTGCAAACCAGATCTCTCAGATCATGTCAGTATCAGAGAAGGAAACCAAGGGAGATCAGCCTGTACTTCTCACTTTATTCACTAATTTATTGACTAATAATGATTCTCAACAAAATGGCTCAATTGAATTCTGAAGATCAGATTCTGTTGCTTAACCATCATCCTTTCAGCTTGACATCAAGAGCCATGCACAGCTCTGTAGACACACACATTTGTTTATTTAATGAGTTACAGCAAGTGGCCTCTACTGCTCAGTTTTAGAACCTTACTCCAGCCTGTTCCTTCTGCTGCCCTTTAACAGACTTTTCTATTCACTAGTTAACACATTGTTATGCTGGTTATCCTGTTTATTTTTAGGAATACAAGAACTGAATACTTGTGCCTCAGTATGAAACCTGGCTAGTAATGATTCTGTTTTATCAAATCCTCAGCAGGAGCACACAAGTCTTTAATCAAAAGCTGAATAAAAAAACTTCACGACTGAAGTCTTGTGATTATATTTTTCTCTGAACATCATGTCCCCCAAAATTCTCCTAGCTGCTAAAGCATCTTGTGTCTTTTCCCTGAATATGTCCCAGAATTTTTCAATGCCTTTTTAAAATTTTTTGCTAGGAATCAAATTATAAGGGTGCATTTTTTTCTTGTGAAGAATAAAACTCTTGAAGGACAGAAGTGAAGGAATCATTAGGTCCAGGGATCTCTTGTCCCTGGATTTCTTTGGTTTTTTTTCCCTTCATTTTAGGGTAGGTTAACAATTAACATTCTACAAGGCAACTTTTTTTTTCTTTTTAAGAGGTGGTGACAGTTGCCTATTCACCCTGCACTACCTGAATGAAACTTGTGTGAGTAGCCTGATTTATTTTCTAAAGGAGGACTTTTACTGGATTTAGAGGCTGATGATTCACTTACTAATGTTCTTTGATATCACTCATCACACCCAAAGTTTGGGCTATATAATTTTATATTGCAATGTTGTTAAAAAAGAATAATCCCATCCAGAATTCAGGAATTGTGTTATAATGAACCCAGCAGATTTAGTACAAACACAAACATTAGTCAACAACCTGCCGTTAGAGCTCTTGTTTACACTCTCTACCAGCAGAAGGCTTGCTACTACCTCAGCTTAAAAAGGACAGAAGGCAACCTTCTCCTGAAGAATCTTTGTTCTTCCTATCTGCACCTAGTTTAGACCAAGTACCCCAATGAAGCTCCAAGCTTTCCAGTGGGAGGCAGTTCGACCAGCGTGGCTCATAGCACACAGTGTGCAGAACCAGCATCTTCCACAGAGCCTCTCACTGCTTCTTTGAGCTCTTTGCCTTGGACTGTCAGCTCTGAATTCTATCTGGCTGGCTGAAGGTCATCATTGTTTGCATAGGAAGAAAGCAGAAGCTGGTGACTGCCAGACATCCTGAACAACCAGGAGCTCTCTCTGTGCTTGCCTAGGCACGAATGCTGGTATTATTTTAAGCCACAAATCTAAGACTGATGGGCTCTGCTGCTTGCTGTGTTAGTGTTTAGGGAGCTTGTTAGGACAAGAAAGGGATTCTGTCACAGCTGAGGTCAGGGTTGGTGTCTTCAGTCATCACACTTTACAGTTTTAGCCTCTGGATGGTTGCAGTCATCTTATGTTCTGTATCCCCCTAATCAAATCTGGTATTAAATATTCATGAGAAATTTTAAGTAAAATATTTGAAACCTTTACTTTAGAAAGAATCCTAAAGCTTTTCCAGTTGTTACTTTTTCTTTTTTTCATTCCTCTGGATCTTTATGGTGCCTTGGAACTGAGCAAAGTTGTAACTCTAGGAGGTCAATATACAACATCCATTCTAAATCCATATTTTTCTTATGACAACCTCTCATATTAATCTTTGTGCTCTTACTTGCCTGATGCACTCTCCTGGAAGCTTAACATAAGGAAAGGAGCTTCTTCTAATGGGGCCTTCTTTGTGAGTTATTTAAAGCTTTATTGATCTCAGGCAGTACCTTCAATTATACCAGCAAAAGGCAACTCAGAGCTTGTAGCAGAGATACTTACAGCTTCATGAAGGTACTCACCAAACTCGTCCTTTATTCTCTGAGGTGCAGATTAAAGAAGTAGGCTGATCTTCAGAAATTCTGGTCTTGCTGCTAGCTATGCCAGATTGCTTTGTGGGATGTGAGAATTGATGCCGCACAGTTATGTTGGCAATGGAGATGTTCTTACTTCAGCAGCACAGTTGGGAATACTTTATTTGTGTTTCCAGCATGCCTATTACAAACACGATGGGCTGGGATGATATTAATAGAGCAATGGAACTCAGAGAATACTGAGAGAGGGGAGGGAGTCTGTCTGAAGTTACTAGTGCTGGTCTCCTTCTGAAATGCACCTTCAAAACCCATGCATGGGTATTAGGATGTGCATGCATGTTAAAATAAACCAGACAGAGTTGTACAGTCAAATAACTTGGGTGGAATTAATCCCACCCACTGTTTCACTACGTAGGTCTTGCCTAGCCAGTCACCCTGGCTGATATAAATTGAGATCCAAGATCAGGAAAGCAATTCTTACCATCTGGAAATCATTAAAATCAGAAACCTTCTGGCTGGATCTTCTCTCCCTCCTGTACTTTTCCTAGCTGTGGGGAAAGTCTTGACAACACACACTGGTTATAGAACTCTTAGCTGACTGAAGCTGAATGAGGTGGACTCTACCTTAGGAAATATTTGAGGTTTTCTCTACATTCATTGAGTCATTTTAAACACAGAATATGCTTGTTCTCAGTTTAAATTTAGCTTTAGAGATTGCTGTTTCTATTTTAGACATGAAGTGCTCCACTTTCTTTTGCCTGCACCAGTAGTTCCAATATAGAATGCTACCTTTTCCCTTCAGACATCACCTTGCTTATAGACACTTGACAATCTTCTTTGCATGGAACTTTTCTAGACTTCTCAAATACAGAACTCATCATCTGACACTGTGTATACCCCCACAGCTGGCACACAGCTGTCACCTTCTGGTGCTTGAGATGGTGGAGCTCTTGACCTGTTGCCTTCACCCCCTGTGCACACCAGAGCCCTATGGAATGAGGCTCACCTGTGGTTTGAGTGGATTTCTGAATTCTCCCTGTTCCTTTGCTTAGAGGAAAATTGTCTTCCAGGAACATTTTAGATGTGTATGGATTCGTTTGCTTATTTGTTATGCTGGCTTTCATACTAACTTGGGAGTCCAGCTGCTTTATTCCAGCTCTCTCTTCCACTCTGTTTTCAGCTTTCATTTGTCTGCTTTCCTTTCCTAGTCTTTTTAGCCTGTGTATTCCCCAGCCCTCAGCTTTTCATTCAGCACATTTGTATCCCCTCTCCCCACATCTTATTTCCATTGGTTGGGAGTGAGATCAAGACACTGTTTTCCTTCCACTTTTTCCACTAAGTATTTGTTTGTTACACTTGGGCAAACTTTGAGTGATACTCATCATGTGTTATGTGCTTCATTCCCCCCTAACCCCCCCCAGCTCAAAAGCACATGTTTGTGTACAAGATCTGAAAGCAGGCTAGGTTAGTCTTATTAGTAGGGATGATTTTTGTTAGAATAGGTTTATTTCTCTCTTAATCTTCCTGGAACTTGTGTGATGTTTAGATTTTCCTCTCCATTTTGCAATAGAAAATATACTGATCTAGTCATGAGTCTTGGAATGCTGCAGAAACTGCCTGAAAAAGTCCCCAAACTCTCAATTTAGCTCCAAAACTGAAATTTCATCTGTAGAAATGCTATTTTTATGAAGACTTAGCTGCCTTTTTTTTTTTCTATCATCTATTAGTAGTAACAGAAGCCTGCCTTGGGTGCAGATGCCCCTATTTCCTCATCTATGTTCTGCTTCTAAAATTAACTCAATTGCCATCCAACTTGTGTAGAGGCAGCCCCCCTGTTCCTCTGCCCTCTGCAACAGTGATCAATAAAACCTGTATGTTGGAGGTGTGAAGCTTGCCTGCTGTCTTTTGGATGGAAATTTCATCCTTAATGTTACTCCATAATGAACAGAAAATCCCTAAAAGGAAAGCAGTTATAAATGCTTGGAAGAGCAAAATGGCTGTTTTTCTAAGAGGCAAGAATTTCTCTCCTATTATCCAAGGAATGTACTGGCTCTATAATCCCAGGGAAGAAAAGCCTTTCTTCCTCTGCAAACCTGAATGTAAAACTTTGAGAAGAAATGGTGTCCACTAAAACCCATATAAATATACAGGCAAAAAACCAAACCAAACTGCTCCAGTGAAAGGGAAGTTGGAAAGAGCATCCCTCAAGGTAGTAGGGAAAAAGGCAGGACTGAGAGCTGATGAAGAAAAGGTCAGGAAAAATGATCCTGCTTTCTTACAATGCTAAAAGAAAGACTGAGGACAAGAAAATAGTACTAACTTGCACCTATAGAGCTTCCCCTGTTACAAGATTGACCTAGAATTGTGCTCTGATAAGAGAGCAATGTCAACAAAAATATCTTTTTGGGGTGGAGAGAAAGAGATAAAAAAGATGTAAATCTTACAGCATCCTTGGAGGGGAGGGGGGATATTTTCTTCCTCTCTCCTGTGAGCTAATGGAAGCTGTAGGCAAAGAACTCTGGCTACAAAATACAGATGGCATTTTGTGTTAAAGGCATCATCTCATCCCTAGAGAACAACACAAAGGTGTCATTTAAGATCTGGAAGAGGAGAAAGGTGTGTTTATGAGCCTTAATTCTCCTTGAGGAGAAAGGAGGTAGTGAATGATGGAGAGGACATGGAAGGGTAGATTCTTAGGTTGATGTAGACATCTGAAATGTTCCATAGCCAAACTTGTATTCCAAGTGTCAAGATGATGCTGTAAGAAGTGATTAAATAACACTGGTATCTACTCAATGCAGTAGTAGTCTATTTATAACTAGCTTTATTTTTATTCCCCAAACTTTCACAATTTCAAGCATTAACTGAAAAAATAATAAATAAAGGAACCCAAGAGAACTGGAAGAGGACTGAGGTCTGAAACTGCACTTACTAGCCCTGACACTTTGGTATCAGACAAATATTCTGGCCATTTACTCAACTTGGGTTCTGGTTTACATCTAGAGTTGGGATTAAGCAGTGCTGTCAAACTGTCAAATGATACAGATTCGTGCTACAATAGGAGGAAAAGAAAGCCAAATTATTTTTAAACTGGAATTATTATTGCAATTTTACCATGAGAAGACAAAATAGCTATGCTTACAGTGTTTAAAAGCTGCTTTTTTTTCCAGATCCTTTTCATAAGGTGGTTGTACAGATTTTGGGGAATACATATTTGCTTTCTTACTTGAGAAAATTGTGAATAAATAGGAAGAATCCCTTTGGAACAATGACAGTTCCAGTGTGAACTGCTATCATCAGCTGGTAATTGGAAAATACTGACTTGCTTTGATTCCTTCAAATGTTCCTTTCAGGGTAGGATTTTAGGGTCATAAGACTGAGTGCTAATCTTATAATTTTGGGTTAAAGAAACTTCCAATTCCCAATGTTTGCAACAGGGGTAACCTCAATCTGGAGACATGAGCCCCCCAGGCTCCTTGGGAACACAGGGAAGTGGCATCCTCAATTTCTGCACTTTAGTCCTGCTTGGAATCACTCTGCCTACCTTCTCCTCCAGGGATGGAGAAATTCAGGACTGGTTGGGAGGTGCCTTCCAGCCCCAATTCTGCTTCAAGCCTTTAAACTCACTGTGCTCTGGACCCTCTGCCACTACTGGAAGGGGGACCCCTTGATCTCAGCCTGCTACTGGGGGCTGGGGCAGCTCAGAGTGAGCCCCAGTCTGTGACCTTGTACATACAGATGGGCCACTCATGGGGCTTACAAATTCAACTGGCAGCTGGGTGAGAAATGCTTGTTTACAATTTAAATTACACTCGATTGACACCAAATAAGTAAAATTGGTAATGAAAGCATTTCCTCCTAACATCTGAAGAGACAACACAGTTGTTGCAAGTGGTTATGAAAAAGAGATGAAAAAATCAGAGAGTGTTTCAATCTGCCTGCTTTATTTTTATTTTTTTTTAAGCCTCTCTCCATCACTGCACACTCTTACTGGTTGTTTCCTTAGGAACTGGTAGCTGGAGGTCTCAGCCTTTTCCTATGCTGCTTTCTCCAGTATACAGCTGAGCTTTTATAACTCTTCCTCCTTGGAAATCTTCCAGTGGGTCTGGAGTGGTTTAAGCTTTCTCTAGTCCTCCTTTGGTTTTCCCTTAGCTAGGAAACCTAGCCCATCTTCTTAGAATGGGCACTGAAGTATAGAAATCTTTGTTCCCTGAAGAGTCTTCTACTGCACCTAGCTGGTTAGGAAATAATGCTTCTTTCAAGGGATGTAAAATTGATTTGTGGTGATTTTTCTAGATGCTTCTTCTCAAGTAAATTGTAATGTGTATGCCTTGGGAAAGTTCTCATCATTTTTCCAGTGAATAAAGCTCTTGTGATAGCTCAGAGGTGCTGGTTTGTTGTTATTTATCCTTCTCTTCCTAAAAATTAAAAGGACTTTTGAAGTAGGAAGCAATTTCCTGAACGTTCTATGCTGAGTGATATTTCATAGATAAACCAGGTGTGTGTGTTAGTGCTGTTCAAAGGTAGCAGAATGAAAATGGAGTCATGAGAGTGTCTGGGTGATGTCTTCAGGACCTGAGCTACATGCAGGTGACAGTGCCTGTTACCTCTCAGAATTTGCATTGTAAGAAGCTTGCCCTAAATCTGAAGACTTTATAATGACAGATGTTACATTTGGGTACCAATGCTTTGTGTCTAAATTTCCTTCATAAGCAAAAGAATAAAGAAAAAAAATCCCAACAGAAACCTTTGGAACAAAACTGGGACCACTGTTTGAAGATATTTGTTGTCAGGTGATGTTTTCAACCACAGCATGTAGTTTGGTAGGGTATGTTTCTCTTTCCAGTGGTCATAGTTGTAAGATCTTGAGTTATGCCAAGGAGCACCTTTCTCCTTGAGTGCTTCCATCATTAGCATCAAGGATTTCTCTAGAAAACAGCAGAGATCCAGCCCTGCAGTTTTCCATGTCATGTATACTCACTGGAAAAATAGAGGACCTCTGCCTGTTAAATGAGATGAAATGAAATGCTTTCAAATCAGAGATCTCCTCTCGTTTGAGACTGGTTAAATACCAGAAGCTACAATGGTGTGAGGAAACCTGGAAGAGAAATCTCTGGGTGGCTAGCAGAAGAGCTGTGAGAACTGCTCAGCTCTCGTAAGGACACTCCCCTCTCATCAGTGGCTAAGTGGACAGACACTGAATCACAGGATTTCTTCACACCCAATTCCTGTGCTAGGCTCACGATTGAGCCCTAGCATGAAGTTGTTCCATCTCCCAGACTGGAGATGCCTGCCTTCTCTCTCTATGTATTTATATATAAAGCAAATAGTACAGACATGGGCTAAGAAATTCTCTCTCACGTGTATTAAATGGTATTAGCAGGTTTTAACAGGGAATATTTTGCTCTACTTCAGACACAAGTTATTACAGAGTCTGAATAATCAGTTTGGGTACATCCTTAACTGTTACACAAAGTGTTTGCAGTAATGTTCAGCTGTTGTTGCAGACTTAACTGTAAACCCCAGCTTCTCCTATAGGTTTAGAACACACAGTGTTTGTAAGATACACAATATGCAGAGGTATTACCAAGGGTAAGAGAGATTGGACTTTGCAAATACACCGTTGCCTCAATGTAGGGTGAAATATTGAGGCCAGAATTATTTAACAGAATAAGATAATGAGTTGCTTAGTAATATAGCTGAGTGAACTTAGTTTTTCTCTAAGTGGACTCAAATTGTCATACTTCATGATGTAAGCTAGTAGTAGTAAGTAATAAGAGATCAGAAGGGATATTTTGTGTCTTATAAAGAGCAGAGTATTTAGGATTACATGAGTTTTTTCTTTCCTTACCATTCATTAAAGACTCAAACACTGAATCACTAGTAACAGCTTATCTACCCAGGCAGTACATTAGGTGGATAGGAGAATTTTCAGTGCTAGGAGCTGGGATACTGAGCTATTGTCTGGGGATGATTTGTGCCATCAGCCTGAACGTTGTTTTCAGTTCTGTTCTCTTTCAGGGTACAGTCTTGAAAAATAAAACTTTTGAAATGCAAAAAAAGGTCCAGTCTTATTTTGGAGGGTTTTAACTATATTGCTTGCATGGGGTTATTTTAAGATAAGGAACATGTCAGATATAAATCCTTGGATGCTTAATGATGACACCATTAATTTGTAAAATGAAATAATACAAGTGATAAAACTTTTCAAATGAGAATTTCTTAACTGTTAGGCTATTCTGAGCTGTTTGGATAACTTTTTCTTGCATATATGTTGCTGAAGTTTATACATTCCTCTTCTTCCCAGAGTCACTCATGCTTTAAATGCCGTGAATAGTCAAAATCAGAATGTTTGATAGCAGATCTTACATAAGTCTTTGCAAGACTGTTATTTGAGAACTTCTGAAACTTAATTTCCAAAAGAAAAACTCACTACACACATTAAGGACAGCAGCATATGGCAGAGAAGCCACATGGACTAGATTTCTTGAATGGTGCAGAATTGCTCTGTGAGGCAACAGCTTTTAACTCCTACATTTCTTTCAGTGTACTTAGCCTTTACTTGGAGAATAAAAATACAGCCTTTCAGTGCTTGCTGAAACACCTACAAATTTTTCTTTCCCTTCGTGTGAAACAGGAATGCAATGCTAATGGATAAATTTGACTCATCTGCAAAGTGCTTTGTGCGTGCTGTCTAAACATAGGCATGTTGGAGTCAGCAGAGGCTTCTGAGGGCAATTACAGGGTTTCTTTTCTCAAAAACCTTCCAGAGGCTCAATTAGCCAGAGCACCTAAGAGTAGATAGGAGAAGTAACTAATACTTCAAATCTAATACTGCAAATAAGCAAAAATTATTACCTTCTTAAGAGTCTTCCTTCATGGTGCTAGTAAGTATTACTGTTATTTCTATAGTTAGAGTCAATAAATGTACCAATACTCTAGCTTAGTAGTAGCAATACAATTAGCAAAGTAGTCTGTACAGTTTAGCTCAGACCAGTCACTTTGTAAGCTCCCTGAATTGAAAATGTTTAGGAACTGTATTTGACATAAAAGCTATAGCCAAGCCTTTCAGGAACTCTGCAAACCTGAACCATGTATTATCTCCTCAGTTCCACCATCCCTTTCTTTGCTCTTCTCTAAATTGCTTGAGCAAAGGCTGGTGCTTGGACCTTTAGAGTATCTCAGCTGATTCTGTGTAATGTATCAGCCTTTAGACTGGACCCCTGTGTATGAAGGGTAGGTTTTGGTAGAAGAAAAGCACTACAAGTCCTCTCAAAGAGTTAGTAGCATGTGCTGCTTCTGCTGAACTCATCTTCAGTGTGAGGTTAACCTTCCTCAGTGTGAGGTAGGTTAATTTAAATCAATATACAATATCATGACTTAGTTTTTCTGAGAGGTATTATGAGTGATGATAGAAGGCTTTTATATATATTTTTCATTAGGCAGATTAAACACACATTCACACTTGGATATATTCTTATCTTTATTTGCAAACTTTAAAATGTATCTTTATTCACACTAGTATTGCTTTGCATTTAAAGGCTTTAAAAAAGTATTATTTGTTATCTATAGTAGCCTTTCCAGGTGCTTTTCTTGAAATGGGATCAGGTAAAATGACAAGAGAAATGTCTTCTTTTAAGAGAAAAATGTTCCCTATCGTGCTCACGTTTGGTGGGAATACTTGAGGAACACAAGGCAGGCAGGTGTTAGCACCTAGGACTGCACAGAGCCCACAGATGAACATTTCCAAATGCATTTAGTGGTTCTGGTTTTGAATGGGCTTCAGTTAAGATAACATTTTTTTAAGGAGGCACAAAGAATTTATTTTCCCAAACTCATCTTCTTTGTGGGTATTTGAGCTTTGAAACCCAAAAACATTTGGCAACCAGAATGACAGATCTCATTGCAAGCCTTTAGCCACATGCTAGTAGGGTATTTTTGTTTCAGCTTAAGCACCCGTGCTCATGCTTTGGTCAGAGAAAAGATGGTTTGACTTTCAGAATACCTAAGCAACAAGAGTTACAGGAGCAAATCTTCTGAAAATCTAGTTTATATCTGGTACAGGGTAATTTAATATGGGCTTTTAACTTTGTTGATACTGGGGTTCCTAATTCTGGTGTATCTGCTAGATGTGTTTTTCTATTGCACTTCACCTGGTCACTAAGGTATTTCCCAGTTTTTTAATTAATTTTGGGTTTCATTGTGGTATTTCTCTGGATGCTCTTTTTTTTTTTTCCTTGTCTGATGCTCAGGGAAGCAAATAAATAAACAAAGAAAATCCCCAAACAAAAAAAAACCAAACAAACAAACAGAGAAAGCACGTAATGGGTCTTGCTTATTTCCTTGTCTTTGCTTTTGTTTTGCAGGAGACACATGAAATTGTGGCTATCAAGAAATTCAAAGACAGTGAAGGTAACCTTTTCTGCTGCAAAACCTTCCATGTCAATAACTGCATTGTTAATATCTCTCCAGTTAAAATAAGAAGTCTCATTTCTGAAGACATGATTTTAAAATGATAATGATTAATTAGCTCTGTGAATATTTAAGGCACTTGATCCTTCACACATGCCTAGGGACTACATTGTACACTCCAACTAGATAATCACCCTTCTTTCTTGGTGCATCTATCATAATATGGCTGAGATTGTGCTGCCATACAGAGCAGCAAGAGCCAGCTCCTGCAAGGCTTGCTGTTGCTGGCAAAGTGGGTGGCAGAAGGTAGGACACATGGAAATTGTTGGCACTGCTGCACATACCTATTCCTCACCCAGCAGTAACAAACCCAAGGATCTGTACTGGCTTTCTGACCTTCATTTGATGGTAGACAGTCAATCACAGTGTCCTATCCTAGGCAAAACTGGCAATCGACCATGACAGCAGCTGCCTGCCTTGCTTAGGTCAGAAGTTAACCCTGATCCCTAATGAGCTTGAATAAATGGCAGGAGAAGCCCAGTATGAAGTAATGAGAGGAGTCATCCCAGTCTGAGGTGATGCAGCTATGGTTTGGCACGGACCAAAGCTTTAGCTGAAAGCTAACAATGTGGTTTAAACAAACAGCAATCTCTTTTTAATTTTACCAAACTTTTCTGCTTTGTAACTGTTAGAGGATGGCTGTGGCCATGGAGGTGTGGTTGGTTACAAGGACTGTCATTGTCACAGTCTGGTTAGATAGAGCAAAGTCTCTTTTGTGTCTGGTGCTTCATGAAATGCAAACTCTTGTGTTTTGCAGCTGATTTTGCCAGATGCTTAAAGAGTATATTTGAGGAATTTTCCAGCTCTGCTATTCAAAAATCTGTTTTAAATCCCTGTTAAAGAATGCAGGAGGTAAATTCATTGTGCTGACCATCTTGACCAGGTCATGAGGCTACTTGAGAATTGCTTCTTGAAACTCAGTATGGCCATTCAGTACAGATCCTAGGCAGTGCATCTCAGTAGTAAGCCCTAAGTAGGATTATTACATTAGCTGATCTAGCAAAAAATTAGAACAAAAGCTGAAACATTGTCATTTAGGTCTGGCTTTCCCAGAGTATTATGTAATATCAGTGTACATGACTGATGACTGCTTCTCAGAGTTTTAGCATGTTGTTTACAGGGTGCTGGAAACATGACAAGTTCTGTTGAGGGGTTTGATTCAGCCCATTTCATGTCTGTCTCATTAATATAGTAGTTCATTAGAAATCTGCTTATACTGTAATTGTTTCTATTGCCATTTTTATTTCACTGAATTCTTGCTGTTGTTTGATGTGCATAATAAATGCCCTGGAAAGAGTGCATCTAGTTATAGATGAAATTGTGTAATCAGGCTGATGCAAGCCAACACTGAGCACTCAGTTTTAAAATGAAATGATTTAGATTGCTCTAAATTATATCTTTTTTTAATCAAAACATTTGTGATTATAGTATTTTGGTTCCCTTTCCCCTCCTGATACACATAAATCTTTTTATTTTTATTTTTTCTCTCTTCTGATGGTGATTATATACATTTGCACAACCTCTGTTATTCTCTGTCTTCTGCAAACCTGTCTTTTCCTTTTGCTTGATTGAAAAAACAGTTTCTCTTGGTTTTTTTGACACTGACTCTGTGGTACATGACCTGCAAATGTGATTTAGCTTTGAATTTATGCAATCATATCCCATTTAATATCTTTCTGCTGTGGATAAAAGGTCCAAGAGATTAAGAACCCTGCTTCTACATGTGCATGGGCACATTTACTGAATTAACAGATTTCATTTTACTAAATGAAAAATAAAACCTACTCTAATCTGCTTGACTTGACATCACATCGGTAGCAGCCTTTAGAACCCAGCAGTTTAGGGCCCCTTGATGATAAGCAGTGTACAAAGTTGTAGTAAAACACTCCTTTATTGGATGACTTTCAGACAACTAAATTGTCTGAAGGAAGCCTGTACATATTGATGCATATTTTTGGAAGCCTATTAGTGCTCTTCATAATGAAAAAGAAATGCAAATGATTTGTTTCTTATGACTTTTTGCTACTGCAAACCTGGATAGTAGTGATGGGAAGCCTGTGAGGGTTGCATAGTGACAGCACAGTACCAGTTATCTCTCTTTCATTCCAGAAGCATCCAGGCAGCAGGGAGTCCACGCTGGCTGATAACCATTTTTCTCTGTAATATCTAGAAATTGAGAATTTAATCAAAATAAAAAATTACAACACTTGTTACATGGGGGATTATATTGTCCTTTTAATAAGTTTTACTCTGACACTTTCCCTTTGCACTTTAGAAAATGAAGAAGTCAAAGAAACCACTTTACGAGAGCTTAAAATGCTTCGCACTTTGAAACAGGAGAACATAGTGGAGCTGAAGGAAGCCTTCAGAAGAAGAGGAAAATTATACTTAGTTTTTGAATATGTGGAAAAAGTGAGTCGAGTTTGTCCTGTCCTTGTCACAGTTAAATCATCATCTTACTGGTAAAGTCTTTAAAATTGCTTTTTACTGTTAAAAATCAGCTGTTCTAATCTACAAAGAGGGACAGCAGAAAGTTTAACAGAAGCTGAATTGCTGGAATTAGACATTATTTTGAGAAAGCCACACTGATAACTTTACTATTGTTTTCACTTCATGTGGTGGTATTTTCAAACTCCCAGATATTCTTCCCTATAAAAACACAGGCATGTTCAAATTCTGTCGAGTGGAATGCAGACTATTTGAAGAAAAATTTCCACCCAAACTCTCTAGACCAGCTTAACTGTAACCAATCTTGATGTAGTCTTTCAAAATGAGATCATAGACTTTTGACCTTGAAATCTTTTCAACTTTCTCCATCCTTCCCTGTTAAAAATAGAATTTGTTTGTATATTTCTGTAACAAGGCCGCTATCAATAGTTGCTTAGAGGGATTTGGCAAAGCTCACTGTCATTATCTCCAATCCTGACCTCATTTGAAACAGCTCCAACATTTCCTTAGACTGGCCTACTACTGCCAAAATTCCTGGTCTGTTTCCAGGGACAAGCCTGGAACAGGTTGGTCTTTCATTGCTTTTGCAGCCTTCATGATAAGGTGGACATTTCCCCTGGATTCAAAGCCATTTAGCCTTTCTTCCTGAAATATTTAGATGGCATTCTGATACTCACAGTAAAAATAAATGCAAGCTTAAATATGTATCTCTCTGTAGCTTTCATGAGATACTGTTCCCTTGATTGAAATTTTCTTTTAATATGCTGCTGTGATCTAGCTGAATTTTCCACAATAGTTTCCTTGAAAACCAGGATGATTTCTGTATTTTTGGGTGAGGGAAAGGTACAAGGGATTAAATAAAATGCAATATATAGTGGGTTAATTTTTGCTTTAACTGGTGATGAACACCTTATGTCCTTCAGGGAATCTTAGCTCTCAAATCCAGATTACTTAATTCACATTTAGTCTAATCTCCTTTGCTCATCATCCCCTTAGTTAATGTCTTCAGAGAGGATTATGTCTCGCTGTGTTAATGCTACTATTTTGGTTTCTTATTTGTAACACTAACTTCTTGACTCACTTCTCCAGATCCACAGCTTCTGTGTGGACCAGAGTGTGACTAAAATCAATATGATTCCTTAACAGAAAATTATTTTCTCAAATCTGCAGTGTATTTCTAAGGAAAGTTGCACTCAAGCACAGAAATCCCAGTATTTATTCAAAGATTGCAAAGCTTAGAAACATTTTCAAATACTGCCAAGGTCTAGGGTGATTTTGTATTACTTTTATGTTCATTAAAATATCTTAGAGGAACAACCTCCAAAATTTTATTATGCAGCTAAAAATGGTTGTGAAAGGTAAGGTAAATTTATTTTTAATTAAAAGAATCTACAGATGCTCAAATCCATAATTAAATGAGTTAAGATGTTAGAACCCAAACACTTATTTCTATTTCAGTGTTCAGTAAATTAGACTTTCTCCTCTTCCAGTGAGCTGCTTCTGCCCATTATTCATTCAGAATTCAGTCTACAAACTCCATTGTTCTTCTAATAGTGCAAAGTTGGAGAGATTTACTGAAAACAACTAATAGTATGCTTACAATTAGAATACACCCCTTGAATATAAAGCTCCTGATTTTGCACAGCCAGACACAGTAGCCTAAGTATGTTGCTTGAGAATGCTGAAAACATAACACCTTCTAGCAACCACGGTGTAATTCTCTTAAATGACCTGTCTTTTAAACATTTAGAATATGCTTGAATTGCTAGAAGAAATGCCAAATGGGGTTCCACCAGAAAAAGTGAAGAGCTACATCTACCAGCTAATTAAAGCAATTCATTGGTGCCATAAGAATGATATTGTTCACAGAGGTAAGTGTGCAGCTCTCCACAGGGAAATAAGCCCTTGGTAGAAATTTGTTTTCTAAGGGGACAGATGTTACAGCTTGAAGTAAGTTGCATTTAACATAAATAGAAGCAATTGCTTTATATTAATGTAAGAAAGAAAATATCTGTACATTTGGCTAGGTCGTAAGTCTGCTGTGTGATGAGATCTTTTTAAATCTAAATTCATCTGCATATGAAGCTTGCTGTCCACTGTCATTAGGGTGTGATGGAAAGGTTGTACCTCATGCACAGTGAAGTGAAACTGCATCACTGCTGCTCCCAAGGGAAAAGAAATCTTTTAAAACATTTTAGGGCACTCAGGCATTTCACTTTTGAATCTGTTAGGAGAAAAATAATCCCAAAGTTAAAGCACTGCCCACTATGTTTTACTTTTTAAGGTAGTTCCTCACAGTTTCCAGGAGTTCAGCTCTGCATATTTACCTTCTCCCCTAAGCTTCAAGCACTTTGAGTCCATACCTTGATGTGTGACTTGGATCTAGTTTATCCAGCTTTAATAAAATTATATTTTGCTTTGTGGCTTTGCAAGAATAACAATTCTAATTGTTTCCAAGAAATTAACATTCTTATACAATCTAATACTGATAATTTAAGACATATAAAAAAAAAAGCAAGGGTTTGAAAATGATTTGTAAAATACAGTTTGAAAAATATACCATATATGGATATTCATACAGGTTTGAAAAGATGGGCTTAAAACTAGACAACAGATTTTTTGTAAGCAAATGACAAGAGGTGATGAAGATGATGATCACAACTGAGAATGTTGAGCACAACACGATATTTTATTCATTAGCTGGGTAATTAAATGTCAGTTCTTCATTTTATTTTGCAATATACAGTATTCTGTGTATTGGCTTGCTGCCCCAGATCATCTGTAAACACCTTTTATCTTCCCATATTTTGTTGGGAAGCACTTTACACAACTTCAAAAGGCAGAAGATTAATTCTGCACGTTCACAAACTGAATTGCTGGAAGCTGTTTCAGCAGTTGCTCTTGTAATGCTTCATTTACAATTGCATGAATATCTGCAAATATGTTCTAATGAAATGATATTTGTTGACAAATTTCAAAATTAAAAAGAGAAGTTAACAGCATTTTTTTTTCCCTTTCACTCTGATACTCCAGATATCAAGCCAGAGAATCTCTTAATAAGCCACAATGATGTTTTGAAGCTGTGTGATTTTGGTAAGTTCAGTCAGATTCCTGCTTCTTATCTTTTTAAAGGGAATCTCTTGCAGTGGAGTTTTGCCTCTTTCTTCTACAAATGCTACAGTGTGTACTGTTTAAAGTGCTCAGAATTGATTCCTTCTTCAGGATTGGGGCTAGTACTTTATCCAGGTTCTTCTGGCCTGCATATTGAAAATAATTCTTCCTTATTGAAAATAATTCTTCCTTATTGAGAAAAGACACAGTAAACTTACATTTTTTTATGTATTTTTTGAACCAGTGGTTTCAATGGACTACTATGTGTGTGGTTATAGTTCAGCTTTTATCCTTATGTGAAATAAGGAGTCAGAGTTGGACATGTAATGTTACAATTGATGTTTCCTGACCTATGGATACCTGTTGAATGTCAGCTTTAAGGCTTTGAAGAGTGGGTACCCAGGCACAGGCTGAACTTGTGAGTAATCCCCAAAAAGCAACAGAGGGGATTGTACACTGTTCCAACAGTCTGTACTTTTATTCTAACTGCTACATAAACACAGAATAAAATATTGTTCCTTCTAAAGATCTTACAGTTTGCCTTGGTAAATAAAAAATAATTCCATAGTGCTACCCAGGGGCACTTTTCAGTTAAAACAGTTTGAAAGCTGTCATTTCAAACCACTGCAATTTTGAATGAATAGAAGAACTGCTAAAAAAAATAGATTGCACTAGTTTTTTTAGGAACACAAAGAAGGCGTTTGTCATTTGCAGTGCTGCTTATTTCTTTTAATCCTAAAAGCATTTTTGCTTAAGCATTCAGAAGCAATAACCCTTCTAGGAAAAGCCTTAGATCTGGTCCACACGAGTTCTTGAATCACAGGCAATTTATTCTGCAGTGTTGGGAACAGCACAGCTCTGACAGAACACCAAGGTCCTGTTGCTCAGGCACCCTGTGCCTTTTCAGCCTCCTCGTCTGCACCTCCTCACTGTGGCCGCCCACCTTGGCAGCTCTGTGCCCAGGCTGCCCTGGCACCATCTCCCAGAAGGATTTTTCCCTTCCCTACGCTTGTGGCTTTGCCCCTGCAAACCAAACCCCCCTGGGGCTCAAGCAGGGGGTGCAGCCTGGTGTACCAAGCACCTTGCTCCCTCTCGCGCCAGCTTTAGGGGGGTAGAGGAGCCAATCACTGCCTTGCACAGAGCTTAACAACCAATCAGCAGGCAGTGCCTGCTCCTGGCCGAGAGATGCTCCAATCAGGGCCAGCAGCATCACAAGCAGGAGCAGCCAATGGGGGTGTGCATCGTCCTGATGGGAATTGTCCATCCTCACCTCCTTCCCTGGCCATGGCTCGCTCGCGCAGTCTGCCCAGCCACGTTCTCTGACTGCTGTTGGGCAAGACATGCAACTTACTTACTCTTTGTGATTCTTACTCTTTGTGATTTTTTGATCAACAATTTGGATTTCAGAGGCAGTTGAATTTAAAATTCCCAGCAGCTCTTATAAGCTGGGATCAATTTTAATTTTCTAGCCTTATTGTTAATTGACATTATTGCTAGTAGCTGAAGCTGTTACTTTAATATGTCTGTCTAGCCACAAGCATTTCCTGAACATGTATAGATTATGATAGAAGAATTCACCTTGTAACACCACTGAACATCTGCTGTCTGCCTACCTAGCTTAATTCATGCTTTGGACACGGGTATTTGTCACCTACAGTGCCACATTCCTCATGTGATAACAAATGCAGAGAAATATTCTCTGCATCCATCCCAACGCAGATACGCAGAAGTAACTGGATATTTCTGAACAGCCCAGGGGACAAAACAGTTTGAATAAGAAAGTTCATCAATTTTTAAGAGGATAGTTCTTCATAGTCCTTCTGCCATGTGTTCTGTACATATCGTGCTAGATAAAAATGAGATTGAATGTGGTGCTTGCCTGGACACATGTTGTGTGGGTGTCATTTCTGCCAATAGAAGTGGGAAAAGAGAACAGTACCAAATGCTGATTACAGCAGATGCATCTGACTGTTGGGAAGTTAGGCCTCTGACTAGTGTGTTTGCTGTTTCAACACCAGGGCTTTGAAGTTCCATGTTTGAGCAATCTCTTAATCTCTGTATGATTCTTAAGCATAGAAATGGTGAAACACGGGACTGGAAAAGACCTCAAGAAATTCTCTAGTTTGTCCACCTACTCAAAGAAAGGATTAAACATGTTGTGTGTCTTCCTTGACAGGTGTTTGCTTAGCTTACTCTTAAAGTACTGAATAAATTAATGTTAGAATGCCTTATTTTAAGTGTAACTTATATTTACTTTATTTCTCTCTAAGAAATTTACATTCTTGTCCTTCTTTTCCTTATGCCTTTTCCCTTGACATCTCTCCTACCATGTTCTGGGTTTTTTAAAGCCCTTTCTTGGAACTTATTTTGCTTTTTCTCCCTTTTTGCATCAGGATGCATTTGGAGACTATTGCTTTCAGATTTTTTCCTAGCCAAATCACCTATCTTCTAATACATTCCAAACTGTTTACAGTTTGGTCTAATCTTCTTAGTTACCTTTTCTTATTTTTGTATCAAAAAATTCACCGAAGCCCATGCTGAAAATTTTACCTTCTGATTTGTATTCAGATTGTATGTGGTGAGACTGTAGTAGTTAGGATCAATGACTGGAAAAGTCTCATCCCCTTGCAAGTGTTTTGTTTCTCATGTTATGACTGTTCTGCAAACAGCATCTCAGTGAAATGTGGTGGCAATAGTTCAGTAACTGCATGGCATCCTGACAGGTAGCTTCNGCAATCTCTTAATCTCTGTATGATTCTTAAGCATAGAAATGGTGAAACACGGGACTGGAAAAGACCTCAAGAAATTCTCTAGTTTGTCCACCTACTCAAAGAAAGGATTAAACATGTTGTGTGTCTTCCTTGACAGGTGTTTGCTTAGCTTACTCTTAAAGTACTGAATAAAGGAGCTTCTCTACTCTTCCTGGGTGTCTGTTGAACATGTCATTAATGTTAGAATGCCTTATTTTAAGTGTAACTTATATTTACTTTATTTCATTCTTGTCCTTCTTTTCCTTATGCCTTTTCCCTTGACATCTCTCCTACCATGTTCTGGGTTTTTTAAAGCCCTTTCTTGGAACTTATTTTGCTTTTTCTCCCTTTTTGCATCAGGATGCATTTGGAGACTATTGCTTTCAGATTTTTTCCTAGCCAAATCACCTATCTTCTAATACATTCCAAACTGTTTACAGTTTGGTCTAATCTTCTTAGTTACCTTTTCTTATTTTTGTATCAAAAAATTCACCGAAGCCCATGCTGAAAATTTTACCTTCTGATTTGTATTCAGATTGTATGTGGTGAGACTGTAGTAGTTAGGATCAATGACTGGAAAAGTCTCATCCCCTTGCAAGTGTTTTGTTTCTCATGTTATGACTGTTCTGCAAACAGCATCTCAGTGAAATGTGGTGGCAATAGTTCAGTAACTGCATGGCATCCTGACAGGTAGCTTCAATCAACTGTGCTTTGCCATAGCCAAACACAAAATAATGGAAAACCCCATAGACCTCTGAGGGGAGTACTCCTTAAAGCAGATATCCTGATCTCCACTGTTGTGGAAAAAGCTTCCATTTCACTAGGCAAGCAAGAGATCATTCTGCACTAGGAGTTATAAACAATTTGCTTCTATCTAAAAAGCTGTGACCTCTTCCTCACAGTATCAGTGGTGATACACATATTGTATTTAAAATGGGATCTAATCTTTCACACTGTTTCTTTGACAGGCTTTGCTCGTAACCTCTCTGAAGGAAGCAATGCTAACTACACAGAGTATGTGGCTACCAGATGGTACCGCTCACCTGAACTCTTGCTTGGGTAAGTACAATTTGTAGAACTGTCATGATGAATCTTGACTGATTTTTAATTTTTTTTTCAAGTACCTTTGGTCTGATTAACCCATGAAGAGCTGTGGTTGACTTAAATGGAAGATTTCTAGAGGTCAAAGAGTGCAAAGGAAGAGACAAAAATAACTGAAGAGCTACTCTGTGATCTTCCCATTACTCTCAAGTTTAGGAATGCATTATTCTAAACTACACGAATACTCTCAGAAAATATAATTTCTGGATGTATAGCATCTCTGTATTTATATCCACATATTCTAGAAATAAGGAAGTGGTGGACACAGGATGGATCAGAAATCTACTGGTCATTCCTACAATTCTTTAAGCAAAACATTTATGTGGCTGAGAAGTCTTTGTTGGAATGTTTGACTAACACTGAACTAGATATTTCTTGTNCATGATGAAAATTTTCCCTTCTGTCTTGCTACATCAAATCTGTGTTGCCTGTCAAGTTGGGGGCTGATTTTTCAGACTGCATTAGCTGCTGATCATCTCTGGACATAGTTAGTAGCTCTTTGACTGTGACCAAGTTCCAACAGACTGACCTGGAAGTGGTTTTTCTTTTCCCCTCATTCATGTGGGGCTTTCACTGTTTGCTTTGGCTGGTCCATTTCTTCAGTGGAGCTGCTGGTTATCTTCACTCTCTTCTTTAAACACATGAATGAAAGATTTTTCACTGACAAGTTTAATCAGAGAGGTCCTGTAATCTGAAACAGAATCAAGGCTGCCTAAGCAGTTTTTAAAATAGTAATATTTAGAAATTTACTCAATCCCAGTAAGAAAAAAATCTTTTCCAGCTTTTCTCCAGCAGCATCAGTAATTTTCATTAAAACTCTGTGGGAACAGGTCAAAATTATTTTTTTGGGACAACTTTAAAGTATCTGTTCCTCATCAGGCATCCCTTTTAGTCTACTCATTCTTGAAGGTGGAGGTGTCTTGCAAAAAGTAACAGCTGTAACCCATGTCAGTAAAACATTTGTCTGGTTTCTCAAATCCCTAGTTTAACAAAACCAATAATAGTAATTTGTATCCAAACCTTTACTTCATCTTGCAGTAAATCAGTGTTCCACAGGGGTGATGAGTAGGGGTGGGATCCTTCACAGTAAGCTGCCAAATGAGATACAT
Organism: Chloroceryle aenea; assembly: GCA_013399075.1. Taxonomy (NCBI): domain Eukaryota; kingdom Metazoa; phylum Chordata; class Aves; order Coraciiformes; family Cerylidae; genus Chloroceryle; species Chloroceryle aenea. The sequence goes on from VWZY01007181.1 coordinate 53,076, forward strand.
CTTGAGAATACTAAAAAAACTTTCTTTTTTTCAATTGCAACTTTACAAGCATAGTTGTGTGGGAAAAGCAAATTTGGCATCTTCTGCAGGAGAATTTAGATATCAAGAAAAATTACTATTGCATTTCAGTGTCACTTATTGATTCTGAAAATGAAATCCTGCCTTATACATCTGCAACAGTTGGGAGTTTTTAGTCTTTCTTCATCACTCATACAGTAATGTAAAAACTCAGACTGATTTCACTGAAGTGAGTTTTGGGTTAAGTTTTATTGCCACATTCCAGTTAGAAAATGTTGCTTCTGCATTTCAGTTCCAAAAAATTGAAAACAAATCCAGATATAGGAAAAATGTATATTTTTTCCAGTCTGTGAACGTGATGACGTGTAGGAAGCTGGCACGTGTGGAATGAGCCAAATGCAGACAGAAAGCAGTTTTGATGATCTTTGGTAGACTGCTTCCTTTTGTCATTTTGGGAAGAAGATTCTGTTGTCAGGTCATGGAAGGAGTGGCCTTAGAAGAGAATAATACATAGTTTTTTGGCTGGTTTAAAAGATTGTATGTGGTGAGACTGTAGTAGTTAGGATCAATGACTGGGAAAGTCTCATCCCCTTGCAAGTGTTTTGTTTCTCATGTTATGACTGTTCTGCAAACAGCATCTCAGTGAAATGTGGTGGCAATAGTTCAGTAACTGCATGGCATCCTGACAGGTAGCTTCAATCAACTGTGCTTTGCCATAGCCAAACACAAAATAATGGAAAACCCCATAGACCTCTGAGGGGAGTACTCCTTAAAGCAGATATCCTGATCTCCACTGTTGTGGAAAAAGCTTCCATTTCACTAGGCAAGCAAGAGATCATTCTGCACTAGGAGTTATAAACAATTTGCTTCTATCTAAAAAGCTGTGACCTCTTCCTCACAGTATCAGTGGTGATACACATATTGTATTTAAAATGGGATCTAATCTTTCACACTGTTTCTTTGACAGGCTTTGCTCGTAACCTCTCTGAAGGAAGCAATGCTAACTACACAGAGTATGTGGCTACCAGATGGTACCGCTCACCTGAACTCTTGCTTGGGTAAGTACAATTTGTAGAACTGTCATGATGAATCTTGACTGATTTTTAATTTTTTTTTCAAGTACCTTTGGTCTGATTAACCCATGAAGAGCTGTGGTTGACTTAAATGGAAGATTTCTAGAGGTCAAAGAGTGCAAAGGAAGAGACAAAAATAACTGAAGAGCTACTCTGTGATCTTCCCATTACTCTCAAGTTTAGGAATGCATTATTCTAAACTACACGAATACTCTCAGAAAATATAATTTCTGGATGTATAGCATCTCTGTATTTATATCCACATATTCTAGAAATAAGGAAGTGGTGGACACAGGATGGATCAGAAATCTACTGGTCATTCCTACAATTCTTTAAGCAAAACATTTATGTGGCTGAGAAGTCTTTGTTGGAATGTTTGACTAACACTGAACTAGATATTTCTTGTTTAGTTAAAGCAATTACACTGTCAGGAAAGTCATCTCAGTATTCCCAAAGCTGTGCTAATCTGTCCTGTGCAGAATAGTATGTTAAAGTTGCCATTTAGTACCTCAAAGTTCAGGTTTTGATGTTTTGGAGAAAATAGATATTCTCAGGCTCTCAGCAAAGTGCCTGTATGTACGTGTATATACAAGTAGAAAAAAAGAATTGGAAATGAAGCATCAGTTGTGGTCTTTTTGTTTACAGACCATTTTACTCTTTGTTTATAGCAGTAATGAGGTTTAGGAGTAAAGATATGAAAAGCTTGACAGATGTAATATTAATCTGACCTGCAGTTTTCAAAACTGTTTCATTACCAAAGGAAAATTATCAGGAATCACGCCTGTTTCTAATTGACTACATTTTTTTTTATTAGCTTGTAGAGAAAAGGAGGAGGTATGTGTATTTAATGCATATGACTTCAGTTTTGCTGGTGTATGTTTTTAATGCAGGGGTTTTTTTTTGATACAAAGTGATGTCTGTTTCTTGGCAGTGCTGTTTAATTTCCCAGACACTCATTTTACCCATTCCCCCTCTCCCTGCATTTACCAAATCTTTATAAGCATCTGATGTTCAGAAGTCTTCCTGGGGTTATTAAATATATATATTTTAACAAGTACAGCTTTACTTTTTTCAGTTTTTAAAATGTGGCTCAGAGAGGTTTCTGGTTTGCAATAAAGTTCCAGGCATAAATTTCAGGAAATAAAAGAAATCACTGTCTAATCATTCCCATCCCAAATCTACTCACTTTGGAGAGCCTCAGGTAACACTTAATGGAGTAGTCTGTGCCCTGGATGAGAAAATATTGCTAAAAGCCAGTAGATTTTAAGGCATTCCAAATTACTAGATGAAAAAGTGTTTTGGAGAATCTAATTGGTGCAGGACTAGATGAATATTGTGGTCTCTGTGTCCTATAGGAGTCATTTCATTTATCCAGCCACATCATTCTTATATTTTTTGCCCATTGTGATCTGACGAGGCTGATCCTGACAGGATCTTGAAGAGTCTTGAAAATCAGGAGTCTTGAAGCATGCCTTCTCAAACAAACATGTTGCAGTTTGCTCTGCCATCGCCCTGAGAAATCAGAGTTTTCAGATTTGTTTTGGTTTGACTACAGAGTAAATAGTGGAAACTTAAGCTGTGATTCATCTTCCTTTATTCTTGGGAGCAAGGCAAGTTAATGGTCCCTGCCTCAAAGGGATTTTAGGCAATTTCTCAATTGTAACCCTAGCTTGTACTCTGTGCCCCAGCCTACAGCAACCAATTCCATATTTCAGTGGAGAAACCTGCCTATTAGAGGGATTGCAAATAAAGATGTGCTTGGATTTCTGTCATAATAAAAAGGTTTTTTACTTACACTCTCATTTTGCTTATAGAGCCTCAATTTTCCAGTACAGGCCCAGAATTTCTTAAGAGCAGATCCTCGCCTATGGAGTCTGTTCTCATCTGTGTTGCCTTTTGGTGGATGGAGAAAACCAAGGCCTTCCTGGGCACTCAGGCCTGACCTCATGGGTGGCTTGGACTAGCAGAATCACAGGCAGGACAAACATTGAGTCACTCAGCAAATCCACAAGTGGTCACGATTCAAGATTAGCAAGGGAATTAGGAACACACAGAGCCACTGTAGTAGTAGTACTTGGGAGTTTTGGCCTGCTCTGCTTAACCACTGGGGGTTCCTTGCCTCCCGTGGGGCAAACACTGATTTTGTGATGATTGTTTCTGAAAGGACTGCAGTGTCTCGTGGCAGATTCTGAAAGGCAAATGGTTCTGGAAATGTTGGTGTTCTAGTTCAGTTTTCCTAGATACTGTAGATTCCTGCACTAGGCATCTTGGTGGGCCTGTAGTTCCACTGGGGCTATTGTCCAGCTAGAAATGCTTTCTCATCTTCATCTAACTAAATCATCACAAGGGTTACAGGGTCCTCTGGCCAAGTGTCCTCCCATAAAGAGAAGTAACTAATCATGAATAATCAGCAGGGAAAAGCCAGATATCTTTTCCTTTACTCTAAAGGTGTTCTGTCGCTAAACATCTTTAATCACCAGCATAAAGGAGGAGCAGAGGGAACAGAGTTAGGATGGGATTTATCACTGGCAGCTCCTGGTGCTGTCTTATTCCAGAAACAGGCAAGCTGGCTGTAACTTCATCTCTTGAAACAGAGGTTGAGTTGTTGGATTACAAGTTTCAAAAAGAAGAGATTCAGTGAAATATGTTTTCAGTTCAATCTCAGTTCCAGTCATTATTCTTTTTATATGCTTTTTCTTTGACATGAGAAGAATTTTCCAGCCATTCTGCTCAGGACTGAAATATCTACAAGAGATTCTTCAACTAAGTTGGGTGTTTAGAAAAAATTTTTTACAAATTCAACAAGCAAGAACTTGGACTTAGTTTTTGTTTTGATGAATTCTCCAGACTGCTTCATTGCTGACCTAGCTTCTTTTGTAAGTAGCAGACTAAAATACCAGGTGCCATCCTCTCCACCACGCAACATTGCTTGAGCACACAGAGATCACCCATCAGAATTTCTTCCCAAAACGTCACCTCCAAAACAGGAATTACTTAGTTTAGATTACTAAAATTTCAACCTAAGAATGCTGAAACAAAGATTTCTGTTCTCCCAGTGCATAGACCTGGAATGCCTATCCCCTTGTTAAATATAACGGAAAAAGAAATGGAAGGAAGAAATAGAGTCCTTAACCCCTGGAGAGAAGGAAAGTTAACACTAGTTGAAGTTGGAATGTTAACTGCTTCACAGTGAAAAAAATTATTTTTGTCTAAGATTTTTCCGAAAGGTAACTAGATCCTTGGAGGTGCTTGAGAATTCCTCTTCTGCCTGTTGAAGCAGTGATACAACAGGTGATCCGGGGCAGAAACAGAGGCTTGCTATTTGAAGTAGTTTCTTTGATAATATCAAAGTTTATTTTCCTGTGTTTTAAGGAAGGGGACCATGGGAAATACACCCAATAAATTGAAACAGCTCAGGAAGAAAACAATGTCAACGAGTGAAAACCATTTTACATTGACTTTCCAGAGCCCCTTATGGCAAAGCTGTGGATATGTGGTCTGTAGGCTGTATCCTGGGCGAGCTGAGCGACGGGCAGCCCTTGTTTCCCGGCGAGAGCGAGATTGACCAGCTCTTCACCATTCAGAAGGTGCTCGGCCCGCTGCCAGCCGAGCAGATGAAGCTCTTCTATAGCAACCCACGCTTCCATGGCTTAAGGGTAAGAGAAACTTTGTCTTTATTTTATAACTTACTCAGTCTTCACAGTATCATCACTGCTGCTGCGAAGGTTCTTGGCATTTGCATTGTGCATTATCTACTGCCTGTGTTTCTGTGGAATGGGGGGATATAAGGCCTTCATAATTCAAAATACACCAGTATTGAGTCTTATAAATATGTCTGGTTTATTGTTAAAAGCTGTTTAAATAGTTTTCTGTCATTTCTTTGCCTTTTTTTGGCATGCAGCGTAGCATTTAGAGCCAGCTCAGCACTGCCTTGTCAGGTTTGCGTGGTGAAGTTTAGTGACATAGGTCTGTCAGTTCAGCGTGTGGAATAGTCACACATGCTGTCTTCAGGCTACTCTGCTGTAAAAATCTGAGCCATAGATGCTGCTATCATGGCAGAAGAGCTTTCTGAATTTTGACTTATTTTCCTGGGGAGTTGATGTAAGGCACATGAGTAAAAAATCACTTCCTACTGACAGCACTGTTCCCCTCTCAGGGGTTTGCCAATGCTGGATAATCACAGAGACTCACTAGTGTGGAGAAGCTGCTCAATCTGGGAATTGCTGTATTACAAAATCCCAGAAGCAATATATAAGTAATAGCTCTGTTATTTTTAACAATACCTGGTCGTGATTGTACTCGTGTTTCCTTGTGATTCAGTTTTGGTTGTCATTTTTTATTCATGAATGCTGCTTAGAAAGGTGAAGTTATGATTGTGGTAAATGGTCTGAAATCATTAGTGTAAAATCCTGTCAAGAGATACACAAGGGTTTTAGGAGACCTGTGCTAAAGACTCAAGATTTGAGTTTTACTCTGTAAAAGAGCAGACTTTGGGAATGAGAAAGGGAAAGGGGGAGGTACCCAGTTGTTTTAAAATATGTGAAAAGTTGCCACGAATTTGGTTTAACTGATGATAAGAAAATAATTAATTGGCTTAAGGTGGTAGCATAATTATTTTAGCTACAAGGACAGCTTATTCTGAAGAGCTTTTGTTGAGGTTTGTAAACCATCCATCAGTGGTGTGTTTAAAAAATAGATAGACAAGCATTTCTTGCAAGGTCCAATTGGTATTTGACCCTGCTTAGAACAGTGAGCTGGATGAGATTCTCTGTTAGAAACTAACAACTCATCAGGAAAGCAATGCTTTAAAAATTGTAGGCAAAATAAATGACTGCCTCTTCATCATTGCTTTCCAGCAGCTCTAGTTGTGCTGCGTAATCTGACTCAGATAAATGCTCTGTAATGTTGTAGGGTGAGAAGGAAGGATCTTTCTTTTGTAGCTTTAAGATACAGTAATTCAAGAAGACAGCATGGACCTAGCACAGCATTGAGTTACAAGTCTCTGTTCACATCCTGGATCAATGGTTTATTTCTTTGNAATATTTTGCCATTTTTGGTTCATGTAAGAAGTGAAATCTTCAGTCCACCTAACCTGCTATCTAAGAGCAACATAGACATGGATTTAAAAAAAAAAAATCAATCATTAGTAAACCACTTCAAAAGAAAGCAAAGTAAAAAGAAAAATACAGAGCCTATTTAGGGCCAAACCCATTCAGAGTAATATCCTTTCATTTTCCTTTGAAGCTCACATTATGTAATTTATTAAACGTGGTGCCAGTGCAAACAGTGGGCAGCAATTCATAATGCTCTGATACTTCATGCAGTTGCAGTGCATGTGCAATGAATTTTGCTTCCAAATAAAGTGCATTCTTGGAAGAGTTTGCACTGGGTTGCTCTCTAAAGCATAGCTTTGAAACTAATATTAAGTCTGAGAAAGGTGAAGGTGTAAATATATGCAATTAACTGTAACAATCCCTACGTGTTAGAGCTGAAAAATGCACAGATGAAAGTAAAGGAATTAAAGTCTTGAAGATTTTCTGTTCATTGACATTTTAGACCAAACACAGTTCTCATGTGGCTTTATATGTTATAGCAAGCTTCCACTTACAATGTTCATCTTCATGATTTTTCATTTTGTTTTGTCTGTTTTCATCACCGACTTGGATTTTGTTTGCTTGCATTTTCAGTGATTTTTTTAACTATAAATCAATATTTTCTGTGGGTCTATTTTACATAGGACTTGAGCTCATTTGGACAGAAAGTGATGACTGTTATGTCCCAGCAGACGAGAACACTGCGTGCTTCCTAGTGTCATTATTCTTGCTTTGATGTCTTAGTTTAAGAGGACCTTTTAAAAACTACACAGAACGTGGATGGGATTGAGCCAGGCTGCAGTTGGAACTCTTGGATAGCATTAGGCAAATTCCACAACTCTGGGAACTGCTTAACACAGTGTCTGGACCTCAGCTGCGTGGTTGTGGATGAACTGTGATTAATGCAGTAGGCTGGCTGATGGTTGGCTTGGGGTGGGGTTTTTCCAGAGGCTTCTCTGGTGTTCAAATGTGTAATTTTCTCTAAAATCAGCATAAGTGGATCCATGAGGGTTTTTGTTTTTTGCCTCTGTTGCAAATCCAGCCTTAACTTCTGATCCTGAAAACATTGGCATGTATGTTTAGTTTTTCAATTTGAAGTTACTTCACAGAAATCAGTTTAGCTATTTATTGGCTCTCTGTTCAACACGTGCCATGGTCTGGAAACAGATCTTCATCACCTGTTTCTCTGCAGCTCATTGTACTTGACGTGACATTATAGCAATGAAATACTGAGCAAGTGTCTGTCTACATTTTATTTGACTCTTGCCTTGTTTACAAGCAGGCAAAAAAACCCAAGTTCTGTCCTTTATTTTTTTCTTTCTTCAGATCATCCTTGACTGTCTTGTTGTTCTTTCTAGACAGGGCTAGTTTCAAATACTGCCTTCAGGTTTTGTCCAGACTCTAGTTGACATAAGATGCCCTCCAGCAGTGTGCACTGCTTCTCATGGTGTTGCCAGTTCTTGCTGCAGCAGGACCAATCCTCAACCTGAAACCTTTGAGGTTATGATGGTTTTCACTAAAACCATTTTGGAATTGTTTGTTAATCTTTGGCATTTAATGAATACTTTATTTGCATTCTCAAATTATCTCAAAGATATTTTTAATCTTTTGGTTTAAAATACTATTTAATGTTATTTCTGAATCTGTTTTCAACCTCTCACCTCTTGTCAATCATAATACCACAAGTTAAGAAATCTAAGTTTATTATTTCTCATTTGAGAGAGGTTTCTTGACTGCCCTGCTGATCAAGAATTCCTTCTGTGGTTGACTACATCAGCAGCTCTTTGTTCCATTCTATTGTGATGTTTCATAAACCACTTTTTCACTGTGTATGCTTCCCATTAATTACAAACCTTGATTTGCTGTGCAGTTTCTATTTTTTGAAACATTGTGCTCATGTAAACCTTGTTTACATTCTCAGGATATTTGTGCTGTATTGTTTTACAGTTTCCAGCAGTCAATCACCCACAGTCTTTAGAGAGAAGATACCTGGGAATTTTAAGTGGTGTATTGCTTGATCTTATGAAGGTAGGAAAATATATTTTCTTTTCTGTCTGTAATATATAGGGAAAGATGTAAGTGACTTTATCTTTGTTTTCTGGCATCATAGTTTGCTGTAGCTCAAGCTATAGTACCACCCATTGCAGAACAGCAATTTCAAGATCACTCTCCAGCATGTGCTGGGATGGGGTTTATTTTTGGTTTATCCCATTTTTTTATGGTGTATCTCAATGTCTTTTGGGTCTTTTTAATGTGATTTAAAAGTTACAAAGTTGTGAAATCACTTGAATTGTCAGGAAACACACCAGTTTCTAAGTAATTCAACTCCACTTTTCAACTTCCCTGTCTGTATTTCTCCCTACAAGGTGAGAAATGGATTCTGTAGAGGGGATATTTTGTGCTTGATTTACGTGACTTAATTCAGGAGTTGGAACGTTGTTAAAGAATGAGCAAAAGACTCCCAAGAAGAGAACAGAAGAGACCTGTGGTAAAGTTGCATGCTACAAGTGCTGCACATAGTTTGCTGTATGCCTGTCTCTTCTCCAGGCACTGGACAGTCTGGCACAGCTCCATGCTTGCTGTGTTCCTCATTATCTGCATTCCCAGGCACCTCAGGTCCGATTACTAGATCATGGAATAATCCACACTTCAACTTGTGCCAGCTAAAGTAGTGAGTTACTGATCTATCTCTATTTAGAGAGCATTTCTGGACTAGATCTAGGTAAGGATGTCCCTGGTCACTGCAGGGGGCTTGGACTAGCTGACCTTTAAAGGTCCCTTCCAACCCAATGCATTCTATGGTCTGTGATTAATGAAAAGGCACCCATTTGGCCCTGATGCTTTGTTGCTCCTCTCCTCCTTGCTCTTTCACAAATCATGCTGGTTTACAAGCATGCATTTGGGAACTGAGAGCTGGTTTTGCATGTGATGGCTTGGGCAGAAAGAGACATTGAGTATTTCAGTCTTTCTTGTATCATCTGTCATCCAGTTGCCTCTCTCATTCAGCAGCAGATGCATTTTCTGAGCTGTTTGCTACTAGGATACTTGTAGAACCCCTTCTTTTTGCCCTTCACTCACCATAGCTTGATCTGGACTTTGGCCTTCCAAAGTGGCCTATCTTTTTTGCCAACATGGTGCTTTTCTGGTCCTCCTTTGTACCCTGTCCTGGACTCTGCTACTTACACACTCCAGTTCTGTTCATTAAGAAACTCCCTGTTTAGCCAACCTGACCTTAGTGTGAAATTGTGTGGCCTTCTGTGCAGTAAGATGCTTTGTTCCTGAACTCTCAAGAAATTTTCTTTCAAAATCAGGTGGCTTTCTTGGACACCTTTCCCCTGTTGGCAGTTTTTCAGGAGATTCTGCCCGGTAATATCCTATGGAAGCCAAAGTTTCCTCTCCCAAAGTCTTGGATCCTATCCCTGATGCTTCTCTCCTTACCCTTCCTTTGAATCCTAACCATAATCCTCTCCTGGTGACTACAGCTCAGGCAGACCCAGAGACTCTCAGTGGATATACCTTCTCCTTCATGCTGGCATGCAGGGAATCAAATGGAGTGCTGTTCTTCTCCTTACCCACCCCATTCCTTCTGAAGCCAGCTGTGTCCACCCCTGACCATGCCTCAGCCATGAGCCCTGTCCTGATCCTTCTCTGTGATTCTGTGCAGATTCACAGCCTTGTGACTCCTTCTGGACTTCAAGTTCTCCTTAATTCTGGTCCAGGCTCTGCAAGTTAATGTACAGGCACTTGAGGGAAGCCCTGGGACATCCTCTGTTCTGGCCCTACTCCTGCAAGAAACCTTCCAAACACACAAAGATACCCAAGCTACTGACTTTTGATTTTGTAATTAAATATTTTCTACGTGTCAGAAAGTGTCTTTGGTTAGGATGACAGCAGATCTAACAGAATTCTAGCACAAATGTTATTCTGAGTGCATTGTGTACAGTTTAAATGATTAGTTAAAAGTATGGGTGGGCTTCAACCCTAGCAGTAAAAAACCAGAACTCTTACATTTGTGTATTTTAAAAAATACTAACTGGAAAAGAACATTTTTGCTTGTGTAAGAATGTTCAAATAGGCTTGTTGGTTGTAAATCTGTTTCATTGTACCATTTTATTCCCAGTAAATTGACTGTTTTTCATTCTAATCAATGTTGTTGTAAGGTATATCCTGAAATATGTTTAAAATACATGTATTTTGAACACATATAGGTATATGCATAACAGAGATTTTTTAAAATTCTAGACCTTTTTGTACTTTAAACACATTTTAAGCACACAAATATATGTATGTATATATTCATTATATACATATAGCACATACTCATGTTTCCCAATATGCAAGGCTGAGACCTTCCATCTCTTAAGCAGAACACTGGTTTCCTAAGTGTTTATTTTGTAGTTTAATGCAACATGAAATTATTCTAGCAATTACATCACCTCACAGAAACTCTGGCCAGTAAAAAGCTATCCCAGTCCAGTTCTTTACTTTGGTACATATTTTGCTGATGCAAGTACAACTACTAACATTTCAACTTGGGATTTGTTTTCCAAAGAACTTACTGAAGTTAGATCCAGCAGATAGATACCTGACAGAACAATGTTTGAACCATCCTTCATTCCAAACCCAGAGACTCTTGGATCGCTGTGGAAGTTCACCTTCACGCTCAGCTAAGAGAAAACCTTACCACGTAGACAGCAACACCTTATCTAACAGGTAAATGTACTCATGTCACCACCAGCACTGACATTTGCTCTGCCACTGAGTGAGTTGGTCTCTTACTTACACACAACAACATCTACTGGCAAAGAAAAGCAGTCATTTGGCAATTTATGTGCATAGATTGTTCACGTTGCCTCACTGAATAGTGGAATGAGACACAGTTTTACTGTTCAAGCTGAAAGTTTTCCTGACTTTCAGCATCAGGCTTAATGCTTCTTAAAAAAAAACAAACAACCCCCCCACCCCCAAACAATGTTCAAGCCATTTCTGCTTGTGACAAATGAAAAATGAGTTGTTAACCTTTT
>VWZY01007181.1:64320-91594 GCA_013399075.1 Chloroceryle aenea
TGTGGCTTGGAGGGTGCCTGAGATTCCAAAGGAATGCTCTTTTCTTTGGAATGCTACCATTACCATACATGTGCAAAGCTGTCCAAGACTTTAATATTTGAAAGTTCAAAATTCACCCAGACTTTTCACAGCTAATGTCCTGAAAATTGTGTGCATTGATCATGCTCCAAACGGGGGACAAACAGAATTTTGTCTGCAGTTGCAGTTGTGAATCAAGTCCAGTCTGTCTGAAGTTAAAGCAGGGTATATTTGCTCAGTGAATCCCTTCTTGAACACACATAGCTTGAGAGATTCTGCTTGATTGTAATACAAGGAACTAGCTTTCTGGTGGATAAAATAATTTGATATAAAAAGCCTCATGCTCTTCCTCTGACAAAAGTTTTCCCAAAGGTTTCACTCTGAGCTACACAGAATGATAGTGACTTTTAATCCTAGCCTGTGAGATTCAAAAACTTACTCCTTGTTTTAAGATTTGGGATGATGAATTTACAATCTGTACTTTTTTGGAGATAGAAACCAAAAAATTTTAGCTGCCCTTAGTAATACTTAGAACTTTTACCATTAGAGATGTGGCTTCAGAAAGGAAAACTTAGATCCATGGGAAACTTCCTGTGAAAAGGATTGCCTAGCTGCTTGGTTTAAAACTACTAGGTTACTTATATCTCTGTTTCAAAAAAAAAATCTACTTCATTTTAACTAAAAAGTATTTTAAACTGACATTAAAATTGCTAAATTTCTAGCAGCTGTATTAGAGCACAGCATTAGATCACTGAAAGTGGGTAAAAAAATCCTAGCTATAAAAGTGTTATTATCCAATTATAATTGTTCTGCCTTCACTTTGACATGCCAGGTGTATTGAAGATTTTTTTTTCAACAGATACACAACTGCTTTTCATATGTTGGTGTGCACATGTATTACTCACACACGTGTATGAATGTGTAAATAGATGGTGGAATTTCCATGACTGGATTTTGTATCTTTTGGGGGGTTTTTTGTCAGCCAAATGCATTAACCAAAGCTGATTTTGTCCATCAGGATATAACCAGAATGAAACAATGTACTAACATTTGTAGTTTATTGGAGCTTCCAATGCCTGGTTAGCAGTAGTTGATCTCACCACAATTGAATTTTGTGGGTTTAAATGGCAACTCCTTTCTGAAATGAGTGTACTTTTGCTGAAGATATTAATGCATGAATATGTAATCTGCTCTATTAATGCTTCTCTGTGCCTTTTAATGTAGAAATCAAGCCAGCAAAAGTTCTGCTTTGCAGTCACACCACAGATCAAACAGCAAGGATATGCAGACACTAGGGGTTGGCGGGCCAAGAGAAGAGGGTCTTCCAGCAAATGAAAGCTTTTTAAATGGAAACCTTCCTGGAGCTGCACATAGCCCAATGCATGCCAAAAAACCAAGCAACACACCTGGATCTGGCAACAAGGATCTAGCCAACAACAACATGCCACATCTCCTCAGCCCAAAGGAAACAAAGGCAAAAACAGAGTTTGATTTCAACGTAGACCCAAAAAGTTCTGATACTTCAGGCACAAAGTACCTGAAGTCTAACACCAGGTCTCAGCAGAACAGGCACTCCTTTATGGAATCTTCTCAGAGCAAAACTGGGACACTGCAGCCCGTTGACAAGCACAGTCGCCACAGCTACATTGACACCATCCCACAGTCCTCCAAGAGCCCTTCGTACCGGACCAAGTCCAAGAGCCACGGGGTTCTGACAGACTCTAAATCCGTGGGCAACCTCTCCGAGGCCAGGGCCCAAGCTGCAGAACCAAACAGCAGTAGGTATTTTCCATCCAGCTGTATGGACTTGAACTCTCCTACCAGTCCAACCGCTCCTCGACACAGCGAGAACAGAACTTTGCTGAGTCCATCCGGGAGGAATAACCGCAGCGAGGGTACCTTGGACACCCGAAGAGCATCAACAAGACACTCCAAAACAATGGAGGAGTTAAAACTGCCAGATCACATGGATGGAAGCCATTCCCACTCCCTATCTGCTCCACATGAATCTTTTTCCTATGGTCTAGGTTATACCAGCCCTTTTTCTTCACAGCAGCGCCCTCATAGACACTCGATGTATGTGAGCCGGGACAGAGTGAGGTCAAAGGGCTCAGAGGGTGGCTTAAGCATAGGGCAAGGGATGGCAGCCAGAGCAAACAGCCTGCAACTGTTATCTCCACAGGTGCAGCATAAGTCACTCACAAGGTCTGTTGGCTCATCACGAGAAGACTGTACAGAAGATACTAATAGGGTTAGTTCAAACTATTGCCTGTTACAGAGGGTTTACCTTCCTCTCTGTCTTTCACGTGAGGACAGTGTCCTGCTTTCTCTTCTCTGTCTGTTTGCAGTCATGTAGGTATTTGTCTTCTTGTAAGGCAAAGGATGTTATTAGATTTTTTTTCCAGAAAGGCTAATATTTCAAGTGCAAAATGAGAGGCTGTTGTAATAACTGAACTGTCAAAACCATTCTCTCAAAGAACTGAAACAGGAGAGCAGAAAACTTTGTCTCTGAAGTTAAAATTTCATTAGTAGTTCCTAGTCTTTGGGTACATTCTCCAAATTTATACTATTTTTTGCATAGTTAACCTTCTGATTTATTTTTTTCTATTATTATTCAGCTTTTCTTGTATATATTTCTGCTGTCAATGCTAATGTACATTTTTGAAGTGAGCTTTTCACTCACTTACAGAAGGATGTTGTGGAAATGCCATAAATTACTAGAGGAATATCAAAGCTTGCACTGTTTATCTTGATTAGTAAGATAAATAAGTGGAGAAGCCACTGGTAGATTGACTCCTTGCAGTGATTACTGTCACTAGATACCTTGTTGTGTTTTACTGAGAGCATTATTTAAGGAGTGGAGGAAGGGCTTGTTCTGGTGTTGATTTCATTGCACAACACTTCTGCATTAGGTGATATTTACAGATCAGATGTATACAGATGACTGCATTTGTTTCTAAAGCTTTAAATTGCTACACCACCAATACAAACTGGAGCAAAGTGGTGCAGAGAGAAGGACAAAAATGAGTTTTCATTTCTCTGTGTGTAAATCTGTGATAAAGTGACTTCTAAGGAGAGAGTATCTAGTTCAGATCTGTTGACAAATTGAAGGAAGTCAAAGAGCTGCAAATATTTAAGGTCTGAAAATTCTGCTTTACTGTAGGAGACTAAAAATCTCTGCCTACTTAGTGTATGTGAGAAATATGTGTAGCCAACTTGATAGTAGTCTACAAGTACCATAAAAAAATTGGTTTCAGGGAGCAGTTGCCTCTTTGGTCCAGTAGGGAGAAGAAGGTGTAACATGGTTTTTTATCATTACCTTAAAGCCTTCATTCAGGATTTTGTGTATTCACCCGTGAGGAAAGATTTCATCAAAATAGGGTAAATCAATAAATAAATTTTTAAAGCTTTTTTAAAGAAAAGAAAAAAGAAAAGAAAAAGAAGACAATTGTGCACTCAGTATTAGTTTTGGGCCAAAACAACACTCTTGTTTTAAGGGTTCTTTTTAGTTTTAAATTAAATATACACAAAAGGGAGCAAACAGAAGAAAATCAAGTACAAGTTGCTATTGCTGTCTCATATTTGTCACTTAAATGGTGACAAAAGAGGCATCCTACACAAGTAGGAAATTAATCAAATGCTTCAGCCTGTTAGAAATTTTAGAAGAATTCAGCTGTGATTTAAAGCATTGACTCAGCTGCACTTTTCACTTCTCATCTTGGCAGTTTCAAGGGTTGTTTGATCTGTGCCAGTGAGGCCAGATCTTCATTAATAAAAAGCAAAACAGGTTTTGCAAATCACTTGTATAGTGAATTGAAATCCCAATTTTTAATTGTGGTGTTTTTTTCTGGATTGAAATTCACACAGAGGTTTCCTTACAGTGTCCATTAAATTCTGTCCATACTGCAGGAAAAATTGCAGCATCTGCTTAATTTAAGTGTGGCATTAAGTCATATTTGGTGGCAAATTACATGCATATGGATGTTGCTAAGGGTTTGTTTAAGCTTTTGCCCTAAGCACTTCCAGGAAATAATATGATGTGGGAAATTTGCTATTCAGTCTGACTTAGCTATTTCCTAGTAACAGAAAAAAAACCAGATTCCATCAGAAATTAATCTAAGGAGGCCTCCAGTAAAAGATTACTCCAGAGATCTTACAACTGCCTTTCATTTACAGCAAAAATCTGAGGGTTTGAATCATGCTTAAGTCTTTAAAATTACACCTAAGAGGCAAAATTTTGTTAATGCTCTTTTTGTCATTTAGGAAAAAGCAAGCCAGCAGCAACCCAAGTAATTATTGATTACAAAGTCTGGTGTTTGATACTGGCAGTTATTAATAACCACACACAATTATCCTCTCATGTTCAGTTGGGGGGGTTATGCATGTTGGATAAAAATTGCAAATCAGTTTATAATCTTTAATTTTAAGCAGTGATTGTTCTCTTGTTTAGGGTGGAGCATATCATGATCCACACACAGAAGATGGAGCATCTACTAAGGAAAATAGAATTCTGTATAATGACCCTGTTCCAAGAAGAGTTGGCAGCTTTTACAGAGGTAATTTTATGGTGAATCTCTCAAAATCAAACAAGAATTTTAACATGGCATATAAATTAAATAGAAATTGATACAGAGAATTACTGGAAAGAAAATTGTTACCTACTTTCAGAGGCTGGGTTGACCTGCTAGGGTCTGTGCAGGAACTGTATTAATATCATTTTATTTGATTTAAAACTATATCCAGTTCAGTACCTTGCAAAACAGATAAATTTTGAGGGAGAGTTGAACAAAATAAATTAATACTACCAGAGTAAGCAGTTCATTAATGTTCAAAATTGCTATTTTATTACTAAAACTGTATCTAAACCCCTTGGTCCTCGGGACACGTTGACACCTTTACTTGTTCTAGTTCAGATACTACAGTGCTTGCCACTGTAATGCCAGTTCAGTCTTAAAGATCAGGGGTTCCTACAAGCAAAAGCACACTTTTCTAACCCCAGTTCAGAACAAATAGTAAAGGAGGACTGTGTATGTGCATATCTGTGTGTGTGTACATATAATATACATGCAAATAGGTGGTGTTCTATTATGGTGCACAGAAGGTGGGGATTTCTGAGCAGCTGCCTCATGGCTAAACCTGGGTAATCCTTTTGCAAAAGACAAGGATGATAAGAAGCTCATTACTGTCCTGCAAGTGTTACAAGGCTCGTGGGGCTCCCCTGAACCTCAAGAAGTCCCAATCAGCTAAAATGCCATTATGAGTCACCTAATAACCCTAATTAGAATTACAAATCTTCCTCTGATCCCCTTCACTTTGGTCAGTTGGCTGATGACCTGATTTAGACAAGTTAAAATCTGCCAATCTTTGCAGATGTCCCATTGCAGTACAGAGATTTGGGAGCAATAGTAAAGCTTGCACTGTTTTGAGCAATGCTTTTGAAGTGTGAGGTTTTGTAGCACATGCAGCAGAGAATCCTTAAGAATACTCAATCTTGAATTGCTTTTCTTAATCCTTAAAACACTCCTAAAATTGGACATGGCATAGCCTTCTTTTTTAGACATAGTGAAACAGAAGTTCCAAGGAAGACTGACTTTCTGCTAAGGAAACTGTAGATTTGGGATTTATTCAGCTCCTTATTATAAAATACAGGTTTCCTCCTCTTGATCTATGAAACAAATCTATTTTATTTCACAGACATAATTATTACTGTATTTAAATAATACATTGATATTAATATATGTAAAAGCTATTGAAAGAAAAAGTTACTATGAAAAAAGTAAACTGATATCTATGCAGCTCTTAAGCATTGACCTAATACAGATGTGCTTAGCAGGTATCTTTGTCCTACAGCTTGAACAAAACCAGATTCAGGTGGATAGATTATACAGTGTGATGCTGCACTAATGCTATAACTAGTGTCTGATCCAGTACAGAGATTTCTGGTGGCATTCATAATTCTAATAAATTTATGTTCTAGATATGTGTAACCTGTTTTCCAAACCACAGTCTTGGTTTGAAAAATACATACTATTGGATTTTGTTCCTTTCATTTTTAGGGAGCAATCTCTCTTAGTTATGTTATAAGCCAAAGTAATTTTTCTTCAAAATGGGTTCTACTTTTTTTAAGGTGTAAGTAAAGTGTAAACTGTAGTGGTTTGGGTCTTTAACAGTAATATTCCAACTTTTATTCTGTTTTCTAATTTTCATTATCAATCAGACTTGTGCCTCCCTACCTATGGAAATGTTCTAAGATGCAACAGCAACTTAGCCAAATTCTGATGATGGTTTTGTATTACAATTAATCACAGAACTGTAACAGCTTTCCACACTGTAAAAACAAAAGGAGGCTTTCTTCACTCATACATAAAGTACAGCTTAGTCTTCACTCTCTTGTTTCTGTAAAAGAGGTGGAGAGAATGCAGAGAGCTGGAAGATGGTTTTTTTGGCAGAGCTCAGTATACATTGTTTGCTCTTTCTCCATTCAGTTCCATCTCCACGGCCAGAGAGTACCTACATAGAAAACAATGTGCCAAACAGAGCCTCTGTCTTGCCAGCAGACAGCAGCACAGTGGCAAACCACTCTAAGAGACAAACCACCTTTGATACCTGGTGAGTTGTTATTTACACAGATGTGTAGAGAATGGCAGGGGGGGGAAAAACCAAACAACAAAGGGATTGTTAACAGGAGGGGGAAAAAACTCCATGTTTTTCTCAATTTACAATTGCCTATATGTGCTTAGCTGCTTCCTCTGACTCCTGACATAGTACTGCATGCTTTCTGTCCCCTTTTGAGCAACAAGAAATAGTTCATTACACCATCACACTGAATGCATTAAAGATGATACACTTTTGGCCAGTCTTTCCTGATTTTTTTTCTTCCCACTTTTAATCCTGGATAAAGATAATACAAAGCACTTGTATGTATATAGTATGGGTAGCAAGGGGGTAGCTTCATCTGTGGATTTCAGACCAGAAGCATGAATTGTCAGACAAAAGGAACAAATCAAAGTGCATGTTTCCATACATAAAATAGGACTGTACTCCTGAAGAATAGAATATTCACCCTGCAGTGGGGACCACTGCTGACCACGCTTATGCACCACAGAAGGAAACAATATGTTCTATGGGCAGATGGACTCAGCAACATCTTAATGGTGTATATTGATTTGAAAAGATTAAAAGCATCACATGCCTCCATTATATAACACAGAACACTTAGCTAGAATTATGCTAACAGAATGGCAACCTATGCATAGCTGTGCAGGACTTGAGGGGAACTGCTCTAACTTTGTTGCTCTGAGAGCTGTTCTGCTCTAAAATACTCTTAATCTTCTGCTTTGTTTAATCACAATAAAAAAATAAAGAGATTCAAAGGGTTGGTGAGAGGAAGGGACTGTATGTGTTCACATGGTTCAGCTATGCTTCATAGCCCTGTCTGAAACACTGCTCTCTGGAAGTGTGATAAACTCGTGCTATCTAAAGAATTATTTCAGTGGTTTGTTGACTTAATGTGTTTTCACATGACCATGGGAATTATCTGCTTAAAAACCTAAGGGGCTGGGGGGTGGGGTAAGGAAAGAGGTGGTATTTCAGCTTGTGTCCAGGTTGTATTCCCATGTCAGCACTAGAAGATGTTTACTGCAGAACCCTTGTCAACCTGCTCTGATTCACTAGAGTCTGCTTCCTGTCCTTCAGTAGCTCCACCTACACCCATTTTGTGGAAGTTAGCTGAGGAATCCAGTCATTTATGTAAAAAGGTGGTACTTATTTTGTGACTTTTGTGGCTAAAGAAGGTATTTATTCCTGCTGTTGAACCCTTTACCCTTTTACATCTTCTGTTGTCCTTCCTATCTGAATCTTGCTGTCTTGCATATGGCATAAGCCAAATGGAATCTTGTTTTGCCTTCTATATCATTCAGCAATATATATGACCTATTATTATGTGGTGGCTGCAAAGAAGCATGTAATGGTATTTTAACTCTGAACTGAAATAATAGCATATGTTATTAGAGCTGGTTGGGAATTGATTTACTTTTTCTTTTTGCTTAAAATGCCAAATTACCAAACCCAAAACTTTTCCAAGGAGCAGACTGATACCCACCAACCTTTTACTGGGAAGATTCTTCAGCTCCAGGATAGAATTGTCAGTCAAACCCAGAAATACACTCAATATAACAAATATTTTTGGGCCAGCATTAATTTTTTTGGAATGTGAGGACCTCAAGTGCAGGGCCTTTGTTTTTCTTTCTTGAAACCAGAGGTCTGACCCAAGATCTTAGATCTAACAAGAGAACAACCTGAACCAGGAGTTAGAGGTTATTCTGGAACACATTCTTTGTTCCCCTCAATATATTCTCTTGAAGCTGTTTCATCTTGTTGGAATAGTGGAAGGACCACACTGATGCTGAATATGGTCTAGTGAATATGGCCCCAATCTGAGACAGTTAGATTTAACTCCTTGCTCCAATTAATATGCTCAGATACTGTCACAAATTGGAACAGCTCCTGTTAGTGAAGAACCCCCAGAAGAATAAGCATTTCTTATGAAATGGGAGGAATGGCAGTGGCCACACCACCAAGTTACAGCTATTTTGGCATCCACTTTTCCTTCTTTATGCTTTTCCCACTCCCTATTTCCCTGAAGTGTTTCCTGCCCAGCTCTACATGTTAACTCTGTGCAAGTTGTCCTGGCAATGGTCTGATGTTGTTGCAAAATTGTTCTGTGCCATAAATGCAGCTTAATCAGATTCCTGAGTGATGTAGAGTCTATGTTCCTCTCCTTAATTTTATGTATAGAAATTGTGTAAACGCTTATGAAACTGTTGAAAGCTCTAATGGAATGTGATTCTGCTTACATCAATTTGATGATGAAGTAAATATTTGATGTTTGACTGGCATACGTAACCGGTACATGACGATTCATCTTGAATTCTGAGTGACATGTATTCCACCTGGACTTGCCACTACTGTAAATTATTGCTTCTCTCATATTATTACTCTGTGTTGCCTTTTTTATGTCAAAGATTTTGTGAATGTTTGCTAGACTCAACTGCCACAGATGTTCCCTTGTCTTTGTGTGCATTTCTTCACTCTGTCCCCACTGTCCTGCCTCTTTAAAATAAAGATGTTATAAACTCGACTTTTGTCATCAGGTTTTACTCTTAAATTACCAGATCACTTCTGAACTTTAGCCAACTTCCATTTAAAAATGGCAAATTTTTCATCTTTGTAGAAAATCTTTTCTTTGCCAGCATTTAATTTCCTTGAACTTGCTCCATTTCCTTTTCTGATGCAGGAGTAGATGTTTTATTCTCTTGCTTGGGCAAAATCACTAGATGTAGGCAACCTTGTTCTGCCACTGTGCCAAAACGTTGACCTGAGTCCTCTTTACCACTGTTCTAGTTCTAAATATTCCCTTAGAATGAACTCCACCATGCAGTACTTCATCTCACACCATATTGGAAGTGTTGGCACTGATAGTCTACAAGATATCTGGGGGGATATTTGGAAAGCTTTGTTGTTTAGACCTTTGTGTCCACACAGATGTAGTCATTCTATGACAAGCAGCTTGTCATATCTTCTGTAGCATATGGCATATCTTCCTGCAGAAATAATTAAAAGGAGAGGTAGCTATTTGTTATTATTATGTGTG
This sequence comes from Chloroceryle aenea, assembly GCA_013399075.1. NCBI lineage: Eukaryota > Metazoa > Chordata > Aves > Coraciiformes > Cerylidae > Chloroceryle > Chloroceryle aenea. Next base: position 73,991 of record VWZY01007181.1, read on the forward strand.
CTCTACCATTATTTTTTTCAAGGCTCTGAAATAATGCAGTATTTTGTGAAGGTGACATGAATGGCTGTGATATCACAGCCACACTTAAAGTCCCTGAAACTTGATTGTTACCAGTATTTGCTGCACTGTGAACACTTCCCAGTTAATTTACAGAGTTCTTCAATTTGTAAAAAAACCTACATTTGTAATTTGGAAGCTTAAAAATCACCTCTGTGTGTGTTAGATTGGTTGAGGCTTTAGGAATCTGCTCTGCATCCCCTGGAGATGTTCACCTTCCTTCCCTCGGACATTTCCCGCATTGTTACAGAACCACAGATCCTGAGGGCTTGGAAAAGACCTCGAGACATCACCTGCTCCAACCCTCCTGCCAGAGCAGGACCACCTAGAGCAGGTCACATAAGAACATGTCCAGTTTTAAGTTGTCATCCAACACGTTTGCTTTATTCATCTGTTTGGCAAGATCTGAGCCTCCCCACCGGGTCTTGTAGCAACCAGTGGCTCCATCCATGTGCTGCCAGCACAGGTTTTGGTTTGTACTATAATCCAGATGTTATTGGCAGTGAAGCTTCCCAGAATTTGTACTTATCAATAAGCCTGGTGAAGTATGTGCTTTGTAACTTTACAGAACCAACAGCTTCCCATTTTTCCTGGTTATTAATGTTGAGGGGGGTGGAGGGGTGGGGTGGAAAATGTATGTGTGTGTGTATACATTTATAGGTACACTATTTTTATACATAACCTCAGGTGATCTAGCAGCTTTTGGGTGGTATTCTGTATATAAGATACTAGATCCAGGGCTTCTTCAGATTTCTCTGATGTTTAAGCTTTCAATGCCAGACTTTTAGACCAAGAAGTTTTACTATGGGTCTCAGCTTGCAGGATTGAGATTCTTACCTTAAGAAAACCATCTATTTGAGGTGTTTCATTAGTTTCTGACATCTTCTTCCCTTCATTTATGGTGACTCTGTAACTGCCAAGGGCTTTACTTTAAGGAAAACTAAAAGCTAACTTGGAGAATTAGTGTTTGTTTATTTTCTTCTGGAGAAAACCTCAAACATTTCACTCACTCCTCCCTCAGAGCAAAGCCTTACTCATGTCAATTCAGTGCTTCAGTAAAGACAGGAGTTAAAGAGGCTTTTCAAGCCAGGTTGCCACTGAGATTTGAGTTGCTGAAGAGTAGCTAAAACAAGCATGAGGAACTGCTTCCCAAAAGAGCTGTCTGCAATCCACATCTGTCTGTGGCAGCTTGAATGCAGCATGCTTCCAATTTATCCCTTGTAGCATTCCATGCTTGCCCCATGCATGTTTGCTATTGCACCTCACTGTACCTGCAATGTGGTAATAAACACCAGTGATAATTGCAGAACTTCTGTTCATTCCTGGGCTTTTCCCAAATGTCTCAGACCAGAATAAGCAATGTGATCTATATTTATGTGTCCTAAGCATGCAGAAAGCACACAAAGATAAAATAACAGAGAACAGCATGTGTTGCCTTTGGTTTGTGCTTGAGGGTGAGCTTTTCTTTGTGGTCAGTCTTACTGCTATTAACAGAGACACTCTGTACAGACCCCAGTGTAACTGTTTACTCTCAAGAGCTGAAGTTTTAGGCAAAATACCAAGATCCTTGCAGTTAGATTGGGAGAGTTCAGTGTTGAGTGATTTTGCCATACAGATTTTTTCTGATAATCCTGATTTTTTTTTCCTGTACTGTCCATTGTCTGAGAATCCTCTTTTGGGATGCCTAAAATACCCCAGTGTTGCATCTGATCGATCAAAAAGTTCTGTTCTATTTTTACTCAGCACAAAATCCTGGTGCTGAAGCTTCCTGGCATAATGCTATATATGTTCACTCTCTTCACATCATGAGCATGTGTTTTCAAGCAGTCGTTTTTCAAGGTCAGTGCTTTTTCAGACAACTGTACTGCAATATGAGTCAGAGGAGTTAATGACATAAACCCATTGGTGTAAAAACACTGGCTTTTGGGTAAGCAGCAATTGAAAAAATGAGCAGAGTTCTCAGCTCCTTATTTTCATCCCCTGTCTGGTCACTGTAGTCATCAAGATGAAATGCTGGTGCAGAATTTTGCTTCTCTCATTTCTGCTTATCTGCTGTAGGGAGCAGTTTTCTCAGCCAGGTTCAGTGAGCCAAAGAAAAGCATCACACTTGAATGAATCTCTGTCTAAACTATGGCAAAAAAATGTCCCCAGCTTTGTTCTGAGGATTAAGTTCTCCTTTAAAAATACATCTCTATTGTGGAGAAGGCTTCACAGCAGAAAAGACACGGCAAGACATTGAGACATTTTAAAGGACAATATTGGGAACTCCCTTATGGTCTGAGTCTGGTGCCTCAGCAGACAGCAGTCAGGGGGGTGGTGGCTTGTGCTGGTGCTGTGGTTTGGGATGTGCTGGCAGGTGTGTGTTCACAGCAGCTCAGTGGAGAAAGGCTCAGAAGGTTCTCAGCCCCCCACGGGTACCAAACAGTGTACAAGTAGGATGCTGGGGGTGCCTGCTTTCCTCCTAAGGATCATTTAGTAGATCATCCAGTAGGTCTTTTGTCTGTGGTGAGTCAGTCTTGTTAGTTCACAGAATCTGTAAACTGTCACTAGCTATTCCCAGGCTTTCACCTTGGTCCTTTAAGTGAATGATACAAGATTGTCTTGCTGCTGTTGTGCCAAATACAGGACGTGCCCAAAACAGGAATCCAGAGCAATCCAGTTTATTTTAAATGTGTGTTATCAATCTAATCATTATAATTACAGTAAACTATAGACATTTCTCCCTGTAGCATTGTCATTTTCATGTTAAATCTGTATTGTTGTGCACCTGAACATGTTCCTGGATGTAAATTCCTAAATTCTAAATTAGGAAAATTTCCCTGATGCTGTCTGCCTACAAATCTTTCCTCTAAGCTCATTCTCTTCCTCAACAATTACACTTTGTAGCAGTGCTTGAGCACTGCACATATTTCTACCTAGAACCAGGCAGCATCTCAAGGGTGAGGTGGTTTTCTGTAGAAACTGAGGAATTGATGAAAACACCTAACAGAGTGAGGATAATCTTATCAATAAGGAGGATGACTCCAGTGATTCCTACCCCAATTATGCCTTTCACATTTGTTTGGAAAAAAACTGTCAGCTTGGCATGTAGTGGCAGCTGAATCACCAGCTGACAGCACAGCATTTAGAGCCAGAATTAGAAGCCAGAGATAACTATAGCAGACAGCTAAGCATTGCTACATTACAGTTGCTCCAAGAAAAGCTGCCACTTTTTGTCATCCAGAGCAACTTAGAGCTGTGGCTTTCCTTTAAGTTTTCAATCAAGACAATGGAATGTTGTTTGTTTGGTTTTTTAACACAACTTAAGGTTGAAAAGGGGACTATTAAATCACCTAGTATGATTTCCTGTATGTTCAACATCATCCACTGAGGCCCAATAACACCCTTGATGAATGTGAGTCTCCTGGAAGAGCCTGCAGTCCTGGTTTGAAATGTCAAAGAGACGAAATCTGCTTCTTCACTAAGGAGTTTGTTCTGGCAGTTAATGGATCTCTGTTAAAATCAGTGCCTCATTTCTAATCTGATTTCTCTGGCTTCATCATCCACCTAGCTGTTATTGTTTAAAGATCCTTGCAGTATTCTGTATTATCTGGATAATATTGTGTGCCACAGTCAAGGAAACTAAATGTTGGGGCTGTTCTGGCTGTGTTTTTAACACTAAAGAGATAGACATCTCTGATTGCTGAATGTAGGCCATTCTGTCTATCTCTGAATTGATTTCTGTGATACTTTCCTGCATCATTTCCAAGTTTCAAACTATTTGAAAGGGCTCTGGAGCAGCATTCAGTTGTCTCACCAGTGTCCTGCATAAACCATCTTTTTGCAGTGCTCATACCAGTACTTTCCATGCATAGGTTACTGTGTGCACATGAAATAACATGATATTTCTCAGCTGGAGTTAATTCAGATCTAAATAAGATAAAAGGTGAAAATTTGGTCTTCAGGCAAGTCACTTGTTCCACTTTTGGCTCATCTTCTTTTGTCTCACACCAAACTGAGGTGTTTAAGTTGAAATGGACAACAGCAGGTCCCCAGCTTCCCCAGTGATAAACTTGGAACCCTGTCAGCAAAGGTCAGGAAGTTTGACTGAACTTGGTTCTCTCTGGTGACCTTTGCAACTCCTGGCTCTCCAGCAAGCAATGGATAAACTGGACCTGTGCTTTTGTACCCCATCACCATTTGTATGTGCTCTTGGAGATGATTTTCCTTTTTCTAAAAGACCTGTGTGTGATACTTGGGTTTGAATATTAAATTCTGTCTCAAAACCAAAACCAAACATGCATGCTCATCTTTTCCCCAAATAACTATTCCCTGGTCTGAGATAATCATCATTTTGCCCTAACACTGTGTTCCTCCTACCTCATTTAATAAGATTATTTATTTGCTATTTCTCTAGTAACCCTTGCCTCAATTAATGCTAAAACATTAAGAATATTTTTGCCTTAATAAATAATTCTCATTCTTTGCCATCAGATCTCATTATAACTCACAGTTTATGCAATATCCAAATAAAATCTCTCTTACAATACCTTATTTCATGTTTAGGAAAAGTCCTGAAAACATTAACAGTCACTCAGAGCAGCTAAAGGAGAAAGAAAAGCAAGGTTTTTTCAGGGCAATAAAAAAGAAAAAGAAGAAATCTCAAACCGTAAGTATACAGCATTCCTAACAGAAACTGTGATTATCAGCTTGCATTAGAGCATCTTAATATGCTAGATTAGAACAGTTCCCTTGGATTGTTTATGATCACATCTGGGGGTATCTGTTTGTTCTTTTATTTTCTTTCTTCACGATATGAAATCAAATTCTTTTCCTGCTCAGGGTTTATTCATCTGCCTTTTCAAATATTTCTTCCCATACAAGTCCTGTGCATATTTGTTTTCATTTGGACCCCTTGAGAGCCAGCTTTGATCAAAGGTTTAAGATAATGTTGCAGCAAATTCCTTTGCAGGGTTTGGTGATAACCATTCCAAGAACAGCAGATGTGTTACTGGGCATCTTCAGAGCTTAAATCATTTCAGACACCCCATTAGGAGGAAGTCACTGTCACAAAGGAGAATTCTTTCCAGTGTTTTTCATGGCAGCCTCTTGACAACAGCCTCTGTCATCTGGCTGCACCCAGTGGCTGGAATAAGGATGATGTGTCTTAACATTTGGTGTTCTGTGGATTGTGGCTTTTGTTATTCAGGATAAGCCTTTGGTGTCTCTTGTATGTTTTTATCTAGTTTCTGGGAGGGACAAAGAACTTTCTTTTATCAATATCACTGAGTTTTATAATGAAAATCTCCATAAGAACAGAGGTAACCTAAACATCATCTCAGTCTCTAATGACAGTTCTGGAAACAGTCAACAGTTGATATCCAAAAAAATCCCTGAGAGGATAGCACACCTAAGGCCATTGGTTCCAGAGATGCATTTTTGGAAAGAAAAAGAGAAAAAAAGTGTTAGATTGGCACTGTTCTGCACTACTCTGATTGCAGCCATTCAGGTGTGGTGGCAAGGAAACGGCTTCTGGAGCACCTATCAATTACTTCCAGATTAAACCATGAAGAAAACATAGACTGGGTTGAGTTGAATCTCAAAATCCATCACTTTCCAAACATCTGAATCACAAGTACCTCGATCTGTAGCTACCCAAGCCATCCCTGATTACAATTCCTGTTTCTTCTCATAAGAAGAGGGCTAGAGGGGGGGAGAGAGAGGCTTTGCATCATGTTGGGTAGGTAGAGCTAGTATCTCACAGGAAGATGAATAAATAAGTGCAAAAAGATAGACATTAAACTCTTGAATCTTCAGCTAGACACTTGTTGGCATCAACTTGATTTTTGGACTCAACCAGAGACTGAAAAACCTTTCATTTCTACTTCCAGCTGTTGAACAGGACAGCATCTAGGGATAGACTGTACCCACTGATGTGTGTCCAGGTGTCTTGTGCAGACACTGGTCATCCATCAGTTGGGAAATCTACCTGACAAACATTGGGGTGTTCATTACACAAACAAAACATTGCACAAACAAAAATTACTACCTCTAGTATTAGTTCTCCAGCCACATGACTCATGTTTTCTATGAATTCATAGTAAAAATCTAACAGATACCTTCTGACTACCAAAGGTTTTCTTTTGAGGTTTGTCCAGAAATTAAACCACCCCGTGGCCTTGAAGTTATACCTGAAGTTGTTGACATATTTTTGGTTGAACTTAAATCTTCCAGCCCTAGCTCTTTTGACAAGTTGAAAATAGAATCCTTTAATTTCTTCTAGATACAGCTATCAACTGCTGATTCTGAAAGTCATTCCTGTTACTGTCAGTGCATCTTTGGTATTTCATTTCCATAAAAATAAGAAATGTCATCCTGCTTTAGGTTATTTTCATAAGCAACAAATGATTGCCAGAAATACTGGTCAACAAGACCTTGCTGTTGTTTCCAGAAGGTTTTGAAGTGTATTCTGGATTCCTAATGACCACAGATAGAAGAATAGGTGAATTGATCTCTTTTGACATGCTTTCTATGCATTGATTTCCTTCACTTTGTTCTTTATGCTTTTTTCATTCAACCACTATTGTATTTTCCCAAAGCAAATTATAGGATTGATGCCATATATTGCCAGAATTAAAAAATAAAGCATACAAATAAAATAATTAATACAGTACAGTCAGATTTCTTGAATTTAAATACTATGCATTTAGTTTTTGTATCTTATATTGCAGACAGACTCAACCAACGGGGAGAATCCAAGCATCAAGAAATCCCTCTTTCCTCTTTTTAATTCAAAGAATAATTTAAAGCATAGTTCTTCTTTGAAAAAGCTTCCTGTAGTCACTCTACCCATGGTATTAACTTTTAAGTACAGTAGCACTGTAAAATGCTCCAGTAAACTTGGTTTACTGACTACAGCAGCATGTGTTTTATTTTCATGGGATCACTTTCTCTTCATGCTAGTTAAGTATCTTGGGCCAGTTCAATAAATTTAATTCCAATTGGCAGTTCTGTTGAAATAGGCTGTGCCTAAAAGTTTCTGGTTTAGTATTTGGTACACTGAAGATGTAACTTCCACAGTTCCAGAGAGAATAAACTCTGGAACTAAGATTAAAGGAGGAATTCTCCTGTCTCCTTCTGTTTCAGTCATGAAAAACTTTAACCTGGTTTGGTTTATTGCTCGATTGGAAATACAGGGGGGTTTATGCAGACTACTCCTTGACATAAAACCTAATCAAACATTAACAGCAGGTTATCTGAAGACTAAATTTGGGCTCATGCCAAAACGCTCTGCAGCTCGTATTAAAAAGAGGTTATATTTTACCTTTCCTCTTTTGGCTTAGAATTCCTGACATTAGATAAAACTCTACATGTAAGCTTTAATTTTTCCTGCTGACCTAAATTTTCTTGGGTTTCCAAGTTGGTGGGGCAGGGGAGTTCCTTAATTTTTGCATTAGTCTGGAGGAGAAGAAAGATGAGCGTAGGAAGAGTTCTTGGCTTTGCGATGGCAAAATCAGCCAGACCTCAGTTTAGAGAGATTTCTCCTGTTTTACTCAGGAACAAATTTATGGAACTGATCCATGGTCTTAACTGCAGTATGGAATGCTTTTTAAATGAAGATGAGGCTCAAGAATTTTTTCTTTTTCTTCTTTCTTTCTATTTTTTTTAATTTTTAAAGCCTTGTTTAACTGCTCTCTCTTACAGCAAATGACACTAACAGCATGGGAATGCTTTGAGGGCTAAGGGTATAAAAAATCTGCATGATATCCCCAGCAACTTGCTCTTACTATGTGGAAAAACACTGAAAGGTCACTGCAATTCTGCTGCAGTAATGGGCTTCTCTTATGTCCTGTAATTAACGTTGGGAAGTGGTTTACAACTCGTGGTAAGAATATATCAGGAGAACAGTATGCATGTAATATTTTGTTGCAGATGCCTGGCAGTGATGGTCAGGATCTCCTGGCATTACAGAAAGCCATTCATTCTTCTAATCACCAGAGCAGCAGGCAGAAGGATTGGCATCCTGAGAAGATGACAGAAATCCAGCCTCCTGTAAGTGGCATTTTCAGTTCTCTGTGTTTGAACATCACTGAGGTATCTCGGCAGCTTCTCTGGTGAATAAAATAAAAAAATTGGATTTATTTCCCAACCTTTCTATTCCCCACGTACTGAATGAAAAAATCATTTGCCTCCAGACCTGCAGAATTCTTTGGAAAATCAGAGATGAGTGACAAGGGACAGAAGGGAGACTAAATGTCCCCGTGTCCACCTCTGAGCTTTTCAAAACACTGGCTATGGTTTTCTATTGAAGCAAGCACATTCCAGTGCACATCCAGTGCTGTGAAAAGTCCTCAGGTCAGCTCTGTAAGGCCTGGGGAATCCTGAGGGCACGCTGCTGCTTGACACACTTGGGTGCTTGATGGGATCAGCAGAGCAGGGTGACCCCAGGACGGGTGGCTGTGGCTCAGCTGTCACAGACTGCAGTGTAAGCAGGCTGTGCTATTGGAGCACAGCACTGCACTAAGGCAACTTTACATTCAACCTGCTCACCACTTAAAGAAGCTGCGAGGGACTAGAGCTGCCAGCAAAGAAAATATCCATTGCTGGGTTCTGCCAGCCCTTGTTTCAGTGCAGATTCTCTCAAGGTTCTCTGTAGCCCCCCACTGATGTTCATAAACCTGTAGAAACTTTGTATTTCTGCTATCTGTGCTGATAAAATGTAGCTGAGGTTCTAAAGTTACTAGGAGGACTAGTGACAGAAGGACAGCTAAGGTGACTGTGCCTTTTCATAGGCAGCAAGGCTAAAATAATGGATGGNGTCAACAGGAGCGCCAGCGACGGGCCCCCCTACTCGGAGCAGCTGCCTTCCAAGAGCGGACAGAACGGGCACACCTATAACCGAACAAACAGAGCGCGGATGCCCAATCTGAACGATCTGAAGGAGACGGCTTTGTAATGGCACTGGAGACGAGAGGAGGGCGGAGCCGGGGAGCGGTGGTGGTTCTGGGGATGGTAAGACCGCGTGGGCAAGCTTTAGGAAGGCGGGAGATGCGCATGCGTGGAGCTGCGCTGTTTGGCGCCACGGCGCGAGGCGGGGATTCTCCAGGGAAAGGAGCTGAGTTAGGAATTGCCGGGCATCGGGAATGTCGCCGGATGGCAAGCAGAGTGTGCCGCTCCGGGAGGAAACTGCCTCGTCTTTTTCTCTCCTTTACATTCCAGCTTGGTGCACATCTCTGTGGAGACTTCTGGTGTGTATTGGCCCTTGGAAGGGTGACAACATCCACGTCTAGACCCCGTGCCCTTACTCCATTTTTTGCTGCCTAGTTAAAACAGGGGGGTTGATGTGCTAGAAGTGTATCCCCGTGAAGGGTTTCCAGTTCAATCGTACGTCTTAAGTTTGTTTTTTAAACTTCCATATTTGATAGCGTTTGTAATATTTATTTCTGCTGACCTGATATCGTACTGTTAGAACCATATCTTTTTTCTGTTCTTTGGAGCTGTTTGAAACATTGTGAAGCAGTGCGACAGCTAGGGTAGTTTCTATAAAAGACTAACAGTAACATTTCTATATTGCATCAGGAGTATTTTATTCTATACATAAATATATATATATAAATGGAAAATAACTGTCTGTTTTTTAAATATACTCATTGAAAAGAGAAGTATTGTTATGACACTATCTGCCATATTTTTATACATTTGTGATATAAAGTGCAGTATTATACTTCTAATCAAAGGAGGTTGAATGTGACTGTAACAGTAGGAATCTTGCTCAGCTAGGAGAGCCCAGGATTAGAGGCATTCCTGGTAAAAAAACAGAAGACAACATTCAATTCCAGGCTTTATTACGGGCTGGTTTGTTGGAAGTATTGGCTAAATGTAAGAGACTGCAGAACTGCACAGCAATCTAAAGGTGGTATGTTCTCCCCTGTGTCCTTAGCTTTTCTAGGAATATTAATGGGATTTCTCCAGCAAGAGCACAGAGCCCCAGTCCCAAATTCTTTCCTCTAAAGAGATAAAGTGCCCCGCAACTACAAGCTAAAGCAGGTGCTCTTCCACTGAATAGCAGGGGTGAAAACCAAAGAAATACAGCATGAATTGCAAGTGAAATGCCAAACTCTGACACGCATAGCATGGCACTGCAGATCATGGTACAAGCTTTTATGCATTTGTGTATTTTACATCTTGTTTAGCATTCTATTAGCTAATAAGAGAAACACTGTATTTAAATTGAAACTACTCTTGCACTTTTTATTCTATTTCAGGATGTATTTAAAGCTACAAATCTGCTATTTGGATATTGAGGGAGAAGGTTGCCATGCAGCTTAATTTCTCCTGAGGTCTTACTATCAGAATATTCCCATACCCAGCTGAGTTACCAGGCTCAGTAAAACACTAGCTCTTGAGTTCCAGTCTCCTGTACAGCGTTGTTACAACTGACCTATGGTGGTGAATACTGAGCGTAGCAAACACACAACCCAATTCCTTTGTGGCTGCCAGTAAACTAAATCAAAGGTGACCCAGTAGGAGTCAAAACAGTTCCACCAGTCTAAACTTTGTGCAATAAGAGTCAGGCCTGTAGTGTCAGAACAATACAATCTTTCCTTTTTAACCACATCAGTCAGTTCCCTCGTTCCTCTGCAGCACCCTTCCTTCTCTAGATGCTGTCCTCAGCAGACACGCTCGCAAATATCCTGTCTTTTCCAAAAAGAGATTAACCTGAATGTAAACTCCATGATTTAGCCATAGATGTATGTAGTTGACAGAGCAGCCAGGCAGTAAGAGCTGAACTTCCTTACCTGGCTAACAATGCAAACTGGAGGTGCTGTTCAGCACCTCTCGAGCCATACCAAAGTCCTACCAGTGGCAAATTCGGCACCGTTGCTCTCCAAGGCTTTGTGGGAAGGTACAACACAGAACTGTGGTACCTCGGGTTCATCCAGGGCTAAAAGTCAGGCTAGTAAACTGGGAAAATGGCAAAACAACAATATTTTCTTTGTCAGTTGCCTGCCAGAAATGTGCATGTGAATTTCTGTAGGTAGATATGGTATGGGGTACCTAGGTATATATGATATATACTGTGTTGATACATCATATATACAGCATATGTAATAAATACAGCAGGCATGAAAGGGTGTTCAGCTTTTGGTAAGTTCAGTGGGCATCCGTGGGAGACATTGCAATGGAGTTTAGCAGTGGTCTCTTTTGGATTCACCAGCTGGTCACAGCTAGGTTAGTCCTGCTTTGAAATGAGCTGATGCCACTGAAACCCCTCCCAAAAGCAGTGTCCAAGAGTGGGGCTCTAAGCAGTGCAGTCTGAGTGTCTACAAGAGAGAGCTTGGCCCAGACTCTTCTGCACTTCGTGGGGATGGATTTTTTGCCTCTGCAAGACTTTTATCTTGCTTCCTGCTGGGGTGATGATACTGGGCTAGATGTGGCTGGTCTGATTTCCAGCAAGGAAAAGCTGATTCCAAAGGATGGTTTGGTTTGGTTTGTGTTTTCTCAGCACCCATTAAGTTAAATCAGGGTAATCTCTGACTGTACATAGAGCTGTTTAAAGTAGTTAGCAAAGCTTCGAGTCTGACCCAAGGAATGTTCAAGTATTTGGTGGCCCATAGTTACAGAAAGTTGTTTCATCCTGCATTTTCTTCTCAAATTCCACAAACCATAGTAGATTTCAGTTGAGTACTAAATTGTATTGAATGTATGTAGTATTTTCTTCTTTCAGTTGGAAAGAAATTCCAGCAGCTCAGCCAGCTGGTGCTGAGATAAACTGTGTATTTTTAACCTGGTCTATTCCCAATATTTAGAATATTGCTAATGTAATTTTGCTGAGGCTTTCAAAGGAGTCTTATTATAGGCACTGAGATTTGCTGGCTTAATAAAGGGAAAGAGAATTACAGAGCCAATGATTTTTTTAAGTGTGAGCTTTCCTCTTCACTGGTCTGTGAGTCTTGTACTGTATGTTCTATAGATTTACTTAGGATAAAGTACCTTAGTTAAACTGCATTTTATTCTTTAGCAATGATTTGCCTTTTGGCATCGTTAACGATGTGAATAGAAAAGAAACTAAGTTTCAGAAATTAATTACAGTCATCATCTGGCAGAGCACAAGCTGCCTAAACTTGTCTATATGTTTTTACTATAGCTCTTGAGCTCTTTTTAACTGAAAAAGAAGCACCTTAAGCTCATGCTAACTGAGATTGTATATGTCTTTAAGCTGTCCTTCTAAACTGCCATGTAAATGTATGAATCTAGAACAACCTATTTTTTTCCAACAGACCTGACCACAGAGAGCAGTCCCTTAGAACTGTTTAACACTCTTGGCTCCATTCACTGCAGCCCAAGATTCATTGCTTCTCTGAGAGGTTGTCAGCACAGAGCACTGGGCAGAGTTCTTGGCAGGAAGACAGAGATCCCAGATTCCCTTCTTTCTAAATCAGTCCCCATCCCACAGGTCTTGGGGACTGATACCAAGCTTCCCTTTCTGCTACCAAGTCAGACCCACAGAGGCCTGCGGGTCCTGACACCACTCCATTTACAGAGACCAGCTCTTTTAGATCAATATTACAGCAGGCTTCAAACTTCAAGACTGAGGAGACACCCTCAGGTCCTACTTAGGCTTGTCTCTGCTACACCAGCTTGTTTCTGGGAGCAAAGCTGGAGTGGTTCTTCAAGAAGCAGTGTCCTGTGATAGGCTTTTAGTCATTCCTTATCACTGCAGTTAGGTCTTTTAACAGATGAAGCTTAGCACTGTCAAAAGCTCCATACCAACCTCTTCTTTTTCATTTCAAAAGCTGCTGTAGCTATTTGCTGAGTAGACTCCTGTGGCAAGAGCTGGGAAAGTGTTGAAATCCCAGGCACACAAAGAGGAAGAGAAGGATAGCCATATATAATACACTGCAAATTGTGGGGTGGCAATGAATGTTTCTTTTTTTCCATTCCAGGTAGCATACACACTGCATCTGTCAATGGTTTAGATCCTACACCTTGCATCTGGCCTGTTGTCGATGTGAGCAGAGCCACCATTTGAAATAGGAGTGTCACAAAAGGTGACTGGAAAGGTGATTTGCCCTATTTAACCATTTTTAAAGACCCTTCAAAGCAGGACACTATTTAAGAACAGGTGCCTTTCCCTACAGAGCTCTTTCTAATGGTGTGGTGATACCAACCATTCATTAGCTGGATTTGTAGTGAATAAGGAGAAAAGCCATTTAGCTTCTGTCCTTTGTTGAAAAGGGAACAATCTGAGCAAACCCTTTTGATATAATACAGCTTGGAAGCTCTAGATGTTGACTCCTTTTCCAAAGGGTCAAACAGCAGCAGTGCATCAATGTCCAGGCTCATCAGGCAGGTGAAGGCTGGTGCACATCCCTTGATTTGGATGTTGCACTGAACCTGAAGATGTCTGATTTTGCAGTCACAAAGCCAATTTTTAATGAAAATTGAGCAGCACAAGTTTCACAGGAGATCCTCTTTCAACTGGAAGAGAAAAGCTGGGGTAGGTCATCATTTTAGGACGTGACTCAAAATATGCAGCTGAGCACCAACGACTCAAGACGTGGCCTGACAGTCTGAACACCAGAATTGTGACTGACTCTACACATCTCTTGTCTTCTCTGCAAGTCAATCTACCTCTCTTTCTTGCAGAACGTGGTCAAGGTTTGGTTGGTCTGTTCTGAGCTTATTACTGACTCCAAATTTTGAAGAGGTTTATAAAAAGATTCTTCCTCTCAGTACTGTTAGCAACCAAGTAATAAAATCTTGATGGGCCTTCATCTGATAAACTTCTGAAAACTCCAAGCCATCCGAGCTCTCCCTCTACAATCCCAATGCCATTCTTTGCACTGCTTTGCAGTCTTCCCTTGCCCTTCCCCTCGTGGTTCTCAACTATTGCAGTTGCCTTGTTCTTTGTTGTTTCTCTAGTGCAGATTATCAGGGAGTTAGAGGCCTTATCTACTACTCCACCCTGTTTGCTGTTTTACTCAAACAGCTATCCTTAGACTTGCTCAGGATTTTCTTCACTTTAATTTTCCATTTCATCTGGGTGAGATACTTTACCTCATTGTGCCCCCACCAAAACACACGGCCTACCAGGCTTCTCCTTCCACCAGGTCTCTGTTTTCACAGGGCATTGTTTCTCTGGATCCGTTCTGAGAAATACAAGGTGGCATCTTAATTGTACAGGCGTAGAAACGCGTCGTGAAGTGGCTGCTGTCGTAGAGCTTTCCATTAGCACCCTTCAAGCATGTTCATAGCACAAGTTGGAAGCCACTATTCAAGTTTCCTGTAGAATATGAACCTCTTGGTGTAAATTCTTGACATGTAAATCCAATGGCAGAGCTTTTAACTGTTTGGTAACAAGGCAAAAAGTGTAGGTAATGTCTGGGTTTTTTTTGCTAGTGCACATCTTAGACTCATACTACTGACGACTGTGTCTAATTGAAAGGAGTAACATATATATATTTGGGTTGTATGGAACAATAAGCTAAAATCTTCCCTGAAACCATAACTCTGTTGGAAATTCTATGCAGGCATTTTAAAGTCTGGTTAACCTGCTAAGGACTTCCAGGACTGCTTAGATCTCCACTGAATTCGGAATCTGTGTCGTTTGGGAACAGGAAGGAAAAAAGGTGAAACAGAAGAAAACAAATGTGGTCTCTTTTCACAACCTGCCAGTACAGACTATGCCAGGAAGAACGGGCTGCGGAGGTAGCTTGCAAAACTTCTAAATTTGTGGATAAGATTCCCCAGTTTTTAACAGCTACTAGAAATCTAAAGCGCACAACCTTTGAAATCTGCCATGCTTTCTGTTGTGGAAGGGATGTGATGTGGCGTTAACCTTTTTAATCCTGGAATTCAAATTGATTTTAAAATGTGTTGAGTATTTAAGGATGACTTCATGCAAGGTAATAAACCATTTGTAAAGTGTTTGTATACAACCCTTTGTATCATGTTGTTGGTACACCTTAACCAAATTTTTTTGGGGCATGTATTCCATTCTTAACTTCTGTACAATTTCTATTGTTGCTGTAAATATTCTACAAGAGAAAAAACAAAACTTAATCCTGTGGTAACCTTACTTATCAGCATGGAAATGGTTAATTTTTACTGAGCACAATGTATTTTTGAATGGGCCTTCCAAACTATGTCTTTAATAAAAATGCAGATTTTGCACTAGAACACTGGCACTGCTCCAAGGCCGGGTTTATTCCTCACACATCTCCTCCAGCACATCCCTGTGCCTTAGCTTGGCTCAGACGAGCAGAAAAGGCTGGAACCTGGGCTGGAGCACAGACAGAACCTCGTTGCTTAGCATTCCTGTAGTCCCATTGCAGACATGGGAGGGGTTTCTTCTTCTCAGGGCAAGAATCTCTGCTGTTGTCTCTTTTGAATATCAACCCACCAACCCCCTCGGCGGGTGTGACCCAGAAATTGAAATGCCCTCAAAGTTTCCAGCCCTTCAGTTGTCTTTGCTTCAGAAAAGGATCCACCCTGTCAGGAGCACGTTGGCATTTCAACATTGCCACGTGTAAGCTGAGATTCTTCTAGGCAAGTGTTCATGTCTCAGTGATAGAGGTGTTGATGGGTTCCTCTTAAGTGTTTTGCTCACCACTTTTTTTTGCTACTATGGGCAGCTTAAAAAAAAATATTTTTCTGCTGGTCTCTCATTCTTCAGGATAACTGGAAACAAACTGAGGAGTAAGGTCCACTTTAGCTTGGCCTCCCTTCTTTACCTCTGTGCTCCAGCAGCGGTCTCGATGAAAGCCAGGACTTTCAGTCTGTTCAGCTCCTTCCTAACAGCAGCCTGGTGGGGTGTGCCACAGCCACAGCTGCTGTGAGACCAGGCTGCTGCCTGGTGCCCTCCCTGAGCTGTGCCCCAAACAGGGGAACTGCTGCCCTGAGCTAATGGCTTCAAGCCAGAAGTGGGTCCCTTCCACACACAGGCTGGAGAGTTGAACTGCAGACAAAGGACGTGGCAAAGCAAGAAGCAAATGAACTGTGAATGCAGTGTGTGCCAGCTACTCCCACCTTATTTACTGCTATGCTTTTCAGTCTGGAGCAAGGGTCTAGTGATTTCTTTGAAGGTGAGAGACTGGAAGAGTGATAGCAGAGGTGCTTTCTACCTAGGTCATGTTTTTTCCCTCCAAGGTTTTATTATATCCTGTATGTGGGATCAGTCATGTGAAGATACACAATTTAGTGTGGTACCTGGGTGTCTAACAGTGGGTGGTCCATCCATTAAGCCTCTGAGCTCTTCCAAATTCCAAAGGAGCTCTGCACTTCCAAAACCAGACAACTTGAAAACCCATGGGTTGTGCATGAGAGCTCTTCAGAGGCAAGGCTTTGCGGTGAGTTAATGTAATGCAGTGTCCAGGGCCTGGAAATGCTGCAGCTCTTGGTGTAGGTGCTCCTAACACAAGAGCTCTGATGACTGGTGGAGAGCCCTTGTCTCCCTGTTGTTGTGTGTGCAGCACCTCCAGGGAGGCTGTTACCCCATGTTGGTCCCAGGGCTCGGCTGCACAGAGGACTTGCCTTGATCTCAGTGGATCTCCTCTGCAGAGCTTGCCTGGGCACTCAGTCATTAGAGAACCATGCAGATTCACAGGTTTCTTATGAAGAAAACATGTCCCTAGACCCATCTGTGGATAGGCAAACCTCATCTGGGGGATAGGGGAAAACAAGGGAGTCATGGTGACATAACAATCACCTCAGGAGGTGGGGATTGATCTTTTCTACATCTCTGCAGGCTTCGTGGTGTTTGTACCGTGGAGCAGAAGCTTTCAGACTCACCAGAATAGCTTATTTTCCTGAGAGCTATTATTTGTCTCTACATACAGGAAAAAAACGAGGCAGAAACATCTGCCCTCACAACTGAATAAAATGTGATGAGTTGCACAAACCTCAGAAACCTTTTCTTATGTTTTTGGTCACATATCATTTGGTTTTAGACACATTCTCACTCTTGCCCTGCACACCATGTCCACCTCTCGACCATAAGAATAAGAAGAGGACATGAGAGGCAGCTGGGCAGCCTCGCTGCCCTTGTCCTCATCCCTCTCTTTGCCAGTGCCCTATCTCTTTGGGATGGATGCATGGAAGAGGCCCCTGCTGCCTGCCAGGTTTGTGCCACAGAGGTGTGGGAAGCCAAACAGGGACTGTGGCCCCAGACTCACCCCACAACCCTCACACATGGGAGCTGTGGGGTTGCAGTTCCCACATGGGGCGTGCTGAGCATCACTGATGTGTCAGTGAACAAAGGGAGAGAGTTTGGGCACCTGGTACACAAGGCTCTGGTGCCTGTCCCAAAACCAGCGACAGCAGCTCAGGCCAAAGGGGACCTGGGGTCATTTGAGAGCGTGAGGTGCAGGTGGGGCCTCTCTTACTGGGGACAGGACAGATCTGACCACAGCCCTGTCACAGGGATGGCAGAGACCGGCAGAAGGAACATGAGGAAAAGCAGGATGGGATGTCTGCCCGGGCACAAGAGCCTTCCCTTGGCTCAGGTGGGGCAGCTGGGCCTGCCTGGGTTTGGGGACAAATACTCAAGAGCAGACCCGCCCCCCC
>VWZY01007181.1:116345-151530 GCA_013399075.1 Chloroceryle aenea
CAGCAGTGTGCCCAGGTGACCAAGAAGGTCAACAGCATCCTGGCCTGTATCAGAAATAGTGTGTCCAGTGGGCCTAGGGATGTGATTGTCACCCTGTACTAGGCATTGGTGAGGCTGCACCTTGAACACTGCATTCAGTTTTGGGCCCCTCATGTCAAGAAAGATGGATGTGTTTGAGCATGTCCAAAGAAGGAAAGCTGTTGAAAGGTCTGGAAAACAAGACTCATGATGAGCAGCTGAGGGAACTGGATTGTTTAGCCCAGAGAAAAGGAGGCTGACTGTAGTTACTCTCCACAGCTATAGGATGTTGTAGTAAGGTGGGGGGCAGTCTTTTCACACAAGTAACAAAGGATAGGACAAGAGGAAATAACCTCAGGTTGTGCCAGCAGAGGTTTCAATTGGATATCAGGAAAAAATTCTTCTCCAAAAGGGTTGTCAAGCATTGGAACAGTGTGCCCAGGAAAATGGTTGAGTTGTCATTCCCATTGGTATTTAAAAGATGTATAGATATGGTGCTTAGAGACATGGTTTAGTGGTGGACTTGGCTGTGCTAGGTTAATTGTTGGACTTGATGATCTTAAAGATCTAAAAGAGTCTATGATTCTCTGTGATGATACAGCACAAGAAGACCTAAGTGTTCATAGGTGTGCCTTTGCTAAAGGGAAGCTGACTGAGCTGCTCACCTCCTGCTCCATTCAGCAACACCCAGGATTACTTAGGTTGTGGATTGGTGGTGTATCTGCTGCAGAATACACCTCCTTGTGAGGTACAGAGCAGCACAGCTCTTTCTGTACACATCTGTGACCACCAGCATCTGATATTCAGTTAACTTTTTGTTGTCTGATACACCACACAGTTGCATTGCTTGGTTTTTGGTTGGGGTTTTTTTTATGGTTCACCTGGAATTTTGCACTATTTGCATTAACTCAGACCTCACCATACTAAATTCTCATATCCCAAAGGGAGTGGCTTATAGAAGTATAAATCAACAGACTTTATGGTGCTTACAGGACTGTGGTTAAAAGTTATGAACAGAAAGTATTACTTGGAATAAAAAAGATAAGTTTGTTACAAAACAGTCTATTTTTTGTAGCTGTTGTCATTTCCTGGACTCTTGAAATTAATGTTTTGCTGAAGCAGCAGGTGATTTACTGTTGCTGTTAGGCAATTCCTGTTCCCACGTCTTTTTCTGTGTGTTGCCTGACTAATATTTTGCAACCCCCAAGTGCTGTAGATAGCTATCTTGTCTATGGGCTCTAAGTGGATGCTGACACTAACTTGTGACAGAGGTAGAGTTGTGCAAATTGGGTCATTAGTCATTGCTTCCCAGAATAATCTGCGTTCCACTGATAATTTGGGAATTTTTCCTTTTTAAAAGAACAGTTCACATTGTTACAGAAGATATCCTGATGCATTCATAGTGTTCTGATCTGGCTTTGGGAGTTTGGAGGCCCTACAGCTGTGGTGTTTGGGGCTTTTTTTTCACATTTCTGATTTTGTTTTCTTTTTACCAAGGGTGGTAGTTTTCATGTCTTCTATTCATCATCTCACCCAGAACTGTTGGGAGGAGATTTCTTTTCCTATTCACCAAAATTAATCTACTCTTTCTGATTTGTGAGAGAAGATTTCTGTTATCTCAATGACTGAGACAGAGTTTAAAATCGTTCTGGATTTTTATTTCTCTCTTCATTTCTTCTACTCCTTTTATTCTTTCTATTGTAACTGGATGCCCAGGTCTCTTAGGAGGGGACTTGTCCCCTGGCTAATACTTCAAGTGCTTTGTTGGGTCACATAAAAATCCTTGAGCTTGGTAGGGTAAGAGGAAGGGAGCCACAGTCAGGGCTCAGAAGGAGCACATTGACTCTGATTATCTTCAGTCTTTCTAAAAAATTTCTGTTACATCACTTTGTAGTGGGTGCTTCTGAGAAATAAGCCTGAAGCAGAATTTGAATTATGCATGTGGGATGCCTGCATGGAGGCTTGCTCTGGAGGTTAACATTTCCAAAGTATTTGGAAAACAGAATTTGTGCTATTACATCAGGAGAGGCTGCTTGTGAAGGGATGCCCCAATTTCTGCACTAGCAACATAACTAGTTTTTTTTCTTGTCATGCCAGGCTACACAGCAATGTACTGTCAGAAATTTCTGGCCTGCTTTCTGTTGATGTTAAAACCCTTTTCAGAATCCTCTGTGTGCATGTGATACCTGTGTGACCTTGTTGGTGGAACTGGTATGTTCTCTTTGCCCTGGGGAGAATGGAGAATGATCTTGTTTGGTACAACCTGTGTCCTTGAGCTATGAATGGGAAAGTTTAATTTGGAAAGCACATTTGTGTTTCCTCAAGTTGCATGTTATTTTGATCCCCATAGGTAACTGGAGAGGTGGCTCAGTCCAGCAAGACTGACTCTTTATCAGGTTGCCTGGTCAGATCAGACCATTAAGAGGGCAAACAACTTCCATGAGTAACAAAAGAAAACATGCAGTAGAGACTTTACATCCTGCAGAACCTAACAGTTAGGGGCTTGATCCTTCTCCCATTGATCTTGGATGAAATGTTTCTGATGGATCTGTTTGCCACTGGAAAAAAAGTCTTATAACCTCTCATTATGCAGAGATCTTGGTAAAAGCCAGTCTAGATTAATTTATCAGGTACAGTAAATGTTTTATAAATAATGTGTATCCTCAAAGTGCAGTGGAATGAGGTTATGATGTATTGTTGCTTGCATGCATTTTGGCAGAGCAGTGTGATCATACATAAATGATTAGGTGCTGTAACTCTGATCAGGGAAAATGCATCCTGCCAGAAAAAAAACAAACATCAGAACTCTTCTGGGTCAGAAATTATCACACCTGGTATGTATTCCATTTACTGTCTGGTCTCACAGGAGAGGAACAGCTTTGAAAGTGGAAGCTTATGTCTGGGACTCCAGAACCTCAAAGGACTAGCTCAGTCAATCAAACCAGTGCATTCACACAGTGCCTTCTGCTTTGCTGGTTTGACACTTAAAATATTTTTTGCACAGTAATAGATGCATCTGTTCTGTCACAGTAAGTGAAGTTGTCTGTCCCAAAAACCAGTTTGTCACTTTGTCCTTCACGGTGGTGAGTGCTGCCTTTAGAACTGTCACCAAACTGATGCCAAACATGTCCTAAAAATGCCACGTTACAGTATTATTAGACCTTTAGGGCAGAGGCAGGAGGGTGAAGATCTTGTTTTGTTTTTCTCTGTTCTCAGAAATCTTTTGCTCCCTGTGCAGTCTTGGTGGGACTCTCATGAGGAAGGGCTGAAGAGCAAGGGGAATGATAAAACCCCTTGTGCCCATGCATGTGGAGCTTTCTCCCTCCCCAGTGTTCAAAATCCCAGTGTCCCCATGCTCTCAGTACTCTGCCAAAAGTGGCAGATTCCTCAGGGGCTGTTGTGCTAGCAGTGACAAGTTGCCGTGGGCCTGTTGGCTCTGCCCTTCCCTGGGCACCTTGTGCAGAGACTGAGTCCCTGGTCAGCACGGTGAGGAGCTAGGTCAGAGGTGCAGGCCCTGCTGCCAGGGGTCAGAGCTTGATTTCAAAGCGTGCAGCACCACGGCTCCCTGACCACACAGGGGAGCAACACTGCAGTGTTCTTGGCTTGTCTGATCCCTTTCCAATAGTTGAACAAAATGAAACGTGATCCGAGTACACTGAATTCCAGTCATATATGTTTACGGGGAGAACATGAGCATGCATGTGAAGAAATGCAGTGTGCAGACATTAGTGAGTTCTTCATATTTCCCATGACCATTGTATGATTGTTTTGGAGAACACTTGTAGCACTAGCATGCAGATACAGTGCCTTGTGGTAAATTCAGTATTTATTTCCTTAAGGGCTTTCATAACCATGCCAGTCACATCAGAGAACCAAATACCTGGACAGCCCTTATGTTTTCTTTTTCTGGTGTTCCCTATCTGCTAAAATGCAAATCATTGCTCCAACACAGCAGAAAGGCCATTCCTCTTGAAAGAGATCATGTGACTTCAGATGGGAAGCAGATAACTTCAACCCATCACTTTCTCTGCCTGAGATTCAGGAGGCATGGTGACAAAAGAGCTCTTCAATAGCCCGCATACCGAGCAGCTGGACGGCTGTAACCATGAGCTTTCTCATCAGGCTGGACAATGAAAACAGCTTTTTCCCCTGGCCATTTCTGAAGAGCAGCACTCAAGAAATTTCCTCTCGGGAAGCTGTATAAATAGGTGGCGAGCAAGTGCAGCCTGAGCTCCAGAGAGCATTGGGGCACCTATTCTTCAGAGCTGCACCCCGCATTGTGCAGTTCTGCTTCCAAAAAGTGGCTGCTTTCTCTTGAAAAGAATCTTCTAAAGGTACTCCTGTAGAAAAAATATTGGTATTGCTGAAGCAGAGAGGAAAAAAAACAGGTAATGTCTTTGGGTGGGGAATGTATGTATTTTTTAGCTCACTTCTAAAGAGCAAATTGATTTCATCCTAAGTCTGGGTAGGGAATGACAGATGCTATGTGGGAATATTTATGATTTTACCCTGATAAAAATCAGTGTGCTTCAAACTATAAAGTTTGACCTGGACTGGATCAGTTATCCAGTACTTGTAGGTACAGGTGAGATCAAATAGCTTTGAGATTACTGTATTTATTGTACTTTTGGGGTTAGGAAAAAGGTATTTTTATGATGATAATTTTGAACCCTGTTCTGATGCTTCACTAAAACCAGTATGATTTTCATCTGAAGCAGGAATTTTTAAACTGGCTCATATTTCAACACCTATTTATTCCAGAGCTTTGCTTATTCACCAGTTTCCTCCTTCAAATGAGGACAATTAAATGCAATGTCATTAAGACCCTGCTCATTAACTGCAGGACAGATTTTGCTTACAATGAGTGTTAACTTTTACTCTCGGGTTGGGTCCAGTTTGCTAGAACTAACTTTGCTTCAGGCTTTTTGGTTTTCTCATTGCTTCCTAAAGGAGTCTTCCCCCTGTGGGCATTCAGCATTTCTGGAAAACTGTATGATGGCTTCAGGGGAAACTGCACCCCATTTGTGCACTTGCATTTTCTTTTTAAAATCATTTTCCCCAAAGTCTTGCTACACAAAATAAATAAATAAAAAAAAGGCTGCTTGCTTTGTTTATTTTCTGCACCAAAAAAAAGTTGTATTATTGATTGTAAATAACCAGAACTGATGTTCTCCCATAATTTTTTAACAAATTCTCTTTGGATTTGCATGCAGTTCCTGAAGTCAACCATTGCTTGAACAACCTCTGAGTTCACACCTTCACATCTCTTGCTTTCATTTCTTTCTGTGGTGCATTTTGGGGCTCAGGAATACAAATTCACCTTAATGAGCTTGTCTGTCTTCATCTTTCAGGCTTTGCTGGTTTCCAGTATCTTACCACATCCATTCCCTGTTGATTCCTGGCCCAAACAGAGATCTATCAGGATGGCACTTGCTAGAAATTGTTCCATCCCTTTTATGTTGAACTCAGCCTTGCTTCTTCAAGCAGGCTAAAGCAATTATCTGTAAACTAAAAGGCTTCCTCATTTCTTTCTTTCACATATATTATCAGTGAAAGTCTCTTAATAGAAATGTCAGTTTGTCCCATAAGAGACATGGAAAAACATACTGCTTTACCTGTGTTTAATGTTCTCATATCAGCCCCAAATTCAGTGCTGGTGTCAAAACTATGCCTGTTGTGCCATAGCCAGGTTCCCTTTCACTCTATTAGTTGGCTGTGGCTGCTTCATCCCACTTTCTGCAGGAAGAGTCTTTTAGGTTAATTAAATATTTAAGTCATCTCTAGATTCCCATCCTTGACAATGCCAGCTCTGGCAACAAGACAGTTTTGAAGAGTTGTCCCTCTGCAGGTGCTAACCTGGGTATTGTGATTTAGTATCTGGGTTCTCTTCTCTAGGGTATTTTGGTTTTTCCTGCTTCATTCCCTCAGCAATGAACAGAAGGAAATCCCTCACAAACCCATGTTACAGCATCTGTCAGTTCTCCAGAGTCCTCACTTTCACAGGAAAACAACTCTGAAGGAAATCTGTGGGTCATAGGAAATAATAAAAATGATAGCAAGAAGTCATGAAAGAAAAGCCCATTATTGGAAGCATCCACCCATCCATCTGATCCTGTCTCATCATCTCTCCCACCACATGCACCTTCTAAGACATGCTGTGGAAAACCTGTTCACAAATATGGTTGAGAAAGGGGCAAGTAAGGAAAGGAGGCACGTTGCTCAAGGTAGCCCTTTAAACAACTTCTAGGGACAATTATGGAAAACCCATCCCAACAAAACTAAAGGGAGAAGTCATTCCTTGCTTATCAAAGGTAAGAAACATGGAACAAAGCAAGAATAAGAAGTTAATGCCTAGTGGCTCTTATTTGTATGGCTTCCATATCCTCAGGCTTGACCTAGCTTGCACTTGTCTTCCAGTAGCACAGCTTGTCTGATTTTTAAAGGCAAGGTATGCTTGAAAGGATGTCTCTCTGCCTAAAGGATCTGCAGACTGATTTCATTAAAAGTCAGCTATAAATCTTTACAAGATTTCCATTATTCTTGAGGCAACCTGGTCTTTACACAACTGACAGATTGGAGGCATGATTGATTCTGGGCAGCCACTGTTCCATCCGGTTCAAATGGTGCTGCTTCATTATCTCTGTACATCAGGCTCTTGACAGCTCAGGTTCTGAACCCCAAATTTCTGGGCCCTTGCTGCTGTGTAACCTTCAGTGAGTCCTATGCAGAAAAAGAGAAGCATGTGCCACTCTGGCTTAGCTTGGTGCACGTCTGTTGGCGTGGCTGAAATGAGACTTTATTTTGCTTCAGTGGATGGGCTTTGTATTCAGTGCCTGTCCATCACAAAATTGCCTTTTTGCTGAACTGAGAGAAATGGAGCAATTTCTTGGGAGTTAGATCTAAAACTGGGACAGATCACTGGCTTGTAGAAATTGGATTACTGCCTGCTTTTTAGTGAGCATGACAGATTCTCTCTTAAGGGTAATCAGGGGCATAGTTTCCTGAATGCTAACACAGCATTATGTCCCAAATTCTCATCCAGCTACCTTGCATCTCTGAAGCCTTTTCCAATACCTTGGTAAAAGCCCAGCTTTCTATTTCATCAGCTGACATTTGGGGCAGTTTTGTAATGGCAAATGATTCTTTACCAGAAATTACTACACTGCATAGTAAGTAGCTCACAGAAATGACTCTAATGTTTTAGATGTTTGGGTTTCAGACCCCCACAAAAGGTCTTCATGACCTTTGCCTGGTATTTTTCTATGTCTTTGGGCAAGTTTTGGCATGGAGCAGGAGTTGCCTTGAACTTTGGTTCAAACCTGGAGGGTGGGAGGGGAGGAATTTCTTCCTTTGGAGCAGCTAAATGAAGAGCCCTGGCCTGGAGGAGACAGTGGCTCTTTCCACAGGGGTTTGTTCCCCTTGTTCATGATTCTTTAGTTAGACAAGAAGGGCAGAAAGTGAATTTGCTCGTCCTGGGTGGAGATGCTGCTTGCTGGAGACTTCTGTAAGTGTGACTGGTCTGGAGTTTGAACGTGTGTATTAGTGACCAGGATGCCTCTGTAGCCACCCAAGAAACCATCATGAAACAGAGTAGCAGTCTGAGTGTTCACTATGTCCATTCTACCATGGGACTGAAGGAGAAAATTATTCCCCTTGACTATCTCTTTAATGACCAGGTTTGGCCTTTTTAGAGGTTTAATCCTAGGACATATTTATGGAAGTTTTTCCCCAAATTTGGAGTGTATATTCAGGCTTCATTTACTTACATCACCATAACATTTCTGCCCCTATGTCTCTATCATTTTTATTTCTTTGCTCAAGGAGGTGCTAGAATCCCATGAATTTAGAGGTAGGTGGGGGGAAAAGTGGGGATAACTAGGAGAAAGGCTTAAATCATCAAAAGCTGGGTTCAGTAGTGATTCAGATCCCATTTCTTGGGTCAGCCCACTGTTTGCTATGGCTTGGGTGGAGTCCTGAGAGGTGTGATGGTTCTGTTTAGGGCTGCAGTTGCCCTGTTGCCTGGCACACACTGATCTGCCCTTTAATGCTGTCTCACTGCAGTTGGACTTAGCTGGTAAGCTCTGTTTTGCTCCCAGTCCTAGTCTTCAGATCATAATTCAAGTCGTGGATGGCTGGTTTGTGATGAACTGCTGAAGACTTGAGATTCTCCTAAGAGGGCAGGTGAGGAGATGGTATTCAGGAGAGTAGCAATTGTTTGGAGAGAAGACAAATTTGAGCTATTAGTAGTATCAGTGGTGGATTTGATGCTGTCAAAGCCACTGATTAGCTCAAAATTAATGTAACAGCATTTTTCTGGATTTCATGATAGCTCCTTCAGAAGGAAGAAAAGCATTGTGGGGAAAAAGAACTGAAATCCTTCTTTCCTGGGATACATACTGACTCAGAAGGTGGCACACCCAGCTCAAGTGTAGCATACCTTTGTGTTGTGAGACCCTGAATAATAGCACAACTATAAAGAGCTGTGCAATATTAACATAACATACAATAATAAATAAATACCAACTTTAATAGTCCCACAACAAATGTATTCTAACCATTGAAATTGAAAATAGGCTGGTTATGCATTTGTCTTCCTCTCTCTTATCCTCCTGTTATCTTTACTTCTGCTAATAAAGCCAGAGGAAAAGAACAGTAGCTAAGCATTCATCTTGTGCTGATGAATTTCTTTGTTGTTTTGAAGCTCAAGTTAAAAGGGAAGGAATATCCATGAAACAAACCAAAAATGCAATAATTTAGATGTCAGACATGCTAGTGAAAAACATGTATCCCTGGAGACAGAGAGAGGGGGCAGTGTGATCATACAAGAAATCTTTAGCTAAAAGTTCAGTCTCTAAGAGTATCAGTGACTGTCTTGTTACTTGGATATTAACCCATTTGGTGTCTCAGAGGAGTTGTATTCATTTGAACTTGCAGGGAAGTGTATTGCTTTAGCAAATGATACCATTTAGTGAAGAGCTGAGCAGGTGCCAGGAGAAAATCCAAGAAGGCCACATTGCAAAATATACTTTGTTCATGTATTTAGTGAAACCAAATCTTTTATTTAGAGTGTTTGGTAGAAATTTGGCAGAAAATTGGATGTTTTATTTAAATGAAGTCTGATAATGAAACACTTTGCTGTGGTACTGTCTCTCCTTGTAAATTTGGTCATGCTAACACTGAGGGGTAAAGTGTTAAATGGGGTAGTAGAGCACCTTCTCCAATCAACAGTGTTCTGAGGGCTGAGGTAAGTATTTTTTTAGCAGTAGTATCCCATGTAATTTAAAGTCCTTAAAACTCTGCCCTGCCAATTTCGAAATCACAAGGATGAAGACTAGCATGCTTTTGTAGTCACTTGGCCCTTGTAGTAAGGTTTTAAACAGCTATGCTTCAGATTAAGAAATCACTGTGGCACTTTAGCTTGTAGCTAACATGTAAGGAGTAAACTGTATTAATTACTGGCTGGAATGCAAACAGAAAAAAGAAAGCTGTTTCAGTTCATCAGGTCCAGTTTGTGTAGGATGTGCTGTACAGGAATTTGTTACGAGCTGTAGGTGCTTTGGAGTCTGTGTGGTCAAACACTGTTGGGTTTTTTTCACTCTCTCTCCTTCCCAATCCTCTCCCTATCAGGAGCACTAGGAATCACCCAGGAGCCCAGAGGGGTAAGATCCTCATCACCGAAGGAACACCACAGGAAATCTGTGTCAGGCTAGCAGCTGAGAGAAACATGCTTCATATCAGCAGCAATTAAAACTGATGGGCAGCATTATTGGAACCATGGGGTGCAGCAGTTCTGTGGCTGACAGGAGGTCAGAGAAAGGTGAGTGGTGACTTTGTGGTCAGTGTTAGTGCTTGTTCCCTCTGTAACACACCAGAAGAGGACTGTAAGCTAACATTTCCCCCCAGTCCTGTTGTCAAAATACTTCTTCAGAGGAAATTATTTTCTAATTACATTATTTTTTAAAGAGTGCATAGCTTTTAGGTGCTGGCTGATGTCAGAAACCAACTGTAGGCCACCTCTAACATCTACAGATTGGGTTGAAAGAGATTCACAGCATCTGGGATGAAAGCTAAATTTCAAATGGTTCTGTGCTTGCTCTGTCACTGGCAAAGCATATGGGCTAAGGTATTGATTGGGACTTTTTAGAGCCTTTCACAACACAGGATTCATGGGCAAACTGCCTCAATTTTTCTGCTGCTGGGTGAGCACGATTATGAAACAAGTGTAATAAAGCAGAGCTATTACAATGATTCTCAGAATCAATTTTCTGCCACACCAAAAGCCTGGCCTGAAATTCTCCCTGACAGGCAGTGAAGCTGTCAGTTGGAAGTCTTCACAGTACCTGATTAAAAAGCTAATGCATCATTCCCCTGCTTTTAATCATACCACACTCTGGTGTGAACATCCCAGGCTTTGCACAGGCAGGTGGGTTCCAGGATTGGCTCAGACCTGTGTTCACACCCTTTGTGTTCTCTTCCAATGCTTGTCAGAAAAGCACAATTGACAGGTTTGCCAGAGCCATATTACATGGTACTGTGCATAGTTTTAGGAGATCATTGTGCTTAACAACAGTGGTTGAAAAGAAAGGCTCTTTTTGGCTACCAAGCCAGGACACAAGTCACAGGTGAAATATTGGAAATATTCTATATTCCAAACTTAGTTTGGAATATTTCTGAGGGTGCAAAAGCTTGGAGAGGGCATGAAGAGCCGTGCTCTTTTCTCAGTCTACAACCATCAATACACATTGGTGTGGAGCCAGGCTTCACTACCCCAAAGCTGGCTTTTGTGTGCTTGTTTGACAGTGGCTTTTCCTCTTGAGCTGCTGGATGGTATTCCTTCTGCACTTCAGCAGTAGCTAAATGATGCTGAACCATCATTCTGCCTGCAGCCTGAGGCTGTACATCTCTCTAATGCATTAATAACATGAATTTAACAGGTACTTGCTGCTGTAGAGACCTTCTGCAACTGATAACAATTTCTTTTACAGATGCAGTTCAGCCTAGTGTGAAAATCACACTCTAATTCAGTCCTGAGAATAACAGTGCTGTAATAAGTACAATTAAAAAAGAAAGAAAGAAATGACAGGAAATATTCTGTTAGATTTGCAAGGTTAACTGTAATGGTTGATATCTTCTGTGATGCCAGTGGAACTGTGCCATCTTAAGTGCTCAGGATCATTAGGCAACCCAGGGGAGCTTTAATGGGAAATTTAATGGTTCTGATGCTGGAAATCCCTTTCTGTGTTGGTGGCTCTTCTTTGCCCCTTAGGTACTCTTCTAAACAGAAAAGTTGCTGCCAGCCTTGCTGTGATGTGTCAGGCTTTCAGATCTGTGGGGGTGGTGAACTCCAGAAAGGACAGAAAATGAGAGAGATCTAAGAGTTTATGTAGGGTGTGAAGGATGGTCTTAGATTATTAATAAAGATTATGTTTCCTTCAGACAGGAAGATGTTTCTAGGATGGATGCAGTAGCTGAAGGATGGGAGTCTACTGATTTTGGCATTGTCTGGAATAGAAAATGTTACCACTTTATACAGAATAGTTATTAACAGGAAAATAAGATGCTATTATGGCACCTGTAAACAGTTGTAATTAAAAATCTTACTTAATGTTATACAATTACTAACAGAATCACTTTTCTATAGAGGTTTTCTTTACCTGCACAACTGCTTAAGAAAAAAAAAAGGTTCTGATTCAGGGGTGTGACTCATCCTAGTCTCAAAATTCCTGGTATTTGTGAACAGCTACAGTAATGACCAGTGTAAACTGTTGTCCTTCTTGGAAAGAGCTTTTCTTTGGTTGGCATGTTTTGTTTTGTTTTGGGGTTGGTTGGTTTGTTTTTGTTTTGTTTTGTTTTCAGGAGGACAAAGAGTTAGTATGAATTGTTCATTGGGTTTTTGTTTGGTTGGTTGTGTTTGCTTTGGTTTGTGGGTTGGTTTGCTGTTGTTGTTGGTTTTTTATCAAGTGTTCATTTCAGCAACTCTAGTAAAATAGAACTATATTCCTGTTAAGACATTATTAGTCTTGGTTTGAGTTTCCTCTGTTTTCCTTCTTCATGAATTTTCAGTGCTGTTCTGTGGTGATTGTATCAAATCTGGAATTTGTGTGAATGTCTCCATTTTCTTTCTGTGCTTCTCCTGATCACCTGTTCATCTGCTGAGAAATGAGCTCTCATTTATTCAAAGTGGAAGGAGCTAAGGTCTGTCCTTGTACCTTTGACAGTGTTGTCCTGCAGCTCCTTTAACTTTTTCCACCAAGGTCAGAAGCATAAAGACTTTTTTCTGTCTTCTATGCTGAGCTATTCAGTGTTGAGTTCCTTAGGAAACTCCTTCTGCTTTCACTCTTCCCTCCAGGTCTTTTGTAGCTGCACTGATCACCTGTGATGCTGAGGGCACAACTTTCCTTTTGCTTTCCTGCTGGCAGTGATACTGCCACCCACATTTCATGCCCCACCTCCTTAGAGGAGTAGGGGGGATTGTCAGCATGGTGGGGAGGGATAAAGTGTGCATCAGCTCCTGGAGCTCCTGTCCTCCTGCACAGCTGCTGATGGTGGCCACTGTTGACACAGCACTAACTGCTTGACATATGTGTGAAAAGCTCTCCTTGCAAGTCAGTGCCCACTCCAGGACCTCTTTGTGCCACCAGATGTTCCATTTGATAAACTTTTATCAGAGCAGCTAAGGGAATGTGATCTGTTTGTGGTGTGGCTGGGGTCTGTAAGAAGCAGGCCCTTCAGTCTGGGCTGCAGCCTTGGTTATTGTCCTTCAACAAAGTTTCCAGCAGTTTTCCAGACTGAGACAACAGCAGACACAACTTCTTAAAGTGCTGAGTGGGATGAATATTCAAGCATATAGTTTAATTTTGCTGCCTTGCTAATACTGCTCTGCAGGCAAAAACTTGCCATTAAAAGAGGCTGTTCCAAACATCTGTCATTACAAGACACTCATTTTACAGCTGGCTAAAATAGAAGCTTTTTACTGCAGCTTGTAAAGCAATACACTTTGTTTGTAGACCAAATGTCTCCTCTGCCTTTTCTCAGCTCCCCAAAACCCACATACTGCCTATTGGCTGAAGGTGGCTCATTTCTTACACACATACTTTCTTCTGGACAGTGAAATGGGGAAGATCTGAGCAAGTCAGCTGGCTTGGGATCTATCCCAGAAGACAGAAACAGTAAATGCATCACTCAATCATTATCAGAAAATACTTTTCCAGTATCACTTCTACAGAGTTTCATCTTAATGTTGACTGTGCACAATGGACTGAACTGGTCATCTCTGCAAAACCTGGCAAAGAAAACATGTATTTTCCCTGTAGATTACACTGCACCCACGTGTACTCTGTCCTTTGTGTTTTGACAGTGATTAGAGCTGCTATCCTCATCCAGAACTGGTACCGCCTTACAGTGGCCCGGCTGGAGATGAGGCGCCGCTATTCCTTGAGTATTTTCCAGTCAATCGAATATGCTGATGAGCAAGATCAGCTGCAGGTTTGTATTCCTCACTGCTTCCTCTACAAGCAGTTACATTATCCCCAGAGGACTGAAGTTGCACAAACAGAATGGATATGTGGGTCCTGTGTAATGAAACTGCTTCCCTGACTCACACATGAACTAATTCAGTGGGGTGTGTGTATATATGTGTGTGTGTGCAGACATATCTAAAACTACACAAGCAGCAGGACACTGTTCTGCCTGTACAACCATATCCAGGTTAGAGCTTCCTGTACAAGACCCCTGTCAGCCAGGGGTTGCAGGTCATGTCACTGCAGGTGATCTTAACCACATCCGTGAGGCAAGATGCATGCACAGAGTATATTGGTGTCTCACCATCA
Source organism: Chloroceryle aenea (assembly GCA_013399075.1). Taxonomy (NCBI): domain Eukaryota; kingdom Metazoa; phylum Chordata; class Aves; order Coraciiformes; family Cerylidae; genus Chloroceryle; species Chloroceryle aenea. Next base: position 130,193 of record VWZY01007181.1, read on the forward strand.
GCCCAGGCTTCCCTTAGGGTCAACACAGGGAATTAGGAACTTCTAAGGCTTTATGTTCATCGTAGCCTCAGTGCCTAAAGTGAGTTTGGTGCATTGGAGCAGTATTTTACTGACTACAAGGAAAGTCTAGGCAAATGATGGGCGAGATGAATTACACCCAAAAATGTCAGCCACACTGAAACAGCCCTGGAGCTTTTTCTGTATTCATATAGTGTCAATCTGCTAATTCATAGCAAAGAAGGAAAGGAGTAAGCCATTTTTTAGTGGGACACAAGTTGTGTCATTGCAGGCTGATGCTATGGGAACATACAGTGGTGTCTTAGATCCCCTTAAATGGGAAATTGCTAGTCACTGAGTATGGAAAGAGAATGCTAATGCTTGTTGGATCCCCTAAACTGATCAGTGTGTGTTTGTTCTTTTCTTTTATGTACTCAGCTATCCAATTTTTTTACATTCATGCTGGATCACTGTACTCATCCTGATTCAGGTAAGGGTAAAAGTCAAAGTAATACAGAGATTCTGTTTGGAAAACCTGGTGAGGAAGGTTTGTTTTCAATGTAATGTTTGCAGCCCATGGCACATGCTGGAGCTGAGGTTGGATTTCCCAAATACTGTAATAAGAATTTTATCCTGTAAGTATTGAATCTGCTCAGTATCTACTCAGTGAGTCAAGATGTAAGACAGAACCTGTCATTATGAGAATATTCAGAGGTGCTTAAGGTGCTTTCTTATGTTACTTCCCTCAAAGTATTCTCATGTTAGTCTTACTGACACAAATTTTCACATCTTTTTGTGCATGTTTTCTCACACTGAAGTGTGATTATCCAGAAAGACTGTATCTGGTTGGTTTAAGACAGGTGTAATCAGAGAGGTTGCCTTAAAACAAATTACTTTTTTTTTCTTCCCTGAAGCAGTTCTGGACCACTTCTTAAATTATTTTGGTTTAGGTTTCACTGCAAAACACATATTGGTATGTGAATGATTAAAAATTAAACTGCTGGAGATAAATGTTTAGAAACCATCTCAAATAAAGCTCAAGTTATTCAAAGAATAACCTTTAATTTTGGAAACATTTTAGGAACCTTGGACAAAACTTAGTTTTGAGGTCAGGCTCAACAGAAGGACAGACTGAAAGTGATTCCTAAGTCCAAAACCCAGACATGACTTCCCTGAACGAATAGAGAATAGATCTAATCTCAGAGGGGTTAAAAAAAGGAGGCTGTCCTCTTATTGAATTACAAAAGATTGTCATTTCTCTTTCATCTGCTCCAACCACAGGTTATTCCAATTAAAATTTGCACAATACACTTTGATAACAGGATAAAACCACCACCAAAACCATAAGTGGTTCAGTGTTCTAATGACAACCATTAGAAATGGCAATTCTTGTCTCTTAAATACTTTAGAGTGCCTAATGGTCTCTGTGCTCTGCAGATAAAGACATTATGTTTGAGCCTTGCTCAAAAGCCAAGGCAGATGATACAATAGTCCTTCCTTTGATTTTTCCATTACCACTGTGTTCTGGGGGCGGGGAGGGAGGGGGAAATCTGCTTTAGTCATTTAACTTCCTGAGAAGGAATTGGCAAACTTAAAGAAAATCAGACACTGCTCTCTCCATCTCCATGCTGATAGTGCACCTCAGTTCAGCTTTTCCACCTGAAATTTTGAAAAATAGGGTTCATCTTTATTTTCATTATAATATTGAAAGAGAATTTTGCATCTGCTTGTTGTAGGTATGATTTATCCACCTTTACTAACTATGTTGACAGAAGGAACAAAGGCTATTGCTTCAGGTGCTAGGGCTCAGGACATGGCTGGTACAGAGCCCACTGCTACATGCATGGGCTGTTCCTGGGCAGTTGGACATCCAGGCCCACCCTGTGCACAGGGAAAGATGGGGGACACTTAGGGCTGTTCATTGTCAGCACTACTTGGGTGACCTGTTTCTTGAACACAAGACTGAAACATATGATGAAGTGTATGGTTGATAATAAAAATCCCCTTTGTCTTGGTTGCTTAAAACTTCCCTCTGTTAGGACTGAAGTTGGTAACTGCTCCAGAAGTTTTGGTTTTGTCTTGGTTTATTATTTCCCCCTTTCTAACACTCCATGTTACAGGTACCAGAACCTCAAACAAAACCAGAAAGAGTCCATATGTTGAATAGAGAGATGGCTGAGCCCACCTATGCAAATGAGATGCCTTAGGGTTTTCCTGAGAAGCTGCATATCAAATTTGTGTTGTGTAGATTGTGTCTGTTTGTCTAACTACAGGCTGTGTGCATTCTTCACTTCAAGCTCTTGATTGCTTGCCCCTTCAAGTGACCTTTGCAGCACCCATGCTAGAAGCAAAACCAGTAATGAATAGAAAGATTCTTTATTAACTGCTTCCATTTCTGCTGAGTCATGGTCCTAAGGTGTGACTAGAAGCTTTGAACTGGTTTTGCTATTCCTAAGCATTTATAAAACCCCACTGTTCTCTGGCTTTTGTTTCATCAGCATGTACTCATTTAAATTAGAGTGATAGCATATGATTCACAAGGCCTCTCCAAGAAGGCAGTATATAATATTCTTACCAGAGAGTAGGTTGCCTGTTCTTCTCAGTATGTGGTCAGAAAGCTACCTGAAGATTTTGTGATCTGTGTTTTTCCTTACCCTATAAGCGTTTCAGTCTCCATTATTCATCTTGTCATTATCCTCTTTTTAATCTGCTTTTCCAGAATATGTTTTTCAAGGAAAGCAGCTCATTAACACAGGAGTGCTTTGGATGTGATCATTTATCTGATGCACCCTGAAGCTTTTTTTCATCCTCTCATTCTGCTTAAGACGTCAGTGCAATTTAAGTTGTGATTGGGATATTATGTAGCTGTGGGTCTTGTTCTGCTTCTGAAGGCTATTTTCCATGGGTTTGTGGGAAGTAAGAGTTAAAGCCTTTTCCATCTTACACTTTCCTCCCTTCCTTCATGAAAAACTCTGCATAGCTACTTAGCCTTTCAGTGAAAAGACCTCTGGTCAGAGAAAGCTGGAAACTGATTTTCCAGCAAAATGAAATCCATTATTCTTTGGTGGGAGCATTGAGGGTGAGAAGGCTGCAGATATGTCCTAGGCAAAGTGGTGGGACTGGGATTCCAAGTCACCCCTGTCTGTGCCTCTCAAGGTCACCAGGCCAGGAGCCACACTTCCTGGAGCCCTCCTTCAATAGGGAACAAAAAAAACCCTGCTTTTTTCTCCCTGCATTTTCACTCCCCTTGGTGCCTCCCTTGCAGCCTTAACACCCTTCCAAAGCTTTTTGTGCTTACTGGGCACAAAGTCCATCTGGCTTTGACCTGATGTCTGGGGAGCAGTATTTGGCAGATGTAAGAGCTCTCCTCAGGAGTCAGAGGTGCTCTTGGGTACCCCAGTGGTTAGTCCAAAGGCACATGGATGCTGGCAGAACAGAGAGTTTATTTCAGAGCTCTGACTGCTCTGAGACAAGACAGTTACCCTTAAAATCCAGCTGAACAACTGCCTGGGAAGACCTAAGCTCACTCTAAGGCTAATGACCACAACTGAACTCTGACAACTCATCCAGAAGTGGAAAATGGGGTGTACTTTGCTGAGATACCCCCTCCAGAGAAGGAGATAGAGTATCCCAGCCTGGATATAGGCCAAAAAGGAAGCAAGGCTGCAAAGAAGGCAGTCTCATGGCTGCAAACCAGACTGTACTTCGTGGAAGTGGTGAACCCTGAGCACCTTGCTGTCACTTGATGCCTTAATCCAATTGCATGGCTGTACACTGAATGTGCTAATTACCTCACAGCAGAAGGCTTTTTTTTTTTTAATCTAGAGCTGATAAAATATATTTGTATCCATTTATTTCTTTAATATGGATTTTATCCAGTTACAACTTGACTTTTAGGAATCTCATCATTTATGAGGCCACATGCTGGTTTGGGCTGCTGCAAACTTTGAGTCACAGAGACAGGTATTCCTCCAGCAAGAAATAATACATTTTTATTTCCAGTTGCATCTAATCAGGGGTACAGAAAACTTACCTATAGCCCAGCAAAAAGTCTTTACCACAATCATCCACCAAAGCAACTCCACAACAGCTGCCAGAACCCTGTCCTCTAGGGTCTGGCTCTGTCTTTTAGAATATAATACAAGATAAGAAAACACTGAAATCTACTGTTCACTCAGTTAAATTTCAAGGGTTTGGCAAAAAAATATTGAATTGAAGCAATTAGCAAAGTTCCTGCTCTCTCCATGCTCCAGGAAAATTAGAAGCTATGCTCTACTTTTACAGCTATTTGGTTTTTCATCTAATGGTTTTATGGAAGCCAACCAAAAGCTGGCTTTGTCTCCTAATTGTATCAGAAAGGAGTGCTTTGTGAGTAAATGGGATTTTGCTGATGATGTTTTAAATGATCACTGACCAGCTAGTATTTAGCCTAAAAAAATTGCACAGGAAATAAAAGCAATAAAAGTGAATCTTTAAAACCTGTATTAAAAGTGTAGTATTGAACTTCAAACAGATAATGATCCATGAATGGTCAGCCATGGCTCTTGAATCTTCTTGCTTTGAGGGGGAAGGAGAAGAAAGTCTGTCAGGCTGCATTTGTCATTACCTCAGAGATTGCTCCACAGCTTCTGGTGCAAAATCTTCTGCATCCTGACCATGGCTACTGGCTGTTGGGACAGAGTTTTTGCCTGGGTTTTTTTTTGTTCATTTTTTGTTTGTTTTTAGTACTGCAGAGTAGTCTGGGGAGACCTGGAGCTCTTGTACTATACAAGGCAGGAGTTAGCCACTGTAATACTGCAGCAAGTAAAGCATCAGTTACCTTCTACTGTTTCTGTTACAGCCCTGTGCAGGACTGATAGCATTTCCACATTGCTGTTTTTCTGCTCTCTTCCAGTTTCTCATGTTTTCACCAGCCCTAGTGTTTCTCAGGCAGTGGATGAAGGCTTGTGTTTAACAGAATTTGAAAAGAAGATTGATGTTCCAGACTCCTATTATGGGCCACGACTCTCATTCCCCCTTACTGTTGAAGATGCCAATGCTCTTCTTCATGCTTTCAGGAATGAACAGGTAAGTTGCAATGTTTGATTTATATTTACTTATTTTACATCCCTGTCAAGCTGCAGCTCCACAAGCTGAATCCAATGTAAGGCTAAACTGGTGTCTAAGGAGACACTTCACCCTTCCTTTCCATCCCATCACCCTTTCCTGCCAGCCCCATGTGATCTTACAGGTACGTGGTGAGCTGTCTTGGGGAGCTGATCTGCTTGGAAGCTAACACAACAAAATCAAAAGCAGCCAGTTCTATCTTGCTGTTTATTTTACTAAATCATGGTGTTGGTGGTGGGGTTCTGTAATTTTCTGTGGAGAGTGATGTTAAAAGCAGCAAAATATAAAGCATGANNNNATCTGGCACTGAGATTACAGTCACCAAGAAATGGGAACCCACAGCAGCTGCAAGGCAGAAGATCTATCAATGAGTGCAGTACTGGGGAAGGTGTCCTAAACTAACTTAGAAACTAGTTAACTTCTGGGTTAAAAGTGCTTTGTCCCCCACCCTATTCTTCCTAGAGGAACTGAGGTGTAAGGGTTAATCACCTCATTCCAGTGTGCCAGACTTCACCATAAGGGAGGAGTGAATATAAAGCATCACTAATGCAGCAGAACAGGGTGTTAGCTTTCTGTCTGTGGCTGCCAAGGCACTGAAAACACTGTTGCTGATTCACTGTGTTCCCCAGCAAGCCCCTGGGATGCCCTCTTGAAGATGAGGGTGGGACAGGGAGTCATCACATGGCCCAGGTCTGTTGGAACTTGTGGGCATTGGTTTTTAACAATATAGTGTGTATAAGGCTCTATCTTGCTTTTTATTTTACTAAATCATGGTGTTGGTGGTGGGGTTCTGTAATTTTCTGTGGAGAGTGATGTTAAAAGCAGCAAAATATAAAGCATGAGCCCACCCAGACTGTCAGGTCTCCTCTTACTATGTTTGGCATTTTATTAAGGAAATTATTACATGTAATTGGCCTCTTTTTGTTTGCTTTCAAAACATGAATCTTGAACAATCAAACTGTAACTCCTCTGTCTCCTCTACTAAACTTCCCTGCAGCTGGGTTTGAATTAAAAGCCTCAAAAATCACTGCCTGAAAAAAAAATCATAAAAAGCATTAGCAGAGAAGACCAGAAGCCTAAATGTTGCATTGTCATAGCATCTTCCCAGTGAACAGGAGGATAACTCTTACTAGAGCAACTCTTGCTAGTGTTTCTTCCCCTCTATTATTTTTGCAATTTGCTGAAATATCGTTTATGGCCTTTGGGGGTTTTTTGATTGGTTTGTGTTTGTTATGGGTTTTTTTTTTGTTTGGGTTTGGTTTTTCACTCAACTCAAACTACATCCTTTATTTTATTCCCATTACTTTGAACAGATGACCTTATGCAGTGGTTCTAAGTGCTGTATAACTCAGTCTCTTACACCTTCTGTAAACTGGGAGAGTAGAAACAGTGCACTTGAAATAAAATGAGAAACAATGCAAAGCAAGTTCATCAAGAGCTCTGTATCCATTCACTGGGAAGCAAGCACAAAGCTATCAACACTCCTAATTCCCATCACTAACCCATAACAGCTTGTAATCATATCTGAAGTCTGGAGTATAAACAATCCTGGCAATATGTGTCTGATATTAATAAAGCAGACAGACATCATGCTACTTCTAATCAATCTTCCTTTTCTCCCTGCATTTCTTTCTCACAGCTGCTGCACGCCCGCTATGTGCTGCAGCTACTCTGTGAAACCAGGAGGGTTCTCAAGGAGATGCCAAACATCACTCATCTTTCAACTTCCTACTCGAAGGACATAACTGTCTGTGGTAAGGTGCCACACAAAATCATAGCTTTGGGTGCAGGGTGATATTCTGAGTGGGTGTGGAATGATGCAGACAATTCCAAACGTCACCAATGCAAGAAAGTTCTCTTTTTTTTTCCCCTCCTTTTTTTTTTCTCCCCTCACAAATGCATGAATTGGAACAAACAAAACCAAATAAGATTTCTGAGTCACACTAAGTATATTTTAAGAAAGTCCCTCATGTCCTCTTTCCTTTCCTCATGAAACATTTCTCATCGAGTCAGAATTAAACCAGCTAACACTGCAGTGTAGCTTAAATATTCCTGCACTTCCATCTCTAAAATGCCACAGAGTGTTTTGATCACTGGCTGCATGTCTCACTGCCTTCTCCCCTAACTGAGAAAAAGACTTTACCAGCATCATTTCCTCAGTAATGAATTTAATGAGGGCTTAATAGGGGTGGCAAACAAGACCTTTCACTGACAGCATGACTAGCTAGAATAAATTGAAATTATAACAAACCCTCACTTCTACAGGGACCCAAGAGGCTGGATCAGTCTTTATACAACCAACAAATTAGGCTCATAACTGATAAAAAGCTGCACAGAAAACACACAGGGTAGAAATGTAACATTTCCTGCTTGTTGGTGGTGAAAGCAGATTATCACCAGCCAGGTTTTGAAGCTGTTCTGTGGTTTTGGGGTGGTGAGTCACAGATGTGACTGGTTGGTTCTGTAAACATGAAATTCAGTCCTTTGCAGAGGGGAGCTGTGCTGCAGTGATCCTTAGTGCTGGGTGAAATCCCCCCTGCCTGTTCCAAAATAAATGTCTTGGAAAGGGACAGATCTGTCCATTCCTGAGTCACTGAGTCATGCAAGCATTACAGATTCTTGACACTCCCCAGCAAATCCTGCAAACAATTGTGTTCTCTTCTATTATTTCATTGCCATATTTTAGAAGCAGCTTCAGCATGTACCTTAAAATGAAGCTAATCCTAATAGAAGGCAAATTGCTAAGGGAAAAATGTGCCAAAGCTTGTTAGGACTAAGTAATTCTAGTATTATAATTCCATTTTTTTCCTCTGTGAGAAAATATTGGAAAAAAAGAGAAAGAAAATCATGTTTTTGTTTCCTGCAGGAGATCTGCATGGAAACCTGGATGACCTTTTGCTGATATTCTACAAGGTAAGTAGGTAGTCTGTGATGTAGCATTTTCACTCATGAGTTGTTAAGAACATGTATTTCTTTGTGATAGATTTATCACTGTTAGAACTGCACAAGTGGTGTGCATGTCCCTCATACCAAATACTGCAACAATCTGAGTGGTGTTTTTGTCACAGCTTTTTCTTCTCCACGTCCTTAAGAAGAGATCTTTCTCTACTTAAATATTGAACTGGAGAATAAACCAGAACTTAGGAGGGTTCCTTGCAATGTCTCTGAAGTCCTGCTGCTGGTTTATATTCCATCTTGACTAAGGTCTTCTAAAATCAGTAGCTAACTCAGTTCCTGATGTAACACTACACCACAGATAATTTTGGCCCTCCAGAAAGACTGTAGAAGTTTAATTTGGGCCTTCCACTGATACCTGCAAAGCAGTTTTCATTTCTGGTTGTCTACAGGAAACAAAAGAGAATGCTATCTGCTTAAAAGCCTTGGAAGCAATTGTATTGTCTGCACAAAAAGGGAATAAATACCTTGGGCACCTCAAAGAGGTTTTAATGCTGAACATTCAATTCACCTTTTAATGTTAAAAAAGCATAGCTCTGTCTTACAGGTGTGAAAAATAAAAAAGAGAAATAAGCTCCAGGCTGTCTTTTCCACAATTGTATATTTAACTGAAGAGGCAGGAAATTTCCTGTATAGAGTTTCACATTTATCTTTAGCATGAGTCACCACCTTTCATGTAGCAGGTACTCTCTTTGATTTGGGCTTCTCAGGGGCAAGGGTTTGTGTCTGATCCTTATTCATCTGCACTAAATGGAGACTGCAGGGAGCTAAACCAGGTGCTCAGGTGATGTCATTCCTCTTCTGCTTCCAAATTTGTTACACTTTATCTGACCCTCGATGAATGAAAACTTGCTGCTTTTGCCTGAGCACATACCTGAAGCCTGCTGAAGTAGAATCAGAACTTTTTACAGAGTTCTGCTTTTCTCACTAATGAATAAATTATGTTTAGCTCTTCCTTGGCTTGCAGTCTTTTAGCTGCTATTTTAATTAGACAATCTTCCTTTTGGAAAGTGGAATGAGAGTAAGATACAGATCAGTTTCATACAGAGGACATGGAACAGGACAAAGAACTAATTTGAAGATAAATGCTCATTTACAGCTTCAACCAACTTGAATTTTTTTTTCTTGGAGGAAACAGAAGAAGATTCTCTAATGGATGTTACAAAGAGAAAAAAAACCTCTAAGCAAAGACTGAATCCTGGCTTCAGTAAATTCAGAGCCAAATCTTCCACTTGACTTCAGGGACTAGAGCTTACCCCAGCTGGTATTTGTTCAGCCTCTAGGGGAATCCCTCCACCAAACTGAGTAAAAGGGACAAATATTCTGTCACTTCAGAGTGACTGAGAGAACAGAGAGCACAAGATAGAGCTGCTCAGTCACTGAGAAGCAAGTTAGATGACACAGTATTTTTTGTCCCCTCTAAGCAGTTTACATAGCCAAGCAGCAAACTCAGCCTCTTGGATGCTTTTTTTTCCTGCTTCCCTAACTGTTTCATTTGGATTTCATCTTCTGAGTTGATAGGAACCACTGATAACCTAAAGCAGAGAGTATAACTCTGAACAGGGCCATGAGGAGTGCAGTTATCTCAGGTCTGCACAGAGCCCTGCAGACCTGAAATGGCTGCTGAGGGGTTTTGGAGGAGTGCCTGCAGACCAGGAGCCTGAGTGGGGACTGTCCAGGGAATTTTTATCCCAGCACTTTTGCAAACTGCCAGCAGCAAACACAGAAGCTAGCAATCTGCAGCCTATGGATAGAATGCTGGTTGTAAGAGTGGGTGTAATTCTTAAACCTGGTTTGGGTGAGACTGTTTCTCAATAACCAGTTTGTTTGGTCCCTGCATTAATCTCCATTACACAACAGCATTTCCTGAAGCTCCTTGAAACCTCTGAATTTTAAATTATGAAGTTAGAGTGTTAAAGGGATGCTACAGATAGAAAGCTGTAGAAGATGCAAAGTTAATTAATCATTAACCCAGTAACCATGCCCAGCAGCACTTGCTGATCATTAGAGGGCCTTGTTCACCTCTTGACATGTCAGAGGCTGCAGCAGCCTTTGGTTTTGCTCTTATTCAAAATGACAGAAAAGGAGATAAAAGCTTTACATGAGTGTGGAAGAAAACTAAAATGTCACATCAAAGTTGGAGGTTCAAAGCCAAACTCATTTAAAACTTAATTTAAGGAAAATCTATTTAATGTTGAGGGTGACAGAGCAGTGGAACAGGCTCTGGAACAGGAACCCCAGAGGGGCTGTGGGATGTCCTTCTCTGGAGACATTTAAGGTCTGCCTGGACACGTTCCTGTGTGACCTGGTGTAGGTGGCCCTGCTCTGGCAGGGGGCTGGACTGGGTGATCTTTTGAGGTCCCTTCCAACCCCAAACATTCTCTGATTCTGTGTGACTCTGTATTAAGATTTGATGTCCTCTGAAGTAGAGTCTTTCTCAGGAGTCTCGGAAACATACACTGCAAACAGTGTAAGCATATGCAATCCATTTTCTTACTGTGTAAATAGACATTAGGACCTTCAGACTTGGTCAGAAGATAATTCTTCATTAATTTCTTGTCTTCCATTCAAAATTAATAACTCCTTCATATTAGCAAGTGTGTAACTTCCTGGAAGCAGTTGCATTAACAGAAGAGTATATTTTATTAAAAGAATAATGTTCCTTTTGCTCCCTTCCAGTTTAATTGAATAGGTAGAGGAAAGAACTGGAGATGGAATTAGAAGAACAGCTAGAGAGATCATCTCTTCTCTGCTGGCTTACACACATCTGATAGGGAGGGGTTGTTCTACGCAGTGGGAATAAGGAAATGCTGCACTGTAAAACTCTGTATTATGTGGGGCTTTTGCAGATTTTCTAGCAATGTGATCTCATTTAAATGCTATTTTCTTTATTATAATAGCATCACAGCATCTCTGCATGTCCTTGTTTGTGTTTCTGCCTGCAGAATGGCCTGCCTTCAGAACAAAACCGCTACGTCTTTAACGGTGATTTTGTTGACAGAGGGAAAAATTCCATGGAAATACTTATAATCCTGTTTGCATTTCTTCTTATCTACCCCAACGATTTACACCTGAACAGAGGAAACCATGAAGACTACATCATGAACCTCAGGTAGGTTTTTATTTTGGGGGGGATGGGGGAAGAAGTATCTGGCCTTTCACTAGAAATGCTGGAAGCTTTGAATGCTTCCTCAGCCACTGTGACACTCTAAACCAAACATCATGTTTTATTAGGTGTTCAGGTGTAGCTTTGCAGCTCAAAGATGTGCCCCAAAGGCAAGGGGCAGGTGAGTATCCTAGCTACTGCACAGCAGAGGTCTGTTGATGGAGAGGTGGCAGTCTGCCCCACTGCAGGAACAGCTGAGACCCTGTGTTCTAATACAGGCATTTGTACTCAGCTGTACAGTGCTGCCAGGGGAGTGAGCACAGCCAGCAACTCTGGCTGTAAAGTGTGACCTGTAGACCAAATCATCTCACAGAAGTGAGAAAAAACCTTCTTAGTCCTGTTGCCTGCAATCTAAGACTGGTGGGTAACCTGATGCACCTGTTCTGCCACTGGATGCAAGCACACAGAATATATTGCTGTGTCTAGAGGCCTATATTCAAATCCTATTTTTATGATCCACATAAGAATCATTTTTACATGATACTTCCCTTTTCAGCACTTGATTTAAAATCAACACAAAAAAGCAACCTAACAAAACCCAAACCAGCCAGCCACAGCATAACCCAAGATCAGTCACTTTGTGTACAAGGCAGCTCCCCAGAGAAGGCCCTGGGAGTCCTGGTGGACAAGTTGTCCAGTTCTGGGCTCCCCAGTTCAAGAGAGACAGGGAACTGCTGGAGAGAGGGCTACAGAGATGATGTGGGAACTGGAGCATCTCTCTTATGAGCAAAGGCTGAGAGACCCAGGGCTGTTTAGCCTGGGGAAGACTGAGAAGGGGTTGGATCAATGCTTGTAAGTATCTAATGGGTGTCAAGAGGATGGGGCTGGTCTCTTTTCAGTGGTGCCCAGTGACAGGGCAAGGGTCAATGGTCACAAGCTGGAACACAGGAAGTTCCCCCTGAACACAAGGAAAAACTTCTTTACTGTGAGGGTGATGGAACACTGGAACAGGCTGCCCAGAGAGGTTGTGGACTCTTTCTCTGTAGACTCTCAAAACCTGATCTAGGCAAACCTGCTCTGGCAGCAGGGGTTTGACTAGAGATCTCCAGAGCTCCCTTCCAACCCCCACCATTCTGTGAGTCAGGACAAAAGCTCTTGTAGAGGTTATGTGGGAATTTTTGACCATCATCAGTTTGGTTCCTTTGAAATTTATCACTGGTATCTAAAAGGTAAAGCTGATCTTTTTCATTTGGATCCAAAAAAGGCTACTTAATAATTACTGTTCCAGATTCTGTTCCTGATCTCTTGTATGGACAATAAATTAATTTAACTCCATTAATGAGACAGAACTGAAGAAAGCACATTTAAAGTGAAGTGAGACAGAATGGCAGGAGAAAAAGGGCTAGAAAATAGAAGTGGTCCTGGCAAACAGTGTAACACAGAAAATCCTGCAGAAGGAACATACTGAAACCCAGTTACTGTTGCTGTCCTGTTTTTAGATACGGCTTCACCAAAGAAGTTGCAAAGAAGTACAAGGTAAGTTTCCTTCTCCTCCCCCTGTATTTTCCTTGTAGTCTTGCACATGTTTGTCAGTGTTGCAGTTGGGGTGTCTCCCGAGTGGCACTGTTCAGATACTGCAACAAATCCTGAATTTTGAATCAACATAACCTGCCAGAAATAGGATCTCCTCTGAGAGTGTGTTTTATAGGACCACGGGAAACAGATCCTGTGCCTTCTGCGAGAGGTCTTTAGCTGTCTCCCCCTTGCCACTATAATTGATAGCAAAGTTCTTATCCTGCATGGAGGGATCTCAGACACCACGGATTTGGATTTCCTGAATGCACTGGAGAGGAATAAGGTAGGAGATCATGGTCACGTGGGGGTAATTTGTTGTTGTTTGGGGGTTTTTTAAGTTAGCAGTACAAATGCTAAGAGCAAGTTGTTTGCATTAGGATGGGAAATGGCTGCTGTATGAGGCATGTGAGGAAAAAGTCTTGGTTTTCATCACAAACAGCATTTAGGAAGGTTTCAGTAGGTGTTAGGAGCAGATTGTTTTGCTGCTGTAAAATAACGTGTCTTTTGACTTCACACAGCCGCACTTTAGATACCTCCTTCCTGCAGTGATGGTGCATTAGCCAAACACTACAAAAAGCAGTTAATTCTCAGGCATCTCTACACATCTTAGAAATCAGGCTCTTCAGGTTTTTCCAGCACTGCCTTTTGCCCTGGGGCTGTGCTTCTGCCCTCTGTGGGGGGGAAATTCTCCACCTGCAAGGTGCTCCTTTGGCAGCAGCTGAGCTTTGCATATGTGGGAGATCCTTTCCAGCAGGATCAAACTTAAAGACTTGGCTTTAAGAGAACAGAAACTACTGCTTTTCAGGGATTTAGAGAACAGAAATGGTTTGGGGTTGTTTTTTTTTTCTTTTCTGGAATGGTGAGCAAACACAGCTCTTTCAAATCAGTGGAAAATGGTGGGAGATTTGCCCTTGATTTTGACAGCTAAATCAAGTTGTCTGCTTGTGATCAGGCTGCCTGTGCTCCTTATGATCAGTGGAGATCCAAGTTGCTCAGGCATGGGTCTCCAGTGCTGTTCATGGAAGCACAGTGTAGCACAGGGATATCCCCTCCGGCCTCTGCCTGCCTTTTTTTTGCAGATCTCTTCCACTGGTCACCTTCAGCTCTGTGAGCTGAGTTCTGCCCATGCTTTCACCAAGGCTGGGCTCAGTGTGTAGCTGGTGTGGTGGCTGTGAAAAGCAGAATTAACAGGCCAGAGCTGCTGCCCCAGGAGAGCATTGCTGATGAGAGGTGTGGGCCACGACTCGGGGCACACAGCCCCTAAAAAGCCAATGCAATTACATATTGGAGGAGGTTGATTTAACAACAAAAACCCCTGATGTAATGCTTCATCCATTCCATTGTTACACTCCTGATAGTCCATTTATTTTAGCCAGATCAATCTAGCAGCATGCTACTGTGTCAGAATGGTACTGAATGCAGTTTCATCTTCAGAACATGTGTATTTTCAGTTGCCAGTGAAGCTGGACACCTAAAAGTCATCCCTGAGCCCAGACCATCCTTGAGACCTTATGATTGATGTGGGTTGGAATGAGTCTGTGTGCCTGGGTAAGAATGTGAGAGCAGGGCTGAAGAGGCTGATCACTGATGGATCTGCAAGTGCCTATCACCTGCAGCTTCCACCAAACCTGGAGTTCAGGACATCATGAGAGTTCAGTATTGAGTCCAGGAGACAGGAAAGGATATACCTTTCAGCTGACATCTCTGTATCATCTTTATGTTCTCCTAACTCTTTCGATTCACTTGTTTGTTAAGCTGAAATCTTTGATGCGGCCACCAAAGTCAGCGCAGGACCAAGTGAAGCAGAGAATTCCCACAACCCAACTCAGTAAGCACAGTGCCAAACAGAACGCTGCAGGGAAAACACAACACATCGCTTCATCAGGCTCCAATTTGCCTCCGGACCCCGCCCTGAAGGAATGGAAACAAGTAGGTGAAAACAAAGCCGGGCAGATACCAAGTCTCTCCCGCACAAAAGCAGCAGGTGCCCTGCTCAGGCAGTGTGTTTGAACCTGAGAGAACTGTCTCTTAGCAAGAAACTCCTCATTCCCGGCAGTATAGCAGTACACCATTAGTTATTTGGAGCCTTTTTGTAGACCTGCTGATAAAGGCTTGTGATTTTTATACCTCACGAGTAGAATTTACCCAGCGGCTTCCGAGCTCTCGGGAGGAGGCTGCTGAGTGCGAGATGTGTTTGCTCGCCCTCCTGCGGCTGGATCTGCTGGTACACACGTGGCTCTCAGCTGAAAGAGGTCAGACTGTGCAACTGCTGGTGATAGCAAGAGCCTTTTTCTGGCTGTGGCTCTGGCAGCTTTTATACTGTCCAAAACACCCCAGCTCCTTAGCCCTACAGGCTGATTACTCAAGGATGGGAAGTCTTTGTCCTCTGGCTGTTCATGTCTTGGATATTAGAGGCAGTATGGAGCTCTTGTCATGTTGTGCTTTAGCAAATTGTGACTATTTGAAAATCTTGAGTTGCATAGCAATTTAGAAGCTCCAAATTGAGTTTTAAGTTTACTTTTCTGAGCTTCTCTTCAGACAAGTGCTTCGAGGGGCAAACAGTTCCTTTTGGTTCTTGAGGTTGTCTCTCTGGAAATGTGGTGTCCCAAGACACCTATCTGACCTACAAGCTGCCATAATGGGCACAAGAGATTCCCCTCTATTTCCCCCTGGGAAATAGAAAACATCCCTCACACCTACATGCAAAGAAGGCAGCTTTTGCTCTCTGAAATAACTAACCCAGGTCCTATTCACTATCCAGCTACCTGAGCCTGGAAACCTCAGCTGTAAAAGGAGGTGCAAAGATATTTCACTGGAAAAAAGTGAACCCAGAATCTAGGTAATGCTTCCTAAGG
Organism: Chloroceryle aenea; assembly: GCA_013399075.1. Taxonomy (NCBI): domain Eukaryota; kingdom Metazoa; phylum Chordata; class Aves; order Coraciiformes; family Cerylidae; genus Chloroceryle; species Chloroceryle aenea. Next base: position 145,787 of record VWZY01007181.1, read on the forward strand.
AAATAGAACAAACGTTTCATTGCAAAAGAATGCCCTGCTGGGAAGTAGAAGCTCAGGTGTGGTTTTTCTGTGTGTACTGTGGGGCTTTTGCTGTGGCCAGTGCTTTAGACAGCCACAGCCTGCCAGGTCTTGCCTACTGTCTGTCCTCACTTGCTTGAGCTCGCTGTTTCTAGATCCTCGACATTCTCTGGAGTGATCCAAGAAGCCAGAATGGCTGCACACCAAATAAGTGTCGAGGAGGAGGCTGTTACTTTGGTCCTGATGTCACTGCCAAGCTCTTTGAAAGGTACAATCTGAAGATGCTCATCAGGTCTCACGAATTTAAGCCAGAAGGTTACGAGATCAGCCATGATGGGAAGGTAAGATGCTTCCACATAAACTACAATGCTCCTGTGAATTCCACAGGCATATCCACAACAGATTTGTCCACCAAGTTGATTAAAAAAAAGAGAGCAACTTCTTTAAAATGGATTTGGGGGAACTGAGTGCTAAATAGATGTTAGAACAAATTGCAGGGTTGCAGCCAATCCAGTTTGTTTGTTTCCTGTGACCAGGTTATCACTATATTTTCTGCCTCCAACTACTACGAAGAGGGGAGCAACCGGGGAGCGTACATCAAACTGACTCCTGAACTGGTCCCTCGGTTTGTACAGTACCAAGTCAGCAAGCACACACGCAGGCAGCATCTTCGGGAGAGGTAACGCTGCGTGCTGCGTGCTGGGAGGGGGGACTGGCCCTGTTGCACCTACCCTCTGCAAATCTCTGCCTTGACTGGCTGGCTGAACGGCCATCTCTTTGCCTTGGCTTTCCATTTTGCCGTTTAAAAATTAATACAGTAGACAAAACGTGTTGTTCCCAAGGAACTCCCAAAGGGAATGAGCTGCGGTAAGAGGTCGGAACAGCCAATTGTCAGGGAGTCATAAAGAGCCTGTGCCTGTTCATCAGGTCTGCTATTAATCTGGACAAATCCTGTCAAAAAAGTTTATCATGGCAGCTTTGCCACACCCAGCACTGTGGTCAGACTTAGTAAAGCAAAGCAGCATAGAATTACCTGCATCAACTCATTTCTCTCATAAATTCAGATTATTCTTATGGGTTGTTTTTTGCACCCAGTGTTGTCTTTTAGGATGACCCTAAACATGCATGTCAAAGGATATAAGAATCCAATAACGAGTGTCAAAAGCATGAAAAGCTAGAGGATTGAAATCTTTTAATACTCTGCTCTGCATTTTCTCCTCCTAGGGTGGGTACAATTGAATCATCTGCCTTAAAGTCCTTACGAGAGAAGATTTATGCTCACAGGTCTGAACTCACTAGTGCTTTTGCACAGTATGACCCCCACGGCACAGGTAACACCATGGGGAAAACACCTTCCAGGGGGGTGGGGGCAGAGGGGACAAACCCCATGGGAAGGTGTCCTGCCTGCCAGTGTAAGGCTGGTTATTCATACCCTCTTCCTGAGCACAGAGGAGGAGAGGTGTTAGCAAGTGCTTACCTGCAGGATATACATTGAGGAGATAAAGCTTTTAAGTAGAACAAAGTAAACAAGTGAAACACAGAGGTAAATAAGGTGTTTGTTGTGGGGCAGAGGGGTTAAGCAGGCAGACCCAGAAGCTCCAAGGTTGTCACCTTCATTTAGAGGTGTCTTGAGAAGATGTCAGAGAGCGGGGTGAGGGGGAACTGCTCTTTGAGTCTGGGAGATACCTGATGAAAGTTGACTGTGCCACCAGCAGACACACAATCACCTAGCAGCTGAAGAAAGTCAGTGGTAAATTAATACATGAAGCTTTTAGATAGAAGGTGCTAGGTGCTTTCTAGCACAGGTATAACTTGTCCTCATGATGCCTTCTCCCTTGGCTGGGTTGTCATCTGTGCACCTAGAAGGCAATCAGTAACATGACAGGACTGTTTTTATCCCAGACTTAGGAGAAAATGTTTGGTTTGCAGCTGTTGTTAAAAACAGCAGAAAGCATGATGGTGGCAGATGTGTGCTGTGCCACTTACTACTTGTAACCATCAGCTGCCCTCTTCTGGCAGGCAGGATTTCTGTCAACGACTGGGCTGCAGCAATGGAGTCTGTCCTCCAGCTGGAACTGCCCTGGAGGATGCTGCGGCCTCAGCTGGCACAGATGAACCCAGATGGAGAAGTTGACTTCATGTCGTGTTTTTATGATTTGAAAATAGGGCAACCTATAAAAGAGGTAAGGAGAAAAACACCTCCTTGCAAACCTTGGAGGAACAGCTTTTGGTGCAGCTTGAGGCACAGGGCAGTGGTTGGGCCAGTCAGGTAGACATCTACAGCTGAAGGAGTTGCTGAGCTTCCTTTTACAGTCACCAGAGGGAAATGAGCACTGCTAGGCTACGAGTCATCATTCCCTGCTAAGGTAGATCCTTAAAATAGCTCGGATGAATCACATGCTAGAACTGCTTCTTGCTTTCCATTGACTCTCAAGGGCATGTGGATAACGTGGCTGAGGAGATGTGACAAATCCTTCCCAGAGCACTCGACTCCTGCTCTTGCAGATGAGCTTTTCAGACGTGCTCCAGAGCCATTCAGGCACCTGTGAGAGGGAGTCACACGTGTAGATAGACACTTAAATGTTTAATGGTAGCTGGGATCTCTTCTACAGAGTGCAAATGTTACCAGCTGCCCGTGTAGGGCTTTGGGATTTATCCCCCACCACCGTTCCTGAACGGCAGCAAGAGCCTTGCACTGAGTGCATGGCATACAGAATCTTCCCTAGGTTATCCACCTTTCCACAAATAATTCCTGACGGTAGGAGGTGTGATGGGCTCCTTTCCCCCCTGCCTTGCCATCTGAAAGAGACAGGTTTTAGCTGATTATTCCTCAGGGCAAGAACAAAGTATCATTCCAGGGACCTCAAGCATAAGGATATTTTGGGGTTTTTAACACTTGCCAAGTTAAACTGGGAAAGCAGATTTGCACAGTGCATACTCTGTTAGTAACTAACTCAAACCAGGGTCTGAGTGGCTTTCTGTATGTGATGTCAAACCCAGGCTCAGCCAGCTTTGGTGGAAACACTGTGCAGGTACAGGAAGGATCTGGAGATCATCTTTAACATCATGGACAAGGATCACTCAGGTACGTCTACGTAACTCCGCTGTACTAGCACTGGGAAGCCTTTCCCCACTGTTTCCTCCTTAAGGCTACTAAATCTAGAGGAACCAGAGGTGATGTCATTTTTCCACTTTAGGGAAGACTAATTTAAGCAGTGAGCCTGTAACCATATAAGGAACCGTGCACAGAGCCTAACTTGAGAAAAAAAATCTCACATATCCCATCTTCTGGGGGCTTTTTCTCCCCACCCTTCCCAGTATTTACTGCTCTCTTGGTCTGCTGTTGAAAGCATTGCATTACCCAAAGTAAAAATGTTCTTCAGCTGTGGAATCCCACTGCACAGGCAAGTGCTGGGAGGCAGGTCACTTTCCTGCAGTGAAGGCAGGTGCCTGCATGTGTGTTTGTGTGTGCAGAAACTCCACTGGAGAAAGCAACCTGCTCTTTGTCTCTTTTAGGTCTGATTTCTCTCGAGGAGTTTGGCCAGACTTGGAAACTCTTCACTTCTCACCTGGGCATTGATGTATGTGATGAATCCATCGACAAGTTAGTCCTCAGCATAGACTACAACAAAGATGGCCACATTGACTTCAATGAATTTTTAGAGGCCTTTCACGTGGTTCACAGGCTAGAGAAAAAGGCAAACTCCTGAAAGGGCAGCACGTCCTGGGGGCCTCTTCACCTTCCTGTTGTTACTCAGCAGTCAGGGAAACCACTTCCAGACTGGCAAACACTAAAGAAGCTGCTCGCTAGGGTAAGCACTGTGGTCACTGTGTAAGCCTTTTAGTCCCTTCTGGATCATAAGCAGGAATGAGACAGGAGAGATGAAAACTTCCTGTGCTATTCCAACTGTGATACTGCCACACCAGTACCTTCCCTCTCCCCCTGGCTGGCATCCCCCCAACAGTCTGAGCTGTGAACACTGCCAAGGCTGCATCCACAGCCCTGGGGAACGAGAGACCTTGGCATGTTCTCCTCAGCAGCCCTTAGTGACAGCCCCAATGCCCAGAAGGATCAGCCCCTCTGTGGTGATACAAGGGGCGTGACAGAGGCCTTCTGCCTGCCAATCCAGGGGAGGAAAATAGGGAAGAAAAACCATCTAGTTAAGAGGTAGTTCCTCATTTAATCTTGCTCTTTGCATGATGCAGTGGAATCAGACATCCCAGGTCCTCCTTGAAGTTTACAGACACACCTGAAGGCCTTTGGTTGAAGGTGTTTGCACTTGCACTAGATTTCCTCTTGCCACTGGTTACATCTCCCTCCCTTTCCTGGGGTCTGGAGCCAAGGAACAGTCATAACCCATCGCCTTAAGGAAAGCTTCATCTCTAGCATGTTGCTGTAACAGATCACAAAATAAAACTCCAGCTTTCAGTCAGGGGGCAGTGTGGTGTCTTTCCCTGTACTTTGGTACCTACACCTCCCAGAGTACACCCCCCTTTCCTCGAGATGAAGGGGATTTCTTTAAAACAAAGAGATAAGTGAAAACACAGAAATAAACCAATTTTGATACTACCCAACCTAAATATTCTCACACAGAAACCCCAACCAAGTAAGGTAAACAGAAATACTGATTTCTGAAGCACAGCAAGAGCCCAGTGACCCAGCCTGTGAGCCAATACTCCCCTCCCTCCAAGCCACCCCCTCCACGCCTGCGGGGGGCAGGGGGGAGATGTGGCCCAGTTCCCTTGCACGTTGTGCTCTGAAAGCAGCACGCTGAGGCAAAGTGAGGTGCTTTCTGAAAGCAGCGTTGCCTCATTCAGCCTCAGTGCACATGATGTGCATAAAGTGCTCTTAGGGTAGGAGAAAGTTCCAGCCTAGCCTGTCTTTCAATTTTAATAGCGAAAGATAAGCCCAGTAAATTGGTGAGGTTTTATTTAATAACAGCATCCAAAGTACAAAACAAAGCACATCCTTCCCAGTTTATCCACACAGGATGCAACGGCAGCCCAAGCTTTTAAGTTACTGATGTCCACCTTAAATCTCATTTTCTACAATTAAATACAACATACTTTTCCAGGTGCATTTTGTGTCTTGGCAGACGAAGGACTTCCCCTGCACATGCTTATTTCTGTTGCCTAGGGCAGGGGGGAGAAAAAGAGTTTAAAGGCATTGGTAATATTATGTATTTTTAGCATGCATTTATTCTGAGGATCAGCCCCACCTTAGTCCAGGGAGTGAGAAAAAGGCTCCACCTCAGACAGACAACCACACTGCACTTCCCACTACTGACTTCCTTGCTGTGGGTGCAAAGTGACACGGCAGAATGGGACAGTGCAGCTCTGGAGTCCTCCTTTGCCAGGGTGTGCGACAAGAGGTGGGAACTTGGACAGATGTCTGACAGCCTCCAGCTTTGACACCCCCCTCTAATGACCTGTTCCTGAAGCTCCCCTGGGGGGAAGCTGAGGAATCACTTCCTGAAAGGGGATGTAAAAGTGAGGTCACAACGCGGTGCTTCACTCAGCCATCCGTGAGAAGAGGCTTTTAGGATGCAGTGCTGACAGAGGAGCTGAGTCATGGAGCCAAAAAAGAAGCCTGCCCTGTCAGCTGCTAGCAGCACACAGCAGCCCTCTGACCCCTAACAGAAGAAGGGGGGGTGGCAGGGGGAGTAACTGTGAAGCATCTAACGGCAGGAATAACAGCCACTTGAGACTGAAACTTCGAGTGGGAG
>VWZY01007181.1:151852-190691 GCA_013399075.1 Chloroceryle aenea
GAGAAGAGGCTTTTAGGATGCAGTGCTGACAGAGGAGCTGAGTCATGGAGCCAAAAAAGAAGCCTGCCCTGTCAGCTGCTAGCAGCACACAGCAGCCCTCTGACCCCTAACAGAAGAAGGGGGGGTGGCAGGGGGAGTAACTGTGAAGCATCTAACGGCAGGAATAACAGCCACTTGAGACTGAAACTTCGAGTGGGAGAGCCCAGCTACTTGTACTTAAATCCAAACTGTTTGAGCTGAAGCTCTTCTTCCATTGGCCCCACGCCCAATCCTCCTTTTTTATCCCAGAAGTTTAAGCAGCAGATACTTAATATTACAGCTGCAACTGGTCTTTGAGCAAGGACTCAATCAGGCTGCAGGAGAGTGCCCAAAGTCCTGCCCTACAGCTGCAGATGCCCCTGGCAGTGCCTCTCCTCCCACTTCTGCTCCTACCTCCAGAGCAGACCAGAACATGCCCAGTACTGGCCCTGGACTGAGCCAGGCTCCCCCCTCACTCAAGCCCCTCGCTGCTGCCAGAGGGTGCAGTCCTGCAGTGCTGGGTGCCCGCGGGGGTGCAGCCCAGGTGTCCCACTACCCCCCCAGAAAGAGACTGCCTCACTTCAGGCCGGCTCGGGACTGCACTGCTCACTTTCCCCTCCCAGGAACAAGCAGGGCTCTTTCCCTGAGGAAAGAGACCACACTTAGCAAGACAAGCCTCCCAGTCCTGTTTCTGTCTGCAGTCGTGTCTGGCTGACCCCAGAGCTGTGCAGGTGCTGCTCAGGGCAGCAGCGCCTGTCAGAGTGGAAAGAGCAGGTCCCAGGGGGTCTATTTTAATTCATTAATGCCCTTGCTCCCAAGGCACAGCCTGTGCCTGGTCACCTTTGCCTTCTTTCCATGAGTTTCCATGGACTTGAAGTTGTCCACGTCATCCTCTGCTGGCTCCCCAGGGAAGCCCTACAGCCCAGGCCAGCCTCTGGTGATCAGCTCAACCCTGCAAACTGCAAAGCTGTCACCTATTTTGTCACCTATTTTAAGGGGGAGCACAACCCTCGCCCCTGCAAATGCAAGCTGTGTTGCAAAGTAGAGCTAAACACATGCAGGGGTGGATCCTCAACAAAGCAGGGGGGTCTCTCTAGCTCCTTATTTGCTTAATTAGGCTTGTATGAAAATGGGACTCTCCAGCTGGAATGGTTCTTCAGTGTGAACAGTAATGCAGCTGCAAGTTGGAGCTGTGCCCAACCTGGAGCTAACACCAGTTTCCCTTCCCTTGGCCTTGTGTTTCAGAATCCCAACCTCTGCCAGCAGCTCAACTCTTTATCACACAGACACTTCCCGAACGCCTGCGCTCCGTGTGATAACCAATTGTCATGATTAGAAATACTCCAGACCCTAGGTCATACTATGAATTTCCAATTAAAGCAAAAATAACTGCTCCTGCTGACTTCTGTATGATACTGGAGAGTACAAGAAACCAGTGTGCTGGTTTTTGTGTGCTCACACTATGCACTGTCACATCACATCTCTCTCCTTAGACTAGATACAGGATTTTACTTTCATTTGCTGGGAAAAAAAGCAAAGTGATCTCTCAGAAGACATTTGAAAAGAAGAAAAAGGCAAAAGCCTACAAAACACCCATGATGCCAATAAAACAACTTCCACATGCAAGTGCTCCCTGTACCTGACCCATCCCTGTTACAAGCCCCACAACAGGCCTGCAGTTTTCATGGTGGTTAGCACAGCACAGCATCCAACCCAGCTCCTAGACCCTTAGGCTGCCCAACTCTTCTGCTCTCTTCAAAAGACACGAAACCACCTCCTAAGGCCTCCCACACCTTCACTCTCTTGAGCCAGTGCCCAGACTCTGTTGCAGCAGCAGCAGCAGCTGTGGGGGGAAAGCAGGCAGGGGTGGCACAGCCATCAGGAGCTTGGCTTCCACAGGGGCCACGGGTGCTGATGAATGGTGAGACATGGGATTAATTCCCTCTTTTTGTCAAGTTATTTCAGGTAGCTGTATAAAAATGGAACCCAAAACTCTATGGTCAAAACCACCATGAACTATTACTACAATAAAGTTTTTTACAGGCCATATCTGCTCTTTTCCCTTTAAACCTGGCAAGCCAGAATCTCTCTGATGCTGCCTGCTTGCCAGGCAGCAGGGCCAGCACACCTTCCCAGGGCTGAGGGAGCCTGTGGCTGCCAGGGGCTAAAACTACACCTGCTTCCCTAAGCTGTCAACCCACCTGTGCTGCCAGTTTAGATGGCTGCAGAGCTGTTTCCCAGCAGGATGCACTTGTTCCCCTTGCAGCAGCTTGGAGCAGCCACACAACCTGGTTTCCAGGGGACAGACTGAAGGTGCAGGCACTAACCCAGGAGCTGTCTGAAGGAAGATTTACAAGCAGCCCATCCCTGACCACATGTGAGAAGTGCAACTTCAAATTAAAAAATAATTTTTTAAACAAGGGAAAAACTAAAAGAGAAACATCAAAGCCTGCCATAAACTCATGCTGCACTGGAAGGGTGGCAATTATGCCATCGTTAACTCTGAGGCTATTTGCAAGGGAAAAAGATTGGGAGGCTTGGAAAGGGTGCTCGAGTGGAAGAGGTTTATCTTGCTCCATTCAGAGGCAAGGATTACAGGCATAAAAACTGCCTGTTGCCTTGGAGAAGCTGGAGTCTTGACATTTGCCTCCAAAGCCCTGGGGATGGAGGGAAGGAAGCTATTTGGTTCAGATTAAAGACAGATGCAGCTTCCTGAGAGAGGTTATCCTGTCAAACTGGCAGACACTGCAAGACATTTGTCTCGACCAGTGCTGGCCCTGCACCCACCGGGTGCAAACGAGATGAGGATCTGGGTAAGTGTGCACTAGAAATATCACCTGGTCATTTCAAGTTATTCCTATTCCTCCAATTCACATTTCCCTGGATGTTTCACACTGTGCATTAGCGATTCACAGGGATGTACACTTACACACAGCAGGAGAAAAATTAATGAATTCCATCCCTTCCCTTATTTGGGAGACTTTACACCTGAGCTACAGCTCCCTCCTTTTCTTATGCCTTTTGATCTCCACGGAGTAATCCATTTTCCTCTTGGCAGACCTGTCTAACTCTTGCTGATTTAATATGAATTACACTGATGCACTTTGGGCAGAATAAGCCTTGCTATTTGTTATTTTTCACAGGCTCTCTCAACCCCAGGCTGAATTCCACCTACCCGTTCCCCTCCGGTGGGCACGTACGCAGTGTGACGTGCTGAGGTGGTGCATGGCACATGCAGCAGCTAAACCCAAAGTTCACGAGGGGGAGAAGGTGCTTCTGAGCCTCCCCTTGCCCCCAGCAAGGCATCACTCACTGCATGGTGCAGCCAGTGCTGGGCAGGAAGTCATGTAAATAAATAATGATGGCTTTTGTCAGGTATGTCATGGTGCCGTAGGCCCCGCTTGGAGCGCTGTCGTAGAAGAAGTGGCAAATTCCTGTGGCTAGGTCTTTCTCCAAGATGCTACCAGTAGCTCCGAATGATTTCTGGGAAGACACAAGCAGAGAAGCGTGGAAAGTTAGGGGTGAGGGGTTATTTATTGGAAAAAGCCCACCACAGTTTGCATTTGTGCTGAACACTGGAGGCAGTTCTCCTCTCTCTCATGAAAAGACTTTGTTGGGATTATTGCAGGACCCACCTGGCTTAGCTGGATCAGTTTAAGTAAATGACAAACACACAACTCCACAGCTTTTTGTCCTTAGGGACAGTGGGTGGGATTACTCAAATATTGGTAGTTCTAATGCTTTGGTAAAGCAAAACTTCAATCTACCCACTCACTCCCCATTACAATTTCATTACCTTTAAAATCTCCCACAATCCTTACATTAGTTTTCCAAATATATTTCCAGAAGGTACTTAAGTCATTTGGTCTGTCTTTGTAGAGGAAACAATAAGATCAAGCACATCAAATACACTAAAAAAAAGAGAGCAGGGGATAAAAAATGCAGAGGCTTCCCCCCCCTGCCCTGTGAACTCACCAGCTCCTGCAGAAAGAGGTCACTGGCCATATGCACGATTCGGTCCACGTGGATGATGCCCCCGATGCTGTTCACCTCGATGTCAGACAGGAAGGTGAGGACAAGAATAGCTTCCACCAAGAGCTGCCTGTACTCGGGCTGGGGTACGTGGTTCAGCACCGACTCCACGTGCACGGCAAACTTGATTTCACACGGGGTCATCTGGCAAGTTTGAGGGGAAAAGAAAAACCTGGCAAGTCCAAAAGCCTAGTGCCCCACATCCTGCAGCACTTCAACACACGCTCCTCTCTGCACATGGGGTAGACTGACTGAAGCAAACAGAACATTTATGGGGCTTTAGCAGGTCAAGAATCATTCTCTGTTGCTTGGCCCTGATCCTGCAACCAGCTGCAAAACTTCCAGAGCACTGCAACTCATCACAGGCAGGTTTTAGTTACAGACAGGACTGCTGCTGCTGAGCTGGCAAATTAACTCTTTGCTCCTTGTGCTGCAGCCTCATGCACTCTGCCTTGTCTCTTTCTGGTGTCACAGGTCAGCTGACACCTGCTCAGAGCCAGTGCCTCTCCAGCAGATGTATGGTTTGTGGAGCAGCCCGAGTTGTACTGGCACAGTTCTGTCAATGTTATGTGAAAGGCTGCTGCTGACACCTCAGGAGGTTTGTGTTTACTTTGATTCCTAAAACCAAACAAAATAGATACTGTGTAGGTCTGACTGGCTAAAAATATAAGCTTATTTATCAACACAATAGGGATAAAGCTCTTAATACTGAATAAATAAATAAATACAGTTTAAATTGGGCAGAAAATTCCAGCTGCTCTCTTCAGCTGTTAACCACCATCCCTCAGAAGAGAAGGAAACCAGAGACAAGTCTGAGGACAGACAGAAGAACAGTCTCAGGCCCAGAGGCACCTCTCATGCACTGATGGACTAACTGCTCACAAGCATTAGTTTTATAGATGTGAATTCAAAACTTGCCAGAGCACATAAAGACAAGAGGGGAAATCCAGATAAGGAAAAAAAAACAACTAAAGGAAAAGTTATTGAGTTAAAAAGTGAGAAACTCTTGCTAGAAACAATCATCCTTTATTGGTATTTACTTTTGAGACTGCAGTGCCAAAACACCCAGGCTGCTGTTGCAGCCTATTAAAAGGAAAAGAAAAAAATCAAGTGGCAAGCAAGGTGTCTGCTTCACTTCACCAAGGTGTGCTCCCTCCTCCCCCTGCCCAACCACCCTCTTTCAAGCACCACTCCACGAAGGCAGCAGGCAGAGGTAGTGAGGGAAGGCCCTGGTCTTCTAACCTCTCAAAACCAAGGGTCTGCAACAGCAACCCTGCCACTTCTTACACTATCAAAACATTCAGTCAGGGGGCTGGAAAATCTCTGGCAGTTTACTGTACCTCTCTGGTGGTCGATGAAGGAAGGACATACCCATCAATGGACAGACCATGGCACTGAAACAACAACATTTTGACAATGAACAGAAATCCCACTTTGAAACTTTCAGTTTGAAAAGGCAAAAAACAAACAAACAAAAAACCAAAACTGAATCTAACCAAAGAAACAAAAATTCCCAAGCACCACCTGTTAAAATGATTGCTTCACCTTTGCTGCAGAAGTCATTATGCAACCTGGCACACTTTAGAAACAGCCTGACGTGACAGGTAGAGAGTGTGCTGTGTTCCAGTTCATCTACTAATGGGGAGGAAAGAACTTTGAGAGCCACTACAAGAGGCACGCAAAGAAGGAAAATAAATCATTGAGAATGTTCTGTGCAAAAGGAGGTAGAAACAAAAGGTAATGCAAAAAACACAGGAAAAGATCATGGAAGTGAGAACCTTTTTCTTTTTTTGCTACATTTAGTTAAGGGTTTCAGATCCAGGGCACCAAAACTCAAGGGTGTCAACATGCTGTGATGCTTGGGCCACCAACAGTGGGGGAGAGGCTGAGTTAGAAATACCAAGTGGTATACAAGAGAAGAGTGACAAAAGCTAAATGGTGAGAAGACAGGCTAAGGAATGACACATCTGGGTACCCGAGGTACAAAAATGCACCAAGAAGAAGAGAGATCTTTTACAAGCAGTCCAAAGAGAGTCTAAGAATGAAATACTGGAGACAATTTAAATAAGCACAATTCATTTTAACGGCCAGAAAACCATTCTGATGCTCCCAGATATTGCATTAGCTCAGGACAGAAGTGATGCTCACCCTACTGAAAGATCCCATTAGCAAAGAGCCATGAGGTCGTATGACTCATCCTGGCTGACATCAACACTAACAGCTTCAGCAGAAGTGATTTTAGAAGGACAAATCAACCTGAGCTGGTGATGCACATTTTTCCCAACTGTGTAGGGATGGGCTGTGCTGCAAGGTGCCCAATGCTGGCTTTCATCCAGCAGTGCAGAAGAACAGGTGCATCATCACTTTGAAATGAAGAAAAATCCATAACACCCCTCTCCTCCTTCCTGGAGGGATGGCTTCAACACATTTCCATACCCCCATCTCCAAGGTGCTGGCAAGGAACTTTTCACATAAAACCAAACAAATGGAAAGTTAAGAATGCCATAAAGCTCTGAAGAGCCAGTGAGACCTCAAGCCATTTGGGAAGAGTTGGTGCAGTTTCCTACTTCATTCCTTGCAGCCTTTTTGCACTGGAGCACACAAACTGCACGGCCCTGGCCACCAGCTGCATCAGGCCACGGCCAGTGCAAAAGAGCCAGCAGTGGAACGTGATCCTTCAGTCAAAATTCTGCACCAGTTGTTTCAGAGAAAAATCCTTCCAAGCAAACATGAACTTTTATGTTCAAGAGACACACTCCTACTAATGACCCGAGTTTACACCAGTCCTCCAGCTGAAGACCAACTTCAACACCTGGCAACACACCACCTCTAGATCACCACCCCCCAGTTCACTGTACAGCTTCCTTGCCTCCTGCCCTCCACAGCTGTCAGCTTACCTTCTGGAGGATTTTCCACACTTTCTCATAGAAGCCAACAGGAACTCTGTTAATAGCACCATCGAGCCTCCTTCTGCGCAGCCACTGCCCTTTTCGGTCACCCCAGCTTGTTTCTCCACTGCAGCTTGTAGGAGAAACACTAGTGGGAGATGATGGAGTACTGCTCCTCTGTAAGAAACATTCAAGCCTCAGTTAGTTGCTTTCTACAACCCCAAGTGTTACTCCTACTGAATACATCATTCTGTTGCAGTGCTACCTCAGCAGCAGAGGAAAAAATCCAAGCTCTGATGTCATACGAGATGACAGAGCAGGAATAATCCCTTTCTCTCCCCTTCACAGTACTTCAATCATTTCTCAGCAAACCAGACCAGCACTTCAACAAGGCAGAACCAAGTAAACTTCACTGCTTGGTTCAACACAAGGGATAACTCTTTCAAGAGGAATGAACTGGCTGCCAGGGCAGTGTCACTGGTGTGCATTTGCAGGTAGGCCCGACTGAGACTTCAGGTTCAGTGTTGTAAGAGAACTAAAGGGTCCATGAGTCCAGCAAGAGAGGTCTTCATGCAAAAAGAAAGCTCTATTTAAGTAAGCAGATTAAAAACTGACTTCCTACGGTCATGGAATCATCACATCTGCCTCTCTGTATCAGTCTTGCTCCCTTTATTCTCATTATTACTGTATTATTCTACTCTACCAGACCTGGAGACTAAAATAAGCAGCAGCAAAACATCTTCAAAGTTGTGGCACTCCCACCAAATTCTTGCTCCTGTTTCCACATGTGCAGATTGCCTACTCTGCACTCCCAGAGACCATGCACTCTCTGTTCCCTTGCTCCTTTTCTGCACACTTATTACTTTCAGCCCAAACAGGACTACACTGACAGCCCCATCATCTCCAAGTAAGAAACCACCTCATCAAAATACTGGGGAAGGAGGAAAGCAAGACCAAAAACTAGGTTTGCAAAGGGTAGGCTCACTGATTCTATGCAGCTAAGCTCTGTGAAAGAGCAGCAAAGAAAACCAGTCTATTTCCACTCCTCCTGGTGTCAGGTGGTGTTCCCTTGCTGTTTTGATGCTATTCCTTTCCCCTGCACACTGAGCAAGACAGCCACATCTTCCTCCCCGCTGCTAAGCGGAGCGAGGGGATGCAGGAGGTCAGCAGGAGGTGCTGAAGCAGAGAAATCCAGCTGCACACAAGAATTAATACAGCTACTGGGGTGGTTCAGAGAAGCAAAGACCTCCTTGAGCAGTTCTGTGCACCACAGGGCCAGTGGTGCTCTGTGGTTGTGTATTTAGGACACGTGGGAAAAGCATCATTAACAGCAAGTGTGTGGAAGTGGAAACCCACGAATCACAACCACCAGTTCAACATGCATGTGTGGCTGGAAACCTAACATAACCTAACATAATCCACCATCAAATAGCTGTTTACTTTAGTGCTTTACCTGCTACAACTGCTTAAGCTCCAGAAGGACTAAGTGGATCTAATGCAAGACTCAACTCCTATTAGAAGATTACTAATGAGAACTCATTGCCAATGAAGATGAACAAGATGAAGAGGCAGGGTTTGAAAACGAACTTTTTTCCCCAGGAGAAGTCACAGGATATGTCTAGAGCTAAGAACCTTGCACACACACACACAGGGTGATGAGCAGGTGCAGAGCTGCAGACAGTGTTTTACCGTGGAAGTGAACATGCTGCTGGACATGGAGTGGCCCTCATGAAAGAGCTACAAAACAAAAACAGACACCAACACATCAGACAGCCAGCCATGACAACAGGACACAAACAAGGTTAAGTAAGCCATCTGTGCAAGGACAAGAACAAGGGACAAGCTCAAGGGAAAGCTGCCACAGCCCCTGCCCTCTTGCAGGGCTGCACTCCAGCTGACCTCAGGGCTGCTACTGTTGATTCCCAGGGTCACCATGAAGGCAGACTGAGGCCTCACCAGGAGCCTGTCTGGCAGCCACAAGCTGCCCACACCGCCCACGGAGCTCTAGGAATAGCCAACACAAACCACCACAGTTTGAGATGCAGGCAAAAGCTGCTGTGAGTCAGGGCTGGGATAAAACCCCAAGCTCCCCACTTCCATTCCCCATTTGCTGTGATGTCAGCAACTTCTCCTTGCACATGAAGGTCATCTGGCTGCAGAAAGTCTGCAGGCTGTCAGCTGGATGGGCAGCACTAAACAGACAGATGCAAGGCAAAACTTTTGCTGAAATGTAGAGCACTTTTCTGTAACTGTCTATCCCCAAAAGCTGATTCCCTCCCCAAGGCAAAATGATGTTGAATTAGTATCTAGTGAATTATTCAGAGAATGCAGTGAAATGTACAGGAAGCAGCATGAATGGCAAGAGGGGGGGGATAAAAATAAAATCAGTCAGCTCCTCTGCTGTGGAAAACACCAGGTTTCCATCTAATGCAAAAGCAACACAGGAAATACACTTCCATTTAACAAAGGTCCAAGTGTTTCAGCTCAGGCCCACCTCGATATTTAAAACAAATTCATGCTGCCACCTAGTGCCGAGTTTTCCCTTCTGAAAGGCCCTGGAGTGAGATACCCACGGCATGACTTCCAGCCCTGCTCAGACTGAACCCCTAAAGTCACCTCAGGGCTGGTGTGGAGCATCAGGCAGCACCTCCACAGCCACATCACCCAGAAGGCTTGGCCATGGCGTGGCTCAAACACAGCAACCAGGTCTTGTGAGCCACAAACCATGTGTTTCACAGCTGCTTTTGCTTTCCTGCCTGATCTTTACTGTCACTATCAAATGCTCCATGTCAAGACCATGCAGAAACTCTGCTCCTTTCTGAAGGCTTATTGAGTAAATCCCTTTCACACAACCAAAAGAAAACATCAAAAACTTTCTTAGAAACTTCCAGAAATGGCATCAGTTTAAATGAAACAGGTTTGCCTGTTAAGAGGGTCTTTAAATAAATAAGTTTCTAATACAGACTCATAGAATGGTTTGCACTGGAAAGCACCTCTAAAGATGATCTAGTTCATGCCATTGGCAGGGATTCATTCATTCACTGGATGAGGATGTTCTTGTTTTCCTTAGCTAAAGATAATAGATGAACTGTTTTAAAGTTGATGCCATGAATGCATTCAAGTTTTTTTCAAGTTATTCTATATTCAGCCTGTGAAACTAGAATGAAAAAGGAAGCACATTTTTGGAGGAAACATCCCCTTGTTGCCTTCTATTTAGCCATCAGCTCTAGAATCACAGGATCTCTGGAAACTTCTCTCATTTACCAAGAATAAAACCTAACAAACACAGTTCCAGAACAGCTACATTTTCTGATGAGCATTGACAGAAAACCCTCACCTGCTTCATCTCACTCTTCAACTTAGTAATACCACTTCTTTCTGTTTTGGTTGCTCCAGAATGCCCCATTTCATGAATGGAAATCGCAGGGCTAGACGAAGAGGAATCTACATGGCGCACTAGGAGAAGCAAATGGACAGTTTTAAATTCTAGAGGTAGAAAGAGAGATGAAATTGTATCTACAAGTTAAACACATATCCCTTCTCAACTGGACAATGCTCTTCATGACAGCATCCTTTCACATCAAGGCAAGTTCAAGCCTGACTGCATCAAGTGAGGGACCTGATCCATATTTGGATATCAGGGTCCAATTTTCCAAAACACTGAGCAATTGTAGCTTTAAAAGATATCAGAGTTGTGAGGGCCTAAGAATGAACCAGGGAGACAGCTGGGAATATCTGGGCTCACAGACAGGCTCCTTGAAGGCAGGTTAGATATCACCTTTCTATGGTTTTCCTTTTGGTCACATAAAATTTCATTTTAAAAGTTCACCTTCCTATCACTGAAAACTTGATACAATCTTATTTCAGTGCAGGACAGCTTCCACTGTATTGGATACAGCAAACACACCACATGTTCTGGGGACCAGGACTGACACATTACCTATACCTCTATGTGCCAAGAGTGTAGATTCCGGCTTGTAACACAATCTCACTTTGTATTTGTAGTTCTCACTTAACATGTACAACTACCCAAGTGGGAAACTTACAACTTCTTTCTACTCCAAACTCTTTTCCACTGAGAATATGGTGTAGGAGGTTTTTCATATCAAAGGGGCTTAGATTCATCAAACTCTCTGAAGCTTCTTCACCTAGGGAAAAATAAAAAGGCAAACGTCACCATAGGTCACTTTATAGCTTTTCCTAAGTGAAATGCTGACAAATTAATCACATCTTGAGACTGACAATTACTTTTGTGGTTGATGCTCCTTTAAAAAAGAAAGACAAACATGCATAGAGTCACATTTCAAAGAAAATACATCTCAGGACTAAACAACAAACTGCATGGAAATAATGCAGTTTGCTTTAGTGACTATCATGCTGCAGAGCTGGCGTGAAATCTCACTGAAGCCAAAGATGAGAAAGCAGTTGCTTCTTTGTAGAGCAAGATCACTTGGAAAGGCATTACAGCCAGCTCTCAACAGCAGATGGCTTGTGTGTTTAAATGAGAGAGCCAGAGTTATTCCATAAAGAAATGCATGTGTGTGGGAAGGCTTGTTTGATTTGCTTACATTAACATCCACACAAGCACACACGTGTCCACAGAGGAGAACATGGAAAAGGCAGCAATGAAGCTGAGGGCAGTGTACAAAGCAGCTGGCACATTTAAAGCTAAGGAATAACAAAAGGGACACCAGGAAAGACAGTCTTTGCACTGTGAACAAAGCAGCTTCCCCTGTTCAGCTACAGGTTTTGGGGAAACAGGGTTTTCTGCACACTCTTCATAAAGTGTTAGCCCAAAAAATTACTTGGTTCCTCTTGTTAACTTCTCCTAAGGGAGAAACCTGCTACCTCCTAGTGGCAGCTACTCACTTAAGCTAGAGAGCAGCAGTGGGCTTCATCTAAGCAACTGCCAGGGATCCCCTCATCACTTCATGAGGGAGACCACAAAATATGGGTCCACAAAGCTGTCTCCCTTTAGAGTGTGCTGGGGCATTAGAAACAGTAACATGAGGTGAGCCACAAATATATGGCCCAGATCATGCTCCCCTATGTCAGCATTTGACTGTGTATGTCACATTAACCTGATTACTTCTCATGACTGATGCTTCTTAGACTTCTGACCCTTTTCCATGGGGAAAATCATTCATTTTTCATATCTCTCTTCAGCCATGGTTTCTTTCTAATCTCAATTTTCCCAAATGAGTTTTAAAATATTATTGCCTTGCACCACTTGTTTGTTACTTCTTGGGTTTTTGTAGGGTATATGCAACATCTTGGAGTCCTGTAAGAATCTTTTTTTTACTGACCTACTAGATATAATCTAAACAGCAAATATTTTTCAGCTAAGCACATACAAAGAGAGAAGGCTTACACAAAAACAAGAAGGAAGATCAGAAGTTACTTTGTATAAAAATTACCAGAACTGTGACTTAAGGCTCAAATATTCAGAAGATACCTTGAGTCCTAATTCTCACTGACGTTAGTGGCATTGGGTCCCTAAATATAAATACATGCATTTTAATGGCCTAGACTTAGGATATTTACTGAAAGTGAGGGGATTTAAGTTGTTAGCATCCACTTCAGTTTGATTAACTGGAGAATGTGGGGGGACAGGAACCTTTAAGTCAAACCCAGAAGTTATTTTCAAAGTTCATAACCACGCATGCTGAATGAGAAGTTAATAAAAGGATTAAAGCACACACAAATGAAAAATCAACCCGAGGTGTAGCAAAAATAATGCCAAAGGTACCTTTGTGATCAAATTGCTCTTACCTGAGCATTTCAGACTTCGAGCCAGCTCCGTGGCCATCACCTGAATTATGAGCCCAATGCGGAGCCTGAGCATCTCCATGAAGAGACTGGGCTGTGAGCGGACGTACATGGCCAAGTACATAATTATTTCCTGTAAGGACAAATCCATCAGGGCACCCACTCAGAGTGGGTCCTCTCGGCTTTCCCAGTCATACAGCAACTGGGCACATCTGAAAGAATGTTTTACACGGGTTGCATACCTGTGTCAGAACTGCAATACTGATGTCTTGGCCGCTGGCTTCATAAATAAGATCTATGAGCTCCTCAGGTGGCAGTGGGCTGCAGGAAGGCAAACCATGGTTAGCAGTGACTCGGGCACCTCGAGTCACCCTAAACCATCACTGCACCACAAAGGTGCTTATGATGCTGCCTGGGTGGCTCCAGCTGCTTCAAAAGGGAGAAATAGGTTTAAAAGCAAGGTAAGAGCAGCAGAACAGTACTTGCAGGAGGGTGAAGGGCAGGCTGCTTCTGTAACTGAGGCAGCGCTCCGACTTACGCGGTAATGATCTTCTCGCGGGGTTCCGGTGGCAGGCCCACTGTAAGTTGCTTGTGGTGAGACAGAAGGTCTGTGCATGCCTGTCATAATGAGACAGAAAGCAAGAGACCTTTCTCTGAGTCATGGAAGTGATAGAGCTTTTCATTCCCCAAAATTAAGCATTTCTTTAGCAAATTTTAAGTGCATTTCTATTGACTAACAGAAATGCAGACCCAGCAGAATAGCCTTTAGGTGCCAAAGGACATCAGCAGGGCTAAGACAATTGAAGCCTGCCCAGGCTGAAAGTGAAATCAGCAGCACAGTGACAACTCCACTGGGGCTGGGAGATCAATAAAGGACTTTATCCTTTTATCATAAGGTAAACGTTTGTTCTTTCTTTAAGACTAAAACTGTTTTTCATCAATGAAAAACTTGGCAGAATTAGCTAAAAGAGAAATAAATCCTGCATCCTAATATAAACAAAAAGCACCACACATACTGTTAGGCACCCTGCTATGTTCTGAAATAGGTGTTTCCCTTAGTAAGGCAGTGTTTACATTTACCCTTTTATATCAACCTCCTTTAAACGTGGGTGTTCAGTTTTCCTGTCTTAGCATCTTGAATCAAAGCCCTCAGAGAGCAATGTTCCTCTGATGTTGAAAAGCCCATTTCCCCCCACTCTTAATGGGGAACAATGAGGATCATCTCCACCCTCTTCCTCCCCAGTTCTTTGTCAGTATCATCTCAGTTTCACATACAGGGCTTTCTGTGAGCACATCTGTACTGGTTCCCCATCAGTCTTGGGGATGGAAAAGGTTATGCTCTTAATGAGGCATCATGCAGGGCATCACAAATTGCTCCCTGCAATAAAGTTTCCTAGGTGTGACAGCCAGAGCTTTGCAAATGGCCAGGAATTGGAGAAAGAAATACACAGGCATAAGTAGGAAATTAAACTAATACTAATTAAACTAAACTAATACTTCAGAGTACTTGAGAGGAAATCAAATCTGCACCCCTACAGTGCATCTTAATCTTGTTACCATGTTAATAGTCCCAGATACTTTTAATGTCCCCAAACATCCACATCCATGCACACAACAGACTGTCTGCCCAACAGGACAGAAATTGGAATGGTTTTTTGGCAACATGACTAGCACCTTACATACTGGTGCTCCTGAAATGCTATCACAACAGCAACAGACAATTACCAGTGACAACTACAGCTTTCAAAGTACATAATTAAGCTTCTCCAATTAACAGAGATGAAATGAAGCCTTCACAATCATTTACAGTACGACATTAGCACAGTTCACAGTAGAGATGAAAGATAAAAATGTCATAATAAGATTTTAGATCAGGAAAGCAACCAATGTTGCTGCACTCTCTATGTTTGAAGACCAGAAGGCAGCAAGCACAAGCCCCACCAGCAAACTGGTAGTTTTATCTGTTTCCAGGCAGGAAACTGAGCCAGCATTACTGGTATTTCATACCTCAGCCAGGACTTCCACTCTCTTTTTGAGTATACCAGAAATGTATCTGATTAAGCCCCATTCTTGATTGAGCCCAGCCTTTCTGTAGAGCTCATTGAGTAGGCTGTGGACAGTGACACCATGCTGTCCATCCAGCTCTGTGTCCCAGTCAGCACCCCTGCCAGAGAAGACACAGAAGGTAACAAGTCATCAGATAAAATGCTACACTGCTTAAACCCTACCACACAACAAGCAGCCTGATTTTGATCACACTGGTGACAGAATTAAGTAGTAAATGGGCCTTCACCAGAGACTGGTTGTATGCAGACAACATCCTCTTGATACCAGGAACTTTCATGTTAACTTGAGCACTCAGCCATGAACCTGTGACTTCAGAACAACTACCAAAAGGATTTCCCCCCAGACTTCAAACTGAGCACGCAGTTTGCTAGAGGAATGCCCCAAGTGGTGCTTTCTCAGAGCAGAACTCAGCAATGTCTTCAGCACTGCTGAAGACTGCACCCATTTTTCAGATGCTTCAAGAGACTCAAGTTTTTTTTCCTCTGCCTTTTTCTTAGCCATTAACTGAGCCTCCACGCTGCTTATGTCAGTACTGAAAAAGCAAAGGAGATTTCTGTTTCTCTTCTGGTTATGAAATTCATTGCATTATAGAGTCTGATAATGTTTTGAAGAGCCACAGAATGACCTTTCAACTCCTGCTGAAGGGACAGAGTCCACCAGAAGTCCACCTGCCTGCCAAACAGAGACTCCCATGGTGAAACCAAGTCCAGAATGGGAAATGAAGTTAAACAACAAAATTTTATCTTTTCAGGCTTTCCTTTGCTCTCCCAGAGAGGCTGAAAAACATTTCACTTGGGAAAATCAAGAAGATCAGAGAAAAGGTCCTCACAGAAGAAAGACTAAAATAAAGACAATCTTTGGAGCAGTAAGGAAGATCTGTGATTAACACACTTGTCTTTGCACCCAAAGCTAACTTCCTGGCAGGTTCCAGCCATATCCTCCTTTTGAGCCTTGGACCCTGTGTGTATTCACAACTGTGCACCAATCAACTCTGAAATTTGCACAACCATTTTTTTTTTTAATCCAAATTATTTATGTAATCAAGCTAACTGAAAATTCAGTTATTAAAGCTCAAAATATTTTAACCTCTCCCCTCAAAACACAACCCTGAACAGTGGAAAACTTTTGAAGAAGAATAATCAGACAGCTGTGACCAAACTCAAAGATGATGATAACATTTGGACAACTCACTTTAGTATATGCAAGATATAGAGGATATCTGCTTGATCATGGAGCGTTGGACATTCCTTCAGCTGCTCAACAAGCTTCCTGCAATCCAAATCACCATGAGCATCTTTAGGCAAGTGCAAAACATTTCCATGGCCCTGATAACAATGATGGATTAAAAAAAAAAAGAAAAAAATCAAAGAAATGATCTTGAAAACAGTAGCAGATCAAATTCAAACTGTAACTTCCCATTAAACAATACAACAGACTTGCAGTCTTGCCAGACTACTGCAAATAATCCCAGGAAACAGAACACCCAGAATGGAACTTTGCCTCTAGTTTTGGGTCAAGTATTTCCAAAATCTGAGCCTGTCAAGCAGAATTGTGCAGGAGGCTGGATGCAACCTCCTGTAACCATTCTCAGCAGCTGGTTACATTTACTGAGGCAAAAGCAGTGCCCAGCACAACTCCACCTTCAAGCCTCATAGCTGGTTGGTGCATTAAGGGCACCTGCCCTTTCAAACACTTTCCTCCTGTCCAGACAGGACTGTAAGTAGCATTTCTTGGAGAACTTCTCTAAAAGCCATGAACATCTTGTCCCTCCCTTTGTGCATTCAATTTTTGTATCTAAATTCAATTTCTGGCATCTGAAGATGGTAACTTCACCTTTGGCCTTAAAAAACAAGCATCTATTATATTATTTTCTGGCTTGCATGCACGATTATATTTAAGAAATAAAACCTTCATCCAGCAAAAGATTAAATTGCAAAAGAAGGGAGTAGCCATCTGGTGCCTGAGGCTTGTCTGTCAAGGAAAATGAGAACTAGCAGAGGGTTTGGCTGGGAAACACAGGGAAGGCCACTATTAATATATGTAAAAGCACAGACAGCATAAAAATTCCCACAGCTTACCTTCTTGTCAAAGAAATGAGGATTATCAACAAGATTCAGAGACTTCCGGTGCGTGTTCAGAACTTTAGTGGGAAGAGACATAGACACAGCTGGAGAGCAAAGCCACCAGATAAAAAGGAAAAAAAAGTCTGTTTCAGTAACATGAAAATTGAAAACGTCTACATGAAGCAACTATACTAGGTAAAAACAACAGAAATACCTCCAAGAGTCAAAATCTAGAGGCAACACTTATGAGATGCTATGACAAGCTGATGTTCTGAGCCCTATCTCCTTGCAGGCCTGCTCCAAGAGCTTCTGAGATCAGCCTGTCAGGAGCTCAGGTGCTACATGCTCAACTCATACCTCTTGTGATGGTCCATGCCTCAGAAATCCAACAACCTGGCCCTGCTAAGCATTTTTAAACATTTTCACAGGGAGTATGTGGAGAAAGTGGTTTAATTGGGGAGATATCATAATTACAATGATAATGCTAATTGCAGGCTAATGTGTTAGCTTCAAATGTTGAATTCAACTTGAAAGATGGGAGAAAAGACTAATAAAAACCCTTGAAAGTTATTAATTTACACTGAAATTAAGGGAAGCCTTCCCTTAATAAGGACTACATACTTACATATAAAACAATGCATACTTTGGAATCCATTTACAAATTCAGACAAAGCATTACTTGTGAGTAAATCCTCCACTCAACCTATTAGAAATGTAGCATAATTAGGAATACTGTCCTCTCTCTCCATTTGCTTTTACTAATTTAGAAAGTACATGCATGTACTTGTATTTTTCTAGTACTGAAGCATGACAGTAACAGCTTCAGACTCATTTTTAGTCCTTGATAACATACCTGTGCCACTAGTTCTTTTTAATCAGCAGTATTCTGAAGTACTTGAACTTACCACTTGAAGCACACACAACAGGCTTCCTATTATCAACACTACATGAAGAATAGGGAGAAATACCTGGAACCTCCAAGCCCTTTGTCTTGGCCATTATTGACAGTATCTCTTCTGTGGAATGGTTTGCACTGAACATAGGTGGTTGAGTGGCAGTCTTTGAAGTTGGAGGCAGGTAGGACTTCAGTGCTGTACTCTGCAGGATATCATTTATATACTGATCCAACTCATCCTGGCTTTCTAGTGCAACAGACATAAAACAGAGGTTTATTAAAGGTAAAACTCATAATTTATCAGTGTTTTCTTTTTCAAACACACCACTCTATTCTTACTTATATAGAAGGGCACAACAAAAGAAAATCGTAAGCAAGATATTTCTAAGCTGAGCAAACTGGAAAGACAAAAAGAAAATAAATATATGTTACTGACACTACTAGAACAGCTACATTAGGAAGTTTTTCTTCCCTTTGAAAGGAAACAAAAGGCTTTTTATCTTGCTGGTAGTCCACAGATCAGACTTGATGATCTTAAAGGTCTTTTCCAACTTAAAGGATTCTACAAATCTGTGATTCTACCAGCTCTTTGACACAAGCTCTTGTCTAGAATCCCTCACAGTCACTTCCTCCCTCCAGCCTCTTCCATACACACCCCCATTTGCTGACTCTTCATACTCATCTTCACTGCAGCAGTGACTGGTCACTGCCATACTACAAACACAGAAAGAATATGCATGAACTCCTCCTCCAAATTAAGGCATGCAGATACTGCTCTCATACTGATGCATGAGAAACCTGAATGACTGTCAACTGTGCAAA
This sequence comes from Chloroceryle aenea, assembly GCA_013399075.1. Classification (NCBI taxonomy): domain Eukaryota; kingdom Metazoa; phylum Chordata; class Aves; order Coraciiformes; family Cerylidae; genus Chloroceryle; species Chloroceryle aenea. The sequence goes on from VWZY01007181.1 coordinate 170,407, forward strand.
AACCAGACTCTGTACCTACTCACTGTAGGTAAACCCAGGCTCTGCTGATAGAGCTTGACAGAGAGAAAACATGAAGTGAAAAAACAGCACCTCTTTCACAGAAATCTGCTGGATAGCCTCCATCTTCACTGTCAGGACTACCACGGCCTCCATTAGGGTCCTCAAACAGTTTCACATCACAGTCTGGATCCAGGAAGCTCAGATAGGTATGAAAAGAGGTGGTAAGAAATTCTGATAGCTTGCCTATCTTCACCCTGCAAACAGGAACACATGCCAAAGAGCATGAATATCCACCACTTTGATACTGATTAAGGCTCACTGAGCTTTCAACAACTCCTCCAAAAGTTGTAAGACAGATAGATTGTTAAATCCAGCTTTGGTAACTACAAAGCAGCAGATACTGATACTTAGAATGGCAAATGCAGGTCCAGCTGAGTACTTGCTGCTCTAGCTACTAACTGAACTGACCTTTGTTATGGTAACACCTACAGGCCTAACTCAAAGCCTAATTATAGAGGGTGCTGCATGTTTGCATGAAGACAGACCCTGAACAAAGAGCTAAACTCCAAGGACAACGCATGAGAAACTGGGACTAAGAATTTCCTATGAGCAGGAACATCTTTTCATAGAACTGCAGTGCTGCTAAAAAGCAGAAAGCACATTTGATTGTCAGAGGAAGATAACAACTGAGAGAAGACAAGCAGAAGTTAAGATTGTGGCATCATATTAAATTGTTTTTATATGTAGATGAATGAAACACATAAACTTGCAAGTACTATATGTCATTTGCATTTCAGACATGCCCAATAACTGGGAAAGAAAACAACTTTTAAAAAACAGAAGCCCAGCCAAGGCTAAGTATTTGTATTTCCAAAGGTTTGAAATTTGTTTTTTCTTATCCATTAATGGCAGTCAGAGATGGTTCACCCTTTGGGTGACAGAACTTCTCCATTGCATTGGAGGTCCAGCTACCATCAACCTCCCTCCTAACTAAAACTGAAAATACTCTCTCTGCAGAGTTCTGGTACAAGGTCTGTGCACTAGTTGAAAACTGAGGCTTGTATAGGAATTAATTAAAAAACATTGTGAGGAGACAACAATTTGAGGGTTCTGACGTTACCTTGCACCTCCAAAATAACCATCCTCTAATTTTCTTATGGTGGCAAGAACTGCTGGATGAATGTCAGTGCCATCTTCAACTGCAAAAGAATAATGGAAGAGTTGAAGAGTACCAACACATTATCTGGACATGATAAGAAAGTGGATTACTGGGTGTTCTCTGTGAAGTAAACCAGAGAAATTTAAACCAACCCACAAGTGCTATTAATAGTAGCTTATTCAAAAACCCCAAACAATCAAACAGGAAACAACCCTGAGACAATTTTTAAAGGGATTTCTGAAGACAAAAGCCAATCCACTCCAGATAAGTTCCAAAGGGATTTCTATCAAATTTCTTTGGACAGAAATAGGATGGTGATGATGGGAAGATGCAAGGATATAAAGGGGGAGCAAAACCAAAATTAAATATTACCATGTCATCCAAATTTAGCATATACTTAAGAAAATTAAACTGTACTTTTGATGTCAGAAGTCAGATGCTTGAAATGGTCATGCCACCTGTCTCCCCTCCAACTGACCTTCTACCCTACTCCCCTGCAGTTATCTACTCTGGTTAAAAACAGAAAGTTAGTTTACCAAGCATTGTGTGGGTGATGGGAAATGTCAGGGTTGGTCTCCCTGTCATCCTCCAGCAAGAAGTGAGGTAAGCCAGCTCTGTCTTGAGCATCTCCACAATCATCTGATTGTCTAGAGCCAGATAGAAGTGATGCTGGTCAGTAAACTAGAGAACAGAGAAATAAGGCATATGAGTAGTTGTTGATGCTCTCCTTATTTTTTCCATTTTCTCCCTTAAATCATTCACAAAAGCCATATGAGCTATTCTTGACTACAACACAAACTGCATGAGTTAACCTAACAAGGCCTGCAAGTGTGAAAAAGAAATCCATGCTTGGCAGAGTTGATTTTCTTACAGGTGCTTCTTCCTAATGTCCACTCTAAATCTACCCTTCTCTAGTTTAAAACCATTGCCCCTTGTCTTACCACTACCTGCCCTTGTAAACAGTTCCTCTCCAGCTTTCTTGCAGCCCCCTTCAGACACTGGGAGGCTGCTGTAAGGTCTCTCTGGAGCCCTCTCTTCTCCTGGCTGAATGATCCCAACTACCTCAGCCTGTCCTTGCAGAAGAGTTGCTCCAGCCTCCAGAAATAATAGGAAAACACAGAAACTGAGTATGGAAAGAAAAGTCCAGAGAAATTACTTCCCAGATCTTAAAGAATTAGCCAGAAGAATCTCTGAGCCACTGGCAATTTGCTTTGATAATTCAGGAACAACAAGTCCTAGAGATCCAGGGCTAAGCAAACACACTGCCTGTCCTTAAAAAGGAAGAGCCAGAATAACAGAGACCACTTAAATCAATTTCAGCACCCAAAAGCACAGGAAAACAAAGCCAATTTGAGACTGCAAGGCAATTATAAAATGATAAAGCAAGATAGCCAAACAGTCATATGAAGTGACAATCTCAGCAAGCTAGTCCAATTTCTTTCTTTGGGAGCAATTAGTTGGTAGATGCAAGAAAGTGGCTGACAACTCTCAATTTATGCAAATGTTCACACCAGTGAGCTACAGAAAACACATCTGAGGAAGAACTGCTAGACAAACTGTTCTCAGAAGGTTATTAACCTTTTTTTTTTTCAGAATGAGAGGGTATCCAAATGGGGTCAGCCTTTGCTCCACACCTAGTCAATGTTTTCATGAGAAAACAGAATGAAATACAAACTACAAAACCACAACATTTGTGGACATTAGTCAAGATCAACATAGATGAGTTAACTGCTAACTTCAGGAAGGTGAAATTAAAGATTAATTCCATCTCCCTCAAAAAAAAAAACACCTCGGGGGAAACATCTGGCTACAATACACAATGGAAAATCTTATGGAGGTTTTAGCCAAACACAGAATATGCAGCAACTGTGTGTTGCTAATGCAAAGATAAACACCATTTTGGAATATATTAATACATAACTGATACATGGCAAGATTTTAGCTGAAATATTGGGTTCTATTTGCATAGTAATAGGTGGACAAAGAGGTATTTTGAAAAAAAAATCATGACCGTAAGGATTTTTTTGCTCATTTGCAAAAGTTAAAATTGACATGGGGGAGCAACACAAGAAATAATCTAAAGCTGCTTGGGGGAGAATTGGAAAGGATCCCTATTTTTTGCAGTAATCCAGTGTTGTTTGGACATTATGAAGCATTGCAGAAGCCATCTGTGGAGTCCACTGAATGTTTTCCACTGGGATTTAAAGACTACGTTAGTCAAACATCTATTCAGCAGTGTGTGAGCATCCTTTATCCTGATCCAGTTGCACATGTTTAGAGTAGGTCACCCCTTGGCCTTCTAGTACCACCTTCTAGAGCAAGTCTACAGGAATAAGTGTGTCATATTTCATTAAATATATAAAGAAAAGGCATTAATTCTGAAAGGATCCAAACTTTCAGATACTAACCAGAAAACAAAGACAGAACGTTCCTTTGTCAGTGCTATTGACCCTTTCAACAATAGAATGAAAAGATTACATCCTAGTCTCTTGGGGATTACTGTACTTGGCATGCTTATGTGAAACTAAATTTTCCATCAAAGCAACTGGTAGAAAGATATATAAAGTGACCTATTTTTGGAAAAACTATTTCATTAGCTAGCATGTTGGTTCAGGCTGAGATCAGTAACAACCTTGTACTATCGATTTGCTGCGTTCTCCTCAGCCAGAAGCCAAAGAAGCCAGACTCTGTATGACAGAAGAGATTTATCAGCACTTCTACTGATCATCCAACGCTCTTAAAACCCCACAAAGCAAAGCACATCTGCTTTATCAGCCCTGCTCTGCTTAGAGTGACAACATGTAAAATCAAAGTGCTTCACTAATGATCAGCCATTGAGCAAGCAGTGATTTTCCTGCAAACTTTACGTGCTCACCTGAGGGGTAAAAGCAAATATTTGATTTCTTATCACATAGAGCTTGGAGGTGCCCAACACTCCAATATGTCTGTGTGGCCGGCCACTTAATTTCATGGTTTTGTTCTGGCCTGTGAAGAAAAGAGGGGGGAAAAAAAAGTCTTACCTAAAATTTCCTGTGTGGTTTTTCACTTTAAGCATTCTTGCCTACAGAAGGTTAAATCCAAATACAAAGATAAATTTTAATTCTCTTCATCAGGCTAATTAATCTCCTTTTTTCTCCATAGAGGTTATTAGTGAATGATCCACACTGCACCCTTCACCCAGACTTGAATCTGACAAGGAATATGAGCCAACCAACCACCTCCCTGAAAAAATACCACCATGAACACTGCCACAGAAGTCACTGCTCAAAAGAATACACCAATGTGTTGAACCATCCTACTCACCCCCTGCTTAGTGAGAGAAAGCTATTATGAAATCAGTGTAAGCTTCAGCAAAGCCCTGCAAGTGTTTCATTTGTTGAAAGTTCTTCAAGATCAAGAGACAGATTCTTTCCCAACAGCAGCACATGCCATTTCCCTTCTCCATGTCAAGGGCACACTTTCTAAGACTTATCTGAAGGCCCCATTACTTTGAATGCTTCCAGAGAACTTTGTTAACAAAAATAAACACATACCAAACCCAAAAACCACAACAAAAAAACATCACAACAACAAAAAACCAAACCCACCCCACAAACAGACTCATACTCCCCCTCAGCATTTTGGACACGATGATCCCATGGGTCTTTTCCAGCCTAGATGATTCCATGATTATATGTAACTGGATTACCATGGGATCATGCTCTAGACTGATAGAGAAGCACGATATGGCTCCCCTTATCCACACTGCAAAGGAATCTTTCCCAGTGCTGATTAACCCCACACCAGTTTTACTTAGGAGTAGCATCCACAGTTTTGAGTTCTGAGTTGCTGGCATTGCTTGAAGTAGGAAAACTAAGTTCAATTAGGAATACAGGTAACAAAATTTCCACCAAGACCCCATTCATTCCAGCAAGGATTATCAAAGAGATGGTTCTCAAAAGACTTTCAGTGACTATAGTTTTGGGGCATTTATTTAACCCAGGTGACAGGCTATGGGCAAAACAGGTCTTGAGGGCCACTGCTGAGGAATCAGAATGTATTTAAAGTCCTAAGGCTTCTGAGTTTGCAAAAGAGACAGAATGCTTTAGTAGCTCAATTCAGCTCAGGGTTGGAAGGAACATTAGCAAGAACCTGACAGCCCAAAGATGCTCCAACAGCACCCCAGCTTCCCTGACTTGGGCAGAAAACTAGACTGTCTGCTAGATTAAACAGCAACCACACATAAAAATTATACTTGTACAGTACTCTGACATTTTTGTGTGTCCTTCCAGGCATTTTTCTCAAGCCAGATTTTCTGTAGAAGTTCCTGCAGGAACTCCAAGGGCATAGGGAAACTTGTATTTTGGCCAGCTTTTCTAATGAGGCTTTCTTTTTGTTTCTTCCTGTTGGGAGCTCCTCATTTAAGACAGAAGTTCTAATTTTGTTAAGTTTCACTTCAGAAATGCAATTTTAAACATCAGATTTAAATAAAGAAATTCAATCAAAGAGATTGAGACAGTGTGAAGTGAGAAGTACAAGAAACAAATCACCACCCTTAAACACCACACCTTTAACAGCTGTCCTAGAAAGGCTTCCACATTCAAATACCTACCCAGCATGGTGTAGAGGTTACTCAGGATGCGAGCTGGCTGCACTCTGAGTGGATGGATATCAGCAATGCTCTGAACATTGATTCCATGGTCTTGCAAGAGATTCTTAATTTGATTAGTTTCTGCCAAAACAGTTACTGCATAACAGGAAACAAAAATCACCTGTAAGAACCAATGTTCCACTCTTAACTGTCTCTACCATCACCTGTCAGCGAATGCATTTAGTCACTAAAAATGCACAAAGGCCTCATGTCTTTCTTAACTTAAAAGCCAGTGAGATCAAAAGGGATTGCAAGAGGATACCAGGCAGTTTTTGGCTCTCTTTGCTTTTGAACATGTCATTCTTGTCCACTCTGGAACACAGGGTAATTCAAGTTGGAAGAGTCCTCGTGAGGTCTCTACTCCAACCTGCTGTTCAAAGCAGGTTAAGCTTTATCAGTTTCTTCTGATTTCTTTCAGTACCACTGGTTTGGATCATGCAGTCTTTTTTACAAGGTAGGGCTTTTCCCCAGAAAACATGGGGAAACACAATGTCAACACTTTGGCTGTGGCCATAAAATGGCAGAGGTAGGGGAAAAAACTGAAGTTCCTAAATCAGAGCAATTTACTCTTGTCATGCAGGTTTTGCCCATGTTAGGTGGCTTACTGGTTTGGATAATTCACTATTCTTCTTTGCAACGTAAATACTTGTCAAAGAATGCTAAAAATAAGCAAGCACTTCTATTTCTACTGGAAACAGAGGGTAAACCCAGGTCACAGGGTCATTGACAACGGCTACTCCTGATAAATCAGCTGGGAGCTTTTCCAGAGTGGTACAGGCCCTTGAAAAGCATTTAAGACCTGATCAGCTGGTGTTTGCCCTCTACTTAGTTTTCTGGGTTGGGCTGTTTCTGCACTGACTAAAGGAGCCACCCCTGCAGCAGCCAGGAGACAGCCCTAAGTCTGGCTGCCTCACCTCTCTCACTCCCCCACTCACTGCTCTCTCACGCCTCTGAAAGGGGGCTGCACAGAAACTGGACTAAATTGTCCCATCTCCCTTCACAGAATGCTAGGGGCTGGAAGGGACCTCTAAAGATCACTTAATCCAACCTCCTGCCAGAGCAGGATCACCTAGAGTAGATCACACAGGAACAAGTGCAGGCTGCTTCTGAAAGTCTCCAGAGGTGGAGATTCCACCACATCTCCGGGCAGCCTGTTCCAGTGCTCTGTTACCCTCACAGTGAAGTAATTCCTCATGTTGAGGTTGAGCCTCATGGTTTCCAGTTTATGGCTGTTGTCCCTAGTCCTGTCACTGGACACCTCTGAGAAGAGCCTGGCCCCACCTTCCTGACACCCACCCATATTTATAAACATTGCTAAGATCTTCTCTCAGCCTCCTCTTTTCCAAGCTAAACAGACCCATTAGTCCTGCTCTTTCTTAACAGAATCCACCAAGATTTTCCTTTTCATTACAAGATTAAGTTTGCAACTCTCCAGTCCCTGATGAGTTTTAAAATTTTAACAAGTATTTTTTTAAAAACAGTTTGTTAAACATGAAAAAAGCAGCTGGGCAAACAACTCCTCTGCTCTTCTCAGAGTATCATCAAATCATCTACATCCCATGCAAAATTCCACATTATTTTTAACCATCTTTCTTTTCTATACATAGGGGCTTGACCATGACATGATCCAATTCACCAAGAATGTCCAAAAAACTCCCTCACCTTGTACTACAACATCAGGTTTCAATCCAGTGGAGAACCTCCTGTTTAAGGGATCAATTTCACCTGCAGCAAGAAAACCCTAGAATAAATCCAAAAGAAAGAAAAAAGGAAAGGAAACAAACAAAAAATAAGTAAAAGGCTTCTGACGACATCTAGAAGAAACTTTTGGATTATTATCAGGAAAGCAAAACTTAAAGCCTGGTTTATCTTCCCCATCTACCAAGTAGTACATTCAGTAAAAACAAAAAACCCAATCCAAAGCTCCTGAAAGCTCAGAGTCACCTCTCCACGCTTCATGTTTCTGCTGGAAAATACCTTGACCCCTACCTGTCAACCAAATTGCACTTAAAGCCCAAGCCATCTGGAAACAAAATGAAATACAAGCTCACCTACCACACAAGAAACAATTACCTCTGATAGTAGGCAGCTAAGGACATACAATGACTGGCCCCAAAGATGAGGTAGCTTTCCCACAGGAACACGATCCACAGAGTGAGGATTTTCATACTCCTCATCCACCTGAAAACAAATGCATAAGCAAGAAAAATTACCCTGAAGTTGTGAAGAACAATCAACATCATCAAAGTATTTAAAAAAATATATTATTTGATAATCTACCCTTTCTAACTTGGCATTATTACTGACACCAAGATCTTTGGTGTTAGCACCTCCCCTTTCTTCTCACCATGCCTTTGCCACCTTCCTTCTGGGCAGGTTGTAGGTAATAATAGTGTGTCTGCTTTCCAACCCCTTGTCTAGATGACACTGGAACTTCACTGATGTCTATCTTGCTTCCTGAAGTAAGGTGCTTTCAAAAATAAAGGCTGTTCCACCTTTCCTGGACTAGCAAGAATGGTCAATGGAAAAAATTAGGAGTAGACTCTTCTCAATTTAGAAAAACTGCCTTGGGTTTGCAGTACACACATCTATTGAGGCCAGGGCAAAAAAAACCTTCCTAGCTAATAGCTTTAGCAATTTTAAAATTCATAAATGGCAGGCAAAATCTATTCTATTTGGCCTGCTCATCAGATGATCATCATATCAAAATTTACAAGAAGGCTCTTGAACTCTTACATGCTTGAACCCACCAGGAAGGCAATTCAGAGTTTCCACCTTAGCTCTGCAAGCAGTACACAGCTGTCAGCACTCCCTGCCCAAACTCAGTCCAACCCTTAGTAAGGGGGAGCTGAGAAGCCTGGAGGAGAAGTGGGCAGGGAGGCATACAAAGGCAAATGTGCAGTAATATTTATTGCTGGCTTAGATTTATCAGCTACAGGAAAACTACAAACCCAACTTTGATCTTGACACCTATAGTTTGCACAGCGAGGCAGATGCTGTGTTTCCACAGTACCTTTTCTGGAGGGACTGCATACAGCTCAGGCATTAGTACAATCCCATTCTTCTCTCTAATAAGTATTCCTTCCAGAGCCTCTCTGTACTCTTGTACCTGGAAATATTTTTAAGGAGAGTGAGAATACACATGACAGTCAGCAAAACTAAACCAGTAGGTTCAGAATTTTCCAATAGTACTTTTCTGCTGAAAGTTCATTTAAAAAATAAAAGGGAGGCAAATCATTACTTGCTGAGGGAAGATCACGAGTCATATTCTCAGAGACAGATCCAGCACCTCAATATATCAGCCTCAGAAACACAGACACACATCTTTAATCTGTAACATGCTGATGCAGTACAAAACTTCTAACGTATTCCTGTCAAGAAGTCACTGGAACAAACCCTACACCAGATTTGCAGCAGATGACAGTGCAGTTACATGGATGCTTAAAAATTTGCCCCACTGAAAACCTAACAGAAAATCCTCATGTTGCCATGTTGTTATACAACATATTATGGATACAAAATAAAGAACATTTTCTATTCTTTTTACCAGAACCCTTATTTTGTTCCATTTTTTAATGATCCCATTCCAAGTTTTTACTTACAGGGAAGCTGTTGTCAAGCACTACCAGCACCTGCCTCTGAAATCCTTCTTCTGCGACCCTTTTCTGAGTAAGTGGAACACACAGAGTAAGGCACCCACAGGTTCCTTATTATGCCACACTGGCACTTCCAGTATCCTGTCCTTCTCCACTCTTCTTGAGTCCTCAATGTGCTTCAGCCCCCCAGTAATTGCTGGATACATTTAGACCTGGCTACTCATTGCTGTTTAACTTGCCAATACGTTCCAATTGCCACTATAACCCTTGGAGGGCTACAACCAATACAGCTTCCCTGATCAGCTGGATGACTGATTCAGTAAAGGCATGAAGAAAGCTGGGGAATTAGTAAAGATTAAATGGCACCTCATCATTCAACCCCAGATCTCTCTGAATGTACAAGAGGACTGGAAGTACTATGAATCTTGTTCTCAGCAGTCAAGCCACAGAAGCTGGGGGAAGAAGTTGGTGTCATCCTAAAGTAACTGGGAAGAGGGCATCAAGTTTGGTGATATGCCAGAACCAGGTAAATAAGCCCCATTCATCCCAGCTGGACCACATCAGCTAACAGAGCCACTGGACCTGGCAGACAGAGGGCAACAATGCCTCAGTGAGCAGAACACTCTGGCCTCTACCACACTGTGAACTCCCCAGGAAGATTAGATTGGCTGAAGACTGCACCCATGCTGCTGATGGGGTATCCAACTGATACTCCAAATAAACAGGGAACAAAGCTGCAAAATACTGTGGGCAAATGGTTTTGCATTTCCACTGAAAGTAACTTGTTTCCTCACCTGAATTCTGTCCTCATTAAATACTCCATCGATTAGGAAATACGTCCAGAACACTGGCCATTCACATTCAATATTCTCAAAGAGCTTGAGCTCAGCAGGATCATAGTGCAGCCTGCTTGGATCCTAGAAATTCAATCATACTTGTTTAGTCACAGTGCTAAATGAGTTGCTCATATTCCAATCATAATGACAGCCTGTTTTATACAAGTAATTAAAACCAAGAAACCAATAAACCCACCAGAATTGGTTTTCAAGGAGTCTCTTGACCTCTGTTTCACATTTATTAATTGCTCCCTAGACAAATGAGCCCTTCCCAGTCTCAGGATCTGCACGTCACCCAAACAGTGGTGACTCTCTTAGTTCAAAGATATTTTGGGATGCCTCAGAGACATGGCATCTGCTTAGACATCATAAGCATATCTAAGGGTTCACTTCCTACAATATTATGAATTAAATTCTGTCTTTAATCATTATTTTTCAAGGCCTTAGCCTCCTTCAGATACGTGTTATTTCCAGGGTGGATATCTGGATTACCTCCAAATACACTAAGATGTTCTCTTACAGAAACACAGTACTTCACCCCTTCATGTGAGTGAGACAAAATGTGTCTATAAACAAGAGATAAAACTTTTCCTAATGCCTACTGAAAATATACATCAAAAGTACCTCTCTGGGAGTCTTGTAACCATCTCTGAGAAAGCGACAGCAACCGTAGCGTCCCTGTACAAACAGACAAAAGGGCAGAGAACTTCACATGCTGTTCTTCCTCACAGACTAACATCAACATAAAAGTATGTGCTCAGTTTTAAGTGTCACTAAGGGATTTTCCTCCCTCTCTTCCATGCACAGATCAACCAATTCTGGCAACCCTTGTTTAATCAGGACTTTTGGTTAAGAATGGGAGGTTCTGCTTCTCTCTCCCTCTGGAAAATAAAAATAAAGGAAACCCTTACCTGCAATTTGGATATGATTTCACTCTTGGTTACATTAACGAGGTTTAGATCCTCCACTGCAAAAGCTGGGTAGGAAATAATAGAGAGAAGGCCAGCATCTATCTCCTTTGATGTGGATGCCCGTGGCAACATGGAGTACAGAATAGACTGAGCAAAACAAGAAGAGAAAAGAGAGATGTAAAACAGCTTACCTCCTTCAGAAGACTGTGTCAAATGCAAATGGAATAGATGATACTATTTGCAAACTGACAGAGAACTTGCTGAAGATTTTTTTTTAACTGAGTTAGAACAAGAATGCTTCACCACACTCATTTCCACAAGATCTACTAGAAACAGGGTGAACAGCATAATCTGAAGCCATCCTTGTTATGCTGTGTTCTTGGTACAGTTAATCAATATTTCCTTTAAAAATAAAAGGGAGAGGGTGTTGGGTTTTCCCCTAGCAAAGGAAACAAAAGACTAATTTTTACCTGACAATGTTCTACTTCATCAGGAAGAACATGAATCACTGATTTGTGTCCTCCATGAGCTCCAAAAAGGTCTAGTTCATCAATTGCTTCCAAAGCCGCCTTCAAAAACAACCCAGACAACAACCCAAAACCATTAAAAACCTTTTAAGCCAAATATACACCCTAGCAGCTGTGCTTAAGCTTTGAAGGGATTTATATAGGACAGAAGTTTGCTCCACAGACATTTTTTCATCTTTAAAGGGAAGCTTGATAATATTTTATAACATATAAGTAGTTCTGTCTTTCTGCTGGCAGGACAGAGCACTAATGTGCTGGTGATCCTTTTTACAATTTAAAGGCAATTCAAAACAAAAGGGAGCTGCACTTCCATTGAAATAATATCTAAATATTGAAGTAGTTGGTAAAAAATGCTTCTCCTGTTCCAATAGAACCCCCATTCAGTGGCCTTTCACTCCTCTGGCCTGAAGGGCTGTTCAAAGAGGTAGGCTTGTTCAAGGTGCCCCCAAACTAGCAGAGACTGGAGCCCTGAGAAGACAGCATCACCCTCTCTGACACTATTGCCACCCAAGGGAAAGAGAAATGAGATGTTTGCTCTGTACACAGCAAACCAAGGCACACGCTGCTCCTTGTCAACAGTGAGCCACCACATCCCATACCTCTCAGCTATAATGCATTTTTCAATCTAGCAGGCTACAAAACCTGGCTGTGTGCAGCACCACACAGGGAATGTGGCAGGAGAAGAGCAAGGATCAAAGAGGCAGAGCCAGGCTAACAGAGCTTTGCTCTGAAATGCATATGGAATGTTGCTCCATGCCCATTTTTGTCCTGCAGGCTCACTGTCATGTCAGTCTCTGATAAAGGAAAGCTCACACAGCACAGCTTGCCTTATCTCTCTGCAGAGGGATAAGAGAATTTTTCCTCTTCCAACACAAACATGGGTTTCCTGGCTCTGCAGAGCTCCTCTCTCTAGCCAAGCACTAAAGCAGCAGAAAATCCTGTCGAGGAACTGACAGTTGGGACCGTGGTCAGTCCTAACAATGCAAAAAAAGCACCAAGATCCACTCCAAGGAACACACTCTGTGCTGACATGGGTGGCCACTCAAAGCAGATATGGGAGGGGAATATTAAGAAGGAGAATTCCTGAAGCAGAAGAAAAGCTATCTACCTCATACTTATCAATCTCATACTGGACAGCTAAGTAATAACCTCCTCCCCAGACACTGCCCCGTTGCTATTTGACTGAACTGAGGCCAAGAACAGCAGTTTTTCCCTCCTGCAGCCACTAAAGGACTTGGTAATTCATAAATCCTGATGAAATGCAACTACACCTTTGACCTTAATGATACTTGGCTTCTGTCAGTCCCCCAGACACCATGTAAAAATGTAGTTATCAATTACACATTTACATTTATGGCCTTCTGAGCTTCATTTAGTATCTCTGTGACCTTGTGCTATGGTGAACCAGAACTATCCACTTTAAGTACACCTTTACTCATTTTCTCTCTAAATTACTCATGAATAATTTTCTGCTGTTTCCCAGAATTTACATCTGGCTCAATCTTAACATGAAAACATCACATTTAATACTGCAGCTGGAGAATGAAGGAAAAGGGACAGAAAACCAGAGGCCACTTTATGTGACTGCACCTCACTGAAGCGATTGGAATAATTGTGCTGAGATCCTTCAATGAAAGCCATTTTCACAAGGATTTAACACTAAAAAATAGTCACTCACACCCAAACAAAATTGCTTATACAATCAGTTAACTACTGCAGTGGCCAAGGCGACTGTGCAAAGGAATCCATTGGGTTTGGCAGAGCCCTTCAGCGTGACAGAACAGCTACAGAGGAGGTGTCAGGAAGACATTCTCACTTTGGCCATCCCTACGGAGCTTGCGTTCAGTTCAGGGATGCCCTGGTTTGTCTTATCACCACGTTCCCAAATTCCATAATCCTGCAACAACAGCAGCAAGAAAACAATGGCATGATAATATGAAAAAATCAGTGTTCTCCTGTCACCCCACAACAAAAGCACACCCCTGCATGATATTAGTTTCTTTGTCTTAAAAAGAAAGGGGGAGGGAGTCTCCAAAGAACCCCTCCTCATTTTAAAGAGCAGCATATAAAAATACACCCCAGCAGGATCAAGCCTACAGTCATGAATTGCTGTCTTCACAGAACACACAAAGCCCTTCACCTTTCCCCTGTGTGTACTTCTCCCTGTGCCCCTTCAACTTGTCACTTTCCAGAAAGTTTAGTACTTTGCTCTTTTTAGAAAGGCCCTTAAGATTATAATGAGACATCATGAAAGATTATTAATTATCAATAAAGAAAAACTACTCTTGTGACAAAACAAGTATGCCCCATCCAGGCAGCAGTAAATCCTCCACAGCCCTCCCAGCACCTACAAAGATGCTGCTCACAAAGTCCTGACAGGTTCTGATCTCTTCCCTTCTCCATCACTAAATAATTTCCCACCAACATCTGAGCAGCACTCAGGTGAGTTAGATGGAACCAACTACTTACAGCAACTTTGTAGGCAGCTTCTATGTAAAACACAAGATTCTGAATAAAGGTAACTTCGTCGAGGGTGAAGATAATACGTAGCCCTGATTAAAAGAAGGGAGGAGAGTAATTAGACTGATCAGAACTGAAACATTTGCTTTTCAGTGGTTTTCATGCTTTTGCTTATTTACTACCCACTACTGTCCACGAAATCAATGGAAAAACTCATGTGATATTTCCAAAGATCAAGCAGCAAGCCTCAATACTTCAAATACTTTGAAGGGCACCAGTACATACTGTTTCAAAGACCAAACAAAACTACCCCTGGGAGGGTGGTGTTGAGACACCATGGGTAAAAACCAGAGACATCTGAGCCAACTCTGGCTCTCAGGAGCAGTGCATCTCAATTCCCACAGCTACCCACTCCTCTGCCCACTTAGTGCTCTACTGAGGGACCACCAGGGCAACCAGGTACCCTCTCTGAAGGAGTCAATTTCAAGGGGCTCTGAGGACAGAAAATACATAAGGAAACACATTTTTATCCTCACAGGAGGAGTACAGTTGAGAAAAGCCCAAGATAAAACAGCTCCAGCAAGAAGGGGAACACAGATGGCACTGGGGTACCTAACTCAATGTCACCACTCTCTCAGGAAACTTTAGGGTGCCCTACATGGTGTTCAAACACAAACCTCTTCTCTGACATGACTCTGAATATCTCATGTATTTATTTCTGTGCATACAAACATTAAGGGAATGGACACTGCCAGTTACTATGTAATCCTAGACACATCTCACTCCCAGAGAAATATTACTTTCTTCTGAGTAATAATTATGTAAAGGTTTTTGAAGCTAGTTACAACTGGGTTTTTTAGCTTTTTAAATGAACACTAAAACAGAAAAGGACTGCAACAGTAGTCAAGGCAAAAAAAAATCTTCTGCTTACCTGATGCAGTCATTTGTGCCAAGAAGAGCAGGTAAAGAGAAGTTGCATCCACTTGTAAATGCCCCCACTGGTCGTCCCCAACCACCGTGGCACAAGTTGCAGAGTTATACTTGGCATGTAGGCAGTCTTTGGTACTCTGGGTGCGTTTGAACTTCTCCACTTTATCTACCTGGAAAACACCACAGTTCTCAAATCTGAAACAGCTCAGAGGAAATTCTCCAAATTGGTTTCAAAATTAACAACTTTTCTTAGGGGAGGAGAAATCTGAGGGCTTAATTTTTGTTACTTCTGTGTGTTCTGATTAGTCAAGAGTGCTTGAAAACAACTCTTAACTTTAGGCTCCAGCTAAATCCACATCTCTTCAGGGAAGAAAAAGATGAAATTACCTTATTGAGTTCAGATCTTGATCACAGGTATGCATCTTGGTGAAAAAAGAGTTTGCAAAGACAAAACTGCAATTTGCTACAAGCACAATCTCAAAAAGGTGCAAGTAAATCAATGTTTTGTTTAAGAGTTTAAGAAAGACTCCCCACACCACCACCTACACGCACACAAAACTCTCACTCTCCAGAAATAATAAAAGGAATACAGGCTTCAGATGAAATGCTTTTTAATGCCACACATACTGGTTCAACTCATACCTATAATGTTACCTGTCTCATCATGCACTGCAGGAGTCCTCGCATCAGCTTCACAACGTTCTGCAGAACAAAACAGAGCAGTGACATTCTGACAGGGGCTGTTCCAAACATTCCAAACTGACCAAGTTCACACCCCCTAATAACCTCCTGGCAAAGGCAAAAAAAAAAGCTATTTGCCTGCAATGCTTTACATGCTTTTTTTTTTAATGTACTGGTTGATTTTTATTTCCACATCCCTATCTTGGAGAACAAATCTTTACCCAAAGGACTTCTCTAAACAGTGGAGCAACTCTCTGTGGTTCTTCTGTCCAGCTAAGGAAGTAAGAGGAATGCTATGTCTTATAATAATGCTGATGATGATTTTTACAGACAGATGCAGGGAATGCTGGTGGATGACTGCAAGACATTGACATGATTTGAAAACCTGTGGAGCTTCTTCTCCTCTTTATATAAACAGTAAACCAGAAAGCAGATGATTAATGTAAAGAAAGCTCCTTTAATGCCTAAAAAGATAAGTGCAAGATTTTGCATTAAGCAAAGAAATCAATCACATCTTTTCATCCCAAAACTATTATAGCCTCAAAATGTGATCTCATGAACTGAGCCAAGGTTATTCTGTCATCACACATCTCCCTGGCTTGAGCAGTACTTGACAGAGTAAAATTTACCCAGTGCTTTCAAAACAACAGCAGGACACTGACACAGTCAGTCCCCTCACTTTCCATTTAAGCCACCTCTACACTCTCACTTCTGACACCCACTGTCCTAGCTGCAGATTACACAAATTAATTGTGTGAGTTACCTCCTCTTCCAATTCTCCAGGAGATGAATTTTACCAGTTTGGAGACTGCTGCCCTGTCTGGTTTGATCCAACATGTCTATCCACCCATGACCCAAGTGCCCATTCCACAGACAGCACCTTCTCCTTATGGGGAAGAACAGTCTGGCAGATAAATTGCTACCCTAGGATCCAAGTGGCCTAGACTTGATCTTCAACAATTGGACAACTGAGAAGAAGACTGATCCCTCTAGGTATTTGTTTTGTTTCTATTTTAAGTCAGATGTGAACCTCTCTGTTGCAATTCTCCAAATCCTGCTTGAAAGAAGGCTGCCAGGAGCACTGCACACTGTGTGCTGCAATGGATATGGACCTGACAGGAACAAGACACATACTCCAAGCTGGGAAAACTCCCAACAGATCCTAGACGTAACAGCAGTGCAAACATGCAGTTCAAAACCACTATTATATGAAAAACAAACCCCAACAGTGTAACTGTTTACACCAAACTCTGATATACCTGCTCGAGCTCGTAGGCTTTGGCCTTATCCTCATCCCGGTCCGCGTTCTTCCGATAAGCCATCCCAAGACCCCACACAGCCAGGATGCTGTAGATGTTGTCCCGTACCCAAGCATCCTTATGGTCCGTACCAGCTGAAAGCAGCCCTGTAACTGGATTCTAACCACAGCAGAAGGAATAAAGAACAAACATTACTACCTGAAATCCCACCTTTCCATACCAAAGGGTAACAAAACAAAAGAGGGAGTCAAAGATGAGCACACTCTTAGTCTCCTGCATCCCAAACACTCCATTGAATTTTTCATTGCATAATTACTTCCCATCACTTCATTATCATTATTTTTTAGGATGGTCTCTCTCAGCTGGATGTTCTTCACTACCAAAAAAATGAGGGAGAGAAGCAAAAGGTCAATAGAGCCTTCAATCAACCCTCCATGCTAGGCTGGTTGCCAGCTGTAAAATAAAAATTCCTCCAGGTAGCAAGATGGAAATCCCAGAAAAACAGCCCTTGCAAGGATTTAAGAGACTATTCAGTTGCCTGGGAGGGACCTGCCTGTATTCAAGAGGCTGCATGAAACACATTTAAGGGCAGTTATCTCCACTGCAACATCTTTGTGTCCTCTAGAAGCTCTTGGGCTGCACTGGGCTGGCTCTCATGGCCTGACAACACAATGCCTGCTCAGAATGTTAGCAGAACAACACAGTAAAATGAATTAATATTATAAGTGTTTGGTTTGATTTTTTAGAAAGCCTTTGCTCTTAAAAACTACAATTATTTCCTTCTGTTACCTGCTGACAACACAAGAAAAGCACAATCCCTACAAGGTGCTAAAGAACCCAAGGAAACACTGAGCATGGCTAACCCCAAAGATACCAGAGGGATTTTAGCTAAGCTAGTTCTTCAAAGCATTATGTCCACACATATCACTAATTGATCCAGTGACCACTAATTGGACTAGTAGATCTCCTCCTGCAAATCACACTGCACATACAGATCCACGGAGCAAAGAATTCTACCAGCACCCAGGGACTCTGGGATCTGAAAGCACTGCAACAGAAAGCTGATTGATGGACTAAGACTTCAAACTGTTGCATCATGCCCAATCCTATTTTTAAGTCTATCTGTTAATCTGGAGACAAAAAAAATATAGCTGGCAGACCCCACGCTACAGCAGGCCAGTATAACTGATGCAAAAGCACAAAGCAGGAGCCAGGATTTGGGTCTTAGCCTTCTTGAACAACCTTTAACAGGATCACACCTATCACTGTGTATGCTGCAGGGACTGATCAGCAGGATGCAACACTTGCAAAAGGAAAAAAAAATGTGCTATGTATGCAATCACAAAAGGTGCTGCACAGGGAAAGCTGTCAACCCTGATGAGGGGCCTGGAGCTGTGCTTTGAATGCATGTCTTCCTGGTAGCATGTATATTCCCAACTAAAATTTGCCTCCAAATGACACTGATTTAGAGTGATTGGAAAAATAAATCCATCGCTGCTACTGAGAAACCTGACCCCTGGTGTACTAAACACTATCTTAGCAAAGCAAAATGTTCCTGAGCTGCAGCTGTATGAGACTGACCTGGCTACTGCCCTCCATCAGAGCACAGCAGCTGACTTGCCAAGTCTGCACATCTGGCATGCCCGTGGATGCAAGGTACAAGGTCACAGTCACACATCACCCCAGAGCTGAGCAGCAGCACCTCAGAGGCACCTTAAATGCCTTCTGGGAGGCTGCTCCTGGGTAAACAAATGACTTAAATTCCTCTCCCTGGCTCCATCCTGAAAGGCACCCACAGAACCTTACTGGCCCACCATGGGTATTTGGCTTTAAGCAAGATGAGGCTGCACATGGCCCAAGGGGAACTGTCCTAACTTGCCCAAGCAAGCACTGCACCTCTTCACTCAGCTGAGCAGGACATTTACAATCTACTGCAGTAAAAAAGAAAACAAAACATAAAGGGCATAGATATAGAAATCTAGAAACCTGTCTCACAGCACCTCTCTGGGCCACCTTCTGTTATCATTTTCCCCTCCCTGCCTTGCTTCTTGCCTGTGTCTTGCTTCCCACCCATGGAAGAAAACACCTTCCCCCACCTCTAAACTCCCCCCAGCATTGAGAACTCAGCGGAAAAGGCAGCTCTGAGTCATGAATATGCACCCAAGCACTTGTAAATAGCAATTACAAAATTCTGGTTGCTGGTATAATCGCCCATACTGATGTTAAGTTACCATTTGTTAGTATTATTTATTATTAGTGTTAACCATTGCTGTCATCGAGGCAGAGCTTTCACAGAGTGTGTTGGAGCTCTGGATCTCAGAGGCTCCAGCTCTCCTCTAATGGAGACTGTTAGCAGCATCCTCATCCTATCAAGACAGAAATCAAGGCAGGCATTAGAAGCCAAAACGACTTGTCCAAGGTCATCTCACAGACAAAAGGCAGACAGGAGAACAACTCAAAGCATCTCCTGCTCCTCAGCACAGTGAGAGAGAGCAAATTAACTTCTCACACCACTTATGCTATGTTTTTGCATTTGTTTCTAATGCACTTGCAATAATTAGTACACAAACATTAATTAACAAGTATGGGGACTCTGTGCCCATAATCAGTCAGTGACAAGATTCTTACCGATCTAAGTGGATTTTGGTCCTAACCTCTCCTTTTAACTGTTTTCCAGTTTCCTGTAACTTTTAGCAGCTGAACACACTTGGGAACTGCAAAACACCCTGTTGCTCTCATCTTTACATCCTGGACTCTTTTAACCGAAGGATGACACCACAGAGCACACCGCAAATCCTCAGAGCCCACCTGGCCGAAGCAAGGCTTAGGCAGAGAGCACGATGCTACACACTTCTGTCCTGGCCAGAAAGCACCAAGTGGGGAAGTTTTTTCCCTACCAGCCCTTACACTGAACCATCTGAAACGTGCTGCCCGGCACGTTTCAAAGACCCTGCCTGGGAGCTGCGTGTTGCTGGGAGTTAACGGTGTTCCGGACACGTATATAGATAGAATGGCAAGGGGCGGGCGTGTATAGTGTGGCCATGAACACGTTCTATATACAGTGCTGTCGTTTGCGAGCTCAGATGTGCTGTTTGCCACCTATTTTCCCACTTATTTTCCAACGTGCGCTGACACGAGGGNTTTTCGGAAGCACTGGCAGCGTTCCCCGCGCGGTGTTTGCAGCTGCTTCCCGAAGCCTCGGCGCGCTGCCCCGGAAGCAGCAGAAGGGAGAGCGGCACCGCAGCCGCCCGGGTGCTGGGAGAAGGGGGTGCGGGCGCTGGGAGAGGGGGTCCGTG
>VWZY01007181.1:193013-243612 GCA_013399075.1 Chloroceryle aenea
GGCTTTCCAACTTAATAAAACGCCAAGATTTAGAGATGTCTGATGGAAATGCTCCAGCTACTCCCTTTGGCACTCGCTTAGAGGTGCATTAAGCAACGTGCACTTGTGGCCCCGTTTGCACTTGGGTGAGTTGTGTTTTCAGGCTGTAATTCCCCAACAGGAGTGAGCAGAAAGAAGGGAAGTCGGTCAAAGAGAACCAAGGCTTAGAAACTTTACCCTTAAAAGAGTTTCTGTTGTTTTTTTTCTTTTTAATTATGTCTGTTACATGCAGTTTGCAAAATCTTGAGTGGGTTGCCCCTCTGTTCATGGCAACAGGAAGGAAACTGATGGTGAGGATGGTGCTGAAGCACAGAAAGGATGTTGCAGAGGAGCTGGAGGTGTGGGATTCACTTGGACTTCAAAAAAAGTTTATTGTGGTTTTGTTTGTTTTCTCCTGTGAAATTACAGCATTACTTGTGTTAATTTGGTGACAACTGTAAATGCTTAGGCAGCAGGTTTGCTGAGCAAGGTGGTGCCAACTGTACACAGCATGTTGCTACTTATCTACGACTAAGATTAAAACCTCCTCAAAGATTCACCCAAGTTGGTTTTGTAGCCACAACCTGACACACAGAATTTTACACTTGGGGAAGGGGTTGCAGCTTTCACTGACTGAGCTCTGGGCTGCTCTGGCTAAGCTACCAGCAGCACACAAGCAATCAAGTACCAGAAAGATACTACAACACCCAACGTGCAGTTAGTTTTTCGGCTAGTTTAATGATGGCAATTATTTACTGAGCTACAATCATATGCTGCTGTGGGTGCAAAATTTTACTGCACTATGAATGTGTGTTTAAGTGGGGAAGTCCAAAAAGACTTCCCACCCCCAGGAATATATCAAATAGAAATGATTAAAAGAATCCTAACCTAAGTTAGTGTGCAAAAATAAAGTCAAATGAAGACTCCAAGCAGGTCTGTGACAGGGGAGTATGTTTTTTTATAGGGAATTTAATTACTGGAGCTAAACTCAGCTATGTGCTTCTGCTCATGACATTGTTGTGGAAGAGCTTCTGCAGACTGGAGGACTTGTGGTGACTGGACAGACTTATGGCAGGTGTTCTCTGCTAAGATCTTCTAAAACCATGAAAGGTAAAATATGTGGAAGACACTAAATATAAGGGCTAGGTCAGCATCTTCTCCAAGAAGTCATGTACTGCAGCTGATGTCATCTGAAGAACTGTACCCAGCACGATGATTTATCTAAATGACAAAGTTTATATATTTTACATGTTGTACTTGATGTAAATTTATTATTCTTTTTTACAGTTGAAAATATAAATACAAGAACATTAAATAAATTTACAAGAAACAGTGCAAAAGGCAATGAGCCAAATAGTTAAAGCATTCACAGAAATGCATTCCAGCTACTAGCATTCCAGTACAGTCTTTTATTAACATGCAGTTAAAACCTTGTGGATAAACACAACAAATACTTTAAATTCTCACTTTAAAAGCAGACTCAGAGTAGTCTTGGGCATAGGTGACCAAAAGAACCTATGCATTGCATATAGAACCACAAGAGGGTTTGAGTATTGAAGAGGTTCTGCTGCTGAACTACAACAGAGCCCCAGACAGGAGGCATTTAACTGATGCTTGTTGTTAATTCCAGGGCTGCCTATTGAGTCCTCTGGAAAAGCAAAGCCCTTGCTCCCCTCCAGTGTGCACCTGCCTCAAAAAAAATCCCCTATTTACAGGGTCTGGTGCTCACCAGTGTGGCACCAGTTTGTTCTAGCTCTTGCTCCTGGAGCATCCAGCCTTTGCCCAAGAACACAAGGAAAAAAAGTAATGGCCACAGCTGCACATCTGTGTGAAGAAGAAGAGGTACACTCAGGGCTCAGGCTAATTCCTGTTCAGGAAGAATCTTCACAATGTTGTATGGGTTTTCAGCTGCTGTGCACAGAGAGCCAAAATCCAGCTTTCTGGGACAAACACCACAAAAGGAATGTCATTTTGCTTCAGGAATCGCTGAGCTTGCGCCTCAGGGTCTGGCTTCCCAGCCAAGTGCCAAACTACAAACAGAAATACTCACTGGACTAGCTCAGGAGCTGCCCCTTAAATAGCCACACAATAAAACATTTCTCAGCTACTAAACATAGCAGCTCGCATTTATTCGCTGTATTTTTTCTCCGAAAAACCACCACTTCTCTACTTTTCTTTAGCATTGCAAATGAGAAACAGCAGTGTTTCATCTCTGGAACCACCACTTGAGATAAATATTGCCCCTGCTGAAAGCAATGGTAAAAGCTCCCATCGACTTACTCAAGCCACTAACGTAACTCAGTTGTATTTAATAACCCACTGACGATTGCTCCCGCATTCGTGGCACTCTGCTTTGATGAAACCCAGTTTCTATCCCTGTGTAGTGCACTAAGAGGTTGCTAAACATCTGAGACTGACAGAGTTGTTATTGACAGTTCTGTATCTAGTGACTATATTTAAACCACTTGTCAGGGAATTCACTTACCAAGCAAATTAACTTGTGTGTCATTCTACGTTAATTGTCTCAACTAAAGGCAAATGCAAGCTTACAACAAAAGTTAAACCAAAATACCCAATATTTTTTCTATACATAGGAATATTTAAATTTATATTACACAAAATAAATATAAAAGTATCATTAAGATGCATCAAGGCAAAGTTTATGTACATCACTCGAGTATGCTACTACAACATACAAAAATTGAAGACAGGGTAGCTAACATTTTTAAAGATAACATCATTTGTATGCACAAGTTTTCATTTCCTACACTTATATGATACTACTATGCATTATATCCAGATAAACTTAGTTGTAATGAAAAAAGTCTAAACAAAACTTTCCTTTAAATGTAAAAAAAACACCTCAAAAAACCCTCTAATGAAGAATCAAAATGGAAATGGGCCAGCTGTAATTTGACATCCAAGATAATTTGTCAAAATAGTAGCTTCCTTTTTTATTTTTTCCTTAAATAACTGTCCTTGTCAATCCATTGCATGGCTGCCTTGAAGTTCCAGTACCATATATTAAATAAAATCAGTTCTTGGTCTGCTCACATTATGTAAAACTGTTAAAGTAAATCTGTACTTCACACTGTAAAACAATGTGCTGTTTAAAAGGAAATCACATTTTCTCAATAAAAGACAGACTTCCCCTCTTTGAAGTCCTTCTGAGTGAGACATGGCTTTTTTGGCTGCCTGTATCATCCTTTTCTTCCAACACAAGCTGTTTGCCTGAGAAGTCATGGAGACACACGTCGCCATTCTTCTCACTGGAAATGTGTCCTGTTGAAACAAAGCACATCCCTATCAGAAAGGTTCAGAATAAGATCTCCCAAGCTTTTGCAGTCACTGTTGGGAGTTGGTTTATCTTGTTTTATGTGGATTTTTCTGTACATTATTCTGTAAGAGATCTGAGTTATGTTAATGTATTTATGCACAATAAGGTCTCGTATTTTAAGTAGTGAAGGTCACAGTTCTCAGAAGGTAGGCTTTGACTTGGAATAAATATCACTAGATAGGTGCAAAATACTTCTCATTAAAAGGTTTCTCAGTTCTGCTATGCATCTGAAACAAGAAGTGTTTCAGAAAACAAAGATATCTTCTTCCTTTGAAAGTCACTCACATGCAGCATTTATTTTTGAAGGACAGTCAGGATGTGACATAGACCAAATCATGGGTCTAAGCCATATTTAGAATTGTGTTCATGAATTCATGACCACAAATGCACTGCTGGCATTTATCATAGCAGGCACAGAATTAATAATAAACTTTAAACCATCCACGTGTGCTATTTGTGTTAAAATTCACAACATTTCATACACAAACTTCATCATCATTCAGCAGACTGCAGTAAATCTACCAAAAAGACACAACAATGAAGGTAGAAACTGCTTGCAGTTTGTGGTTTTAGGGGAAAAAGACACTAGTGGGACACACAGGCTGTATGGACACCACAGACTTACCATGGCCAGTCATTCAGTCTTGCATCTAGAACAGCATTTCAGTGGGAGTAGTGAGGCCAAACCCATTAAATATTTATATCTCTGGACATTTATCACATGGGTCTTAATTTCTGGAGTGTTTTGGGTTTTGAGCTCACTTTTTTTTTAAGGAAGCATTGCAGTGTTAAAATTCCATCTCTGAGAGCAGGAAAAGCAGGTAGAGCAAATTAAAAGGTCCCATGTTCCTATCAAACACCAGTCAACTAGCTTTTGGAAGCATCTGCCCAGCTCTTTAGAGATACAGCTGCCCCATGTTTGGAAGATTAATTGTCAGAAATTAAATTAAATTAAAGCCTCAAAGAGCTTTGCTGGGAGGACCAACTGCCCAATCATAAGTTTGGCCTCTTCTTATACAAATCCTTAAGACCTAGAAGAATTAGTCAAACTATTCAGGCAAGGTATCATACAACTCTTTTGGTATGGATAGAGGATGTGGTACAGGGCTCACAGCATTCAAAGCATACCCCAAAATACAAGAGGAGATGAGGTGGGTCACCTGAGACATCTGTGTTCATGAGTGTATAGGAACAAAGTTCTATCTAAGTTCTTTCATCTGCTTTGTTCCAAGAAGCTCTTGGCACAGGACATACAGACTCTCACACTGAAAAATCTAATTATGTGAATAAACAAGGACATAATTGGAGCACGTCCCACAGAACTGGCATCACTCAATGGTTTAGGCCATCAATGCTGCATCTAATATACTACCCAAACCAACAAATACTTGTTCCAGAAAACCACAACAGGACCTTTCATTCAGTTGCTACAACAAACAAGTTCTATGAAACATTTCATCCATCTTTCTTTGAGAAAAGTAGCCAAAATGCTTTTGTAGCTGTGTATAAGCATGTCAAATGTTGCAGAGAGAGGTGGCATCTTTCTCCAGAGTAACTAATATAACTGGGGAAAAAAAAGACTCCAAGGCATGCTGGCTTTTATGCCAGAAAATGTCTTTCTCTTTGAAAGGTGTTTCTTCTGCCTGTAAATATTGCCCTTCTTTGTATTTGACGACAGTTAGAGTTACCGGATTCTGTTTCTCAACTGACCTGTTAGATAAAAGTCTGTGAATTACTGCATTGTGGTGGCCAAACAGAAAGTTTTATAAAGGAAGCAGGATGGGAAGGAACTAATTTTACAAGCTCAACTTTGAAAGCTCTTCAGGGCACATCTAAATGGCAATTCCTGAAGTCCATATGCAGCTAGTACATCCAAGTGGACAGTAACCTATTGAGGGGGCAGCCATATGAATTCCAGTTTTTACTCTGTACATCTGAGAGATTATCTGCTGAGAGTATGAGGAAAAATACCTCAGGCACACAAGAGGAATGTTCTCTGTAAACTTTTGCTCAATTTAGGCTTTTGTACATTACTGACTGATGAGCAATTTTCTCTTTGAAAAGTTGATTGTCTTTACTGAGAGCTCAAACCAGAAGCATGACATTTGTCCAGGAGGAGTGTGAAAAACTAGATTATGTCCCCTGAGAAAAGATAAGTTTTTAATAAGTCCATTTAGTGGAGATTCATATCTAGTTTTCTCAACAGACAAATAAGCCACCCCAGTCTGCAAGTGAAATTATTGGAATGCTTTGTACACCCACATTTCAACTTCTCAGCAACAGAGCAGAGGGGTAACAGTTCAGTACTGTGTTAGAGCAGGAAGAATAGAGAATTTTACTTATTGTTTCCTGCAACAAAGGCAAATTGCTGCTAGGAAAAAAAATCCTTAAAAACCCCGTAGGGGAAATAAAGAGCTCTAGAGAAATTCTACTCTGTAACCAGCAGTGAAGCAGCCCCCCTCTCAGCAGTGCTCTTATAAAATCACCTAAGTGATTTTACAAGTCACAGTTTCCATTTTCTTTTATTTTTCCTCTCCTAAGCTGCTTCCATGTGAGCATTCCATTAATATTCTTCCTCATATTACCTCCTACATAATTTCTTTCCTACTTTCAAGATTCATTATTAGCCTGTATTTCTTTCTTCTTCACCCATTGTTTTAATAAGGTTTAAAATATGAACAGTTCTAAAACATGCTTGAAGTTTATTGTCATATATTCAGGTGACAAGAAAAGTGTTAACAGCAGCTTCTGGCAAGTAATTGCTCTAATAAAGAATATTACCAATTATTCCATATATAAATCAGGAGTTCCCACTGAGTAGGAGAAATGAGTATTTTAAAACTTCATCTATATAAACCAGGTATGTGGTATCACTTGTGAGGACATCCTGCAATATTCTGACCCTATGCTTAAGAATGATATTATAATGAAGTCATCACATTAGCATGAAAGAGTAAATATAATATAAAATATAAATATAAAAAAGAATAGCTTGAAAAAATCTGGTTTGCATTATACATACCATTTCCATTTGCATGCACTGAATAATCATTATTCATTAGCAGTGTTGTAGAGTTAGTGGAGTTACTGTTTGATTGTAAGGAATTGGAAGAACTGGATACTCCTTGATTTACAGTCTGCTTCTTTAAACCATTAGTAGCAGTTCTACTCCAATCTACAATAGATATATGTTACAGAAAATAGCACAACTCATACAAGCAGTATATTAAAATGTAGTTAATAATGCAACTGAATTAAAATAAAAACAAGGCTTTACCCACTCTCCTCACAGTATTCTAGACAGAATGATATTCTCCTAAGAAGTTCATCATTCTTGATGTTTAAGACCATTTGAAACTAGTGTTTTTTTTTTTCTCTTGTCCCTTTTTTAGTACAAACAGCCAACTGTCAGTTTTACAACTGCAGGCCAGATCAGAAAAATAACCAAAGTACAGTTGATTCTCTCAGTTAAAGTGTATTAAAAATATATAGCTGCATGATAAGCCAACAAAACAGCAATGACATGCTATTCTGTGTAACAAAATAACAAAATCAATTACAGGGGTTTTTTGTTGCTTATGCTTCACCTTGTTTTTGTGGAAGTCACTGGTAAAACTACAGCTGACTCCAATCTTACAGATAAAAGTCTTCTGCAAAGATGTGCCTTTATACTGCAGTGGAAGCAGTTAACAGCTTAATGCAACAGCACACAAAAATTGTATCAACTACCACCTTTAAAGGCTATCATTCCAGAGGTTTATTATGCCTTGGGTAAATGCAACTGCAGCAAAAGGATTTACTGAACGTAACACTGAGTACAAGTACAAGCAAATAAATAAATAAAATTTACCAGAGTTTTCAGCCAGCCNCAGGATTTACTGAATTTTTAAAAAACCTATTACAAAATACTAGGAAGGTAACACTGAGTACAAGTACAAACAAATAAATAAATAACATTTACCAGAGTTTTCAGCCAGCCTGAATTTCCCACAACAGAGATATCTTCTCCACTGTTTACGGACATTCTCCTTTGTTACACAATAGAAGATAAAAATGAAGAACCCTGCAAATCAATAATGTTAGAGAGCTGCAAAACTGACTTTTACTTCTTAGTGAACAATTGTCACCTGTTATTTCTTTTCTATTTCTAATCCAAAGGAAATTACATGATTCTTTTGGAGAACAAGTTTACAACACTGAACACTGAAGAGTATTTTTCTGTTACATGGATGAGATGAATCAAACACAAGGACAACAAATATAACCAAATTCACGAAGTGCATGCAGTTTTATCAAATAAGAAGGGAAAAGTTCTGAGGATTCTGAAATTTACTTAACACTTTTAGAAGATAACTCAAAGCAACATCAAATAGAGGGTATATGACATGACACTGTCGACCTATGCAGTTAGCATGTGACACTGTCCCATCTTTTATTAGCAGCTAACCTGTTACCACCAATGCTACAGGAGTTTGAGCATTCATGCAAAGAAAATAACTCATCTAAAATAAATGGTATCCCCTTTACCACAAATTCAAAGCCAAATAAGAAAGGATGGGGCTCATCCCTGTCTCTTGCTAGAGACACATTACTGTTTTTCATTCACTTCTAGCTGACCCAGGGTGGGAACTAACTTTCCATGCTTAAAAGTCCATTGTCATCATCCCCCTTTAATGAAAAGTGGCACTTCAGCTTTGCACAATTTTCCATCTGCAATGTGTCCCTGGGAACAGATGTGTTACATTTACAATGAGTAGAAAATAACAGGAAGGAAAACTAACTGATCAGACTGGTGCAGATGAACACCTATGTTATGTTTACTCTGCCTTTGAGGCCAGTTAAGCATGTAAAATCCCACTGGAAGAGATTACTCCCATCTTTCTTTGGTTTTTTCTTAACTTTGGCTTTTAGGATGAATTTTTGAATGTTAAGTGTTGATCTACAAGCATTGTTCTATACCATTTTCAAATACAGTTTTGAAACACTGGCATAAGCTTAAAGTCCATACAATTTATGCACCTTTATTACTTCAAATATCAACATTTGTCCAGCACCTAACTTAAAACTGGATAAAAGGGGAATTTAGCTTCACATTACAGATGTAGCTTTCCTGTATCTTACTGTAACATAACTGCTACTTAAGATCACAGTAAAGCAGCATAAGCTCTAATTTAATTAACATATCAAAGCACGTATCAAAATCACATCTTTGTTGTTAAATCAAAATATGCTACTTCCAAATGTTTTGTTCATTATATTGCATGCAATGGGCTGTCACCTGAAGGATAAACTTACCTTGCAAAGTGTTGAAAATGGTAAAGAGGTATGTAAATACCTCATTTACTGTGAAGAAAGCAAATCCCCAAGTAATTCCCAGCAGGAATGTGAGGCCAGCGACACTCCTAAGGTCTTGAATACTGGTTTTCCTTTGAGCACCAAGTTGTTTTTTCTTTTTGATGCGACAGAGCTGGATCAGCACAACAATGAACATGCTGATATTGATCAGGAATATCAGGCAAAAGTATCCCACAGCAGTAATATAGAAGACAATACTGTTTTTGATCCAACAGCTAGAAGACAAGAACAATCTGTCAACCATTATCAGAAACAGAACTTAAGTAAAATAAACATGACATAAAGTGTAGATTGTGGCACATGAAAACCATTTTTGCTTCTTTAGTAAGAAGTGTTTTGTTGGCCAGAGGGTAAGAGCTTTCACATAGGCAATAAGCACAAAATCCATGCCATACTGTAGAGCTATGGCATTTCAAAGATCTCCCATTGCTTCTTTCCCTTCCTCATCTTCTCTTAAAAGAAAAGCAATTTCATAGGACCTCCCTCCCACTCACCCCCAGAAAACCCCCTGTTAACTCACAATTCATCAGGTCTGTTTTTTGAAACCTTTCCAGTGGTTATAAGTCCATAGTTATCTGGTGATACTGCCAACACAATGGACACAACTACTGCTGGTAACCCTGAAAGATTGTAAGCAAACACAGAAGTGAAAATTATGACAAAGGCAGTACTGTGAGGACTTGAAGTGATTATATTTTGCTGAGAAATCTACAACTTGTTTCTGAAATTTGTCTGTTGAATTCTGTTGACTATTAGCTGTCTGAAAGAATCTAAAATCCAGAGCATGCAAACTTATCAGGAGCATAACTTGTAAACAATCCAGAATTCTCCTCCAGAGCTAACTGCAAAACTTTCTGAATAAGGCAACAAATACCATCACTCATCAAACCAATTTCAAACATCAAATATAGGATACTTCATTTTCTTTCTTACACATGTTTTAGGAAAACATTTTAGTGCCATCACTCATATTTACTCAAGTGGCCAGAGAGAATTATCAGGTCCAGCATATTGTCATTCTTTATCCAGTTAGATCTGTTTTGCTGTTTCTTGTTAGCACCAGCACTATCCCAGAACTGGAATGCATATACTTATTGACAGGACTTTCAAAACACAACTGATGCCATCCATCTGGTAAATGGAAGTATGCACATTGAGAATTGTTTCTATTGTACTTGCAGAAGGAAAATTCCCTATCAATTTGCATTGCAGCATCTTCAGTTCTGCAGGTAAGGGTGAGCTCCCTACCTCAGAAAGATGGAACATAGAGGATCAGGTTTATTTCTAAAGTGTGTCACATTTACTGAAATAGTTGATACTAGGATTTATCTATTTAGCATCAAAAAATAAAATAAAAAAGTAAATCAAAAATACATACCCCAACCAACAATGCAAAATTTAAGGATGTATTTCCGTACATAGGTATTAAAGACTTTCACAAGGGCCAGATACATGTGGAAAGCTTCTAGGCCCATCCAGGTGAAGGAAACCAAGAGGAAATAGTGAAGAAAAACTGCAACTGCAATGCACAGGCCTTGTGAATCATACAGTGCAATCCACGAGTCAAGGAGGAAAACTAAGTTGAGTAGAAGTAATGCAGCACACAGCTGTATTAGGATTTTGGAAGGGTAATCTCTCCGGATTTTCCTAAAAAAAGCAAATTAGTCAGATGACATCAATTGTCCAAAGTTCTCTGACTTAATTCCTCTCTTGTAGTCCTTATTGCACTCATAAATAATGCTTCTTCTATTGCATTCATACAAAAGTAATTGGCAGGTTTCCAAGTTAACAGTCTGTATGAGTAAAGTTTGTTATAATAAGGCTTCATAAATACAAACAGTTACTTGGATTTTAAGAGTTTAGTGCCATCACCATATTTATTTTACATTGCATGTTGGACTTCTTGTCACAGTATTTCAAAAGACCAACATGTGGCTGTTCTTTATTGCTGAACTAGATGAGGCTTAGCAAGTGACTGGGTTTCTAAAGCCATGGTGGAGACAACTAAGACCTTACTGACAGGATAATGAGAGAATAAAAGTGTGCTGAATAACTCTGAGGAGGATTTCCAAAATATGGAGGATTCAATAGTTAAGGCTCAAACATGAAAAAATGTTCTTCACTTCTTACTGCATAGAGCCTGACTGTTTTAACTCACTTGTCCACAAGATTAACAATCCTAAAGACAAAATCAACACCTTCCTGGTACACAGGACAAATCTGTGCATTATTAAAAGAGACAGAATCCCTAACTATTGGAAAGCACTTTGCAGAGACTATCAGCAATCATAGCTCAAGAATAATGGGAGCTTACTTGAACAGGTACTTACTCAAAGGCTATGTAGGTCACAAGAGTAACAGAAAGAAAAATTGCAGAGAGGCCACAGCCTATATAGGATATAAAAGTCAGTACCAATTCTTGAGTGGGACTTGAAGGGGTGTTTCCATACAAGTTCTAAAACAGAAACAGAAGTTAATTTCAGTGGAAGTGTTTATTAGAAGGAAAAAACTTAAAAAAAACCAAAATGCATTTTTCCACCTGCAATTAAAAAACAGGGAAACAGTTCTTTTCATCATGGATCTTATAAAAGGTTAACCAAAGAAGCCAATCTAGTCCTGTGGTGAGGAGCAAGGTGTTGGACTCTATGATCCTTATGCATCCCTACCAACTTGAGATAATTTAATTGTGAACTCACACTTGATTAAAAACCTGGTTTAAATTTGATGCATCCTTTTTTCTTTTTTCCTCCCTACAATCTAAACAACTGACTAAATGTAAAACCTGCAGATTAAGGAATTTTTTACTCCAGTGGAATTCATGAGCCTTCATTCAACAAGCAGCTTGCACGTGACTAATTCTATGGCCATAAACACTAACACTGAAGTGAACAGAAACTGAGCTGTGTTTCATAAGCAGTAGGTGCTTACTGAATACTCATTTACACAAAGTAACAAATGCTCAAATATGTTCTTGAATCAGGGTAAGATTGCATAACTTTTGTAATAATTACCATCAAAACTGCAAAGCTTGTGAGGTGGTTGCATGAACAGACTGTTTCATTTACCCTACTTTCTTTAACCATGCAGCCTTCATATGACCAGCCTCCATGGCCACCTGTTAAAGAGAAAAATCTTTGTTATTCATAAAAGCCTTGATTTATATTAACATGAGTTAATATTGCTAAACCAGCATGATATCTTGGTGATATCAAGTACTTACCATTTTTATTAAAGTCCCAAAAAACACATCTAACTGTTGAATTATCCTGTTTAGGAGGGAAAAAAAAATAATTTACTAAAATATGAACCTATGATCAAGTAATTTATGAATTATCTACAAAACACAAGCAAGAATAAATACTGTATGCAGTAAATATACCTGTTTTCCATGAATGTAAAATGAATTTAGGTGCACAGAATGGATTAATATTGCAACATGCAGGTGAAAATATGCTGACCAAACGTGCAGTCACCCTAGAGCAGCTAGCTCTTGTGCTTATGCTAAGGTTCTGTTCCTGGCAGAACATTATGAATGCTCTTATCAATGTCTTCTCACACTATACAAACGCTTGGGATTTCTAATCCTTCCTGATTTTGTAAGCATTTAGAATGTGACCACACAGAAAAGGAAAAATTGCCATTTGGAAACAATAGATCATTTGAAATTACCATGATGTTAAAGGTTTATATACAGGTTTCACACACACACATGAAAATCCTAAACACACTAGCTGTAATATACTATACTGCTATGAATATGAGTACTTCTACAGTTTGATCTTGACACTCAGTATTTTATCAATACCAGTAAAAACTATATTCAGCCAGCTCTTGAAAAAAGCTTCATCAAAAAAAAGGTACATTAGTGAAACCCCTACATGTTTCAGTTTCTAATTTTTTAGTATTCTTAGATATGGGATAGAAGATTTTAAACTTAGGTGCTCATTTATGAGAGAGATGCTGTATATGAGCCCTAATACTTCCAGATGACATAATCCTGTGTTCCAGTTTCAGAAACAAAAGTCTCCCTGAGAAAAAAGAATTATATTGCTTTCTTGCCACCTACAAATGTCACAATTGCAGCACCTCTGTAGCAATCCCAATGTCAGGCTTTCACCTGAGAATTTTCATTCTTTGAAGGGTAGGTATGAAGGATCAAAACTGGATGGATAACTGACAGGGCAAAATTTCCTGAAACCATCTGAGAACAAAAATTTATACCAGTGATAAATCAATGAAGATGAGTAATTTTGAAAGTCCAGATGGAGATGAAACTGATCTCTACTTTTGGTACAGTATTTCTTCTATGACAACTCCAATGAAGGCAACAAAATTGTACTTTAAGCCTGTCAAAATATAAATCATACCAGATTGGGTCTGATATTCTGTAAAGTGACAGTGACATTTGCCTTTAAGTTGCGAATTGTGAGGTTAGCAACACTTGATGATATAACATTGCTGATTAAGGATGCATTCTTCAGGGAGAAATCCTGGAACAGAAAAAGAATCAGATTTTAAAATCCTAAAGGAAACAGTAGTAGAAGTACAGCACCCACAATAGCTCATTTATAACACAGAGTGAGCACTGGACAAAAATAAATCACTTCTTATATCAGGAAGATTTGAAATGTGTTTTGTGGGAAAAAAGTCACTTTATATTTTATCTTGCTCTAGGCTTGAGTTTAAAACCCTTATGAAGAGAGGATTCAAAAGGTACCTGGAATACAGTGGTCTTTTTAAAGAAGTTGAATATAATTCTAGAAGCTAAGTCCAGCTCTTCAGGAGGTAAATTTGTCAGCAACGATGAAGGAAGTGTAATTGTTCCGAGGTTATTTAAATCATTAATTGCATTAATGCCTAGAGAGGTCTGAAAAAATAAATGAAAGGATTATGCCTCATTTCAGTCACTAAATAAAAATTAAATTATGACTTCTTTTAATTTTAGAACTTTGAAATACATATCTCTGTAATCACTGTCTGACCATCATTCACTGATGCTCTCTCACTCCTCTCCTGCTCGAATGAATAAATAGCATCTGCAGGCCTGTAGAGGATGCAACTCTCTTCAGGTCTGCCTACCACTGAAAATACTCTGGCTTTAGTGTGAAGTATACAGCAACAGAACACATCATGGTGGATAATACTGATTTGAAAAAGATGAAGAGCAACAACCCAGGTACATCTATGGAACTGTGTAGAGCCATTAACATTTGACAGCACAGAAGCCTTCAAGTGTGAAGTATGTCAGAATTCAGAACTATAAATAACCATTAATTGTCAATAGGTTTTAAAGTACAGTAGGTTAAACAGAATCTAAGAACATAAACCCTAGCTTTATGATCATGTGGCAAAAATAAACCAGATAAGCTACAATTCAAATATCTAACATTAAAAAAGATGTGAACTTTCATCCAGTTTTCTGTGCTGCACTTATAGGACAGAGAGCTTTGTTTAGTCTAACATTTTCTTGTCACACATTAGTCACTTTGCATACAAATATCATCATCTCAGGGGTACTAAGAGATGAAGAAAAGAATTCTCTGTGCACTCATATAATGGCTGTGATAGGAATAAGTGTGAGCTCCCCAGTGTCCTAACAATATGGTTTAAGTCTTCTGTTTAGATCAGTGGTCTCCAAACTTTTTGCATCACACACCTCCTAAATTTTTTTTTGAGCCTGCACCCCAAAATATATCTAAGTTCTGTGCATGTACATTATGCACATCATGAAATATATACAAAAATAGAAAAATTATTAGGATGAGATGAAGACTAAACTTGTTTATTAAAAACCAAATTGCTAAGAAAACAGAAAATAACTCAAATGTTAACATTTCATATAATTTTCAGTATCCCAGAACAGTACCAGTACTACTTACGGATCATACTACATTAAACTTTTTCCTTGTGGTCAAATTTGTCCAGAACTTTCCATCTTTCCCTGCTTAAGCTTGCTATGTCCAGATTATTTCCTCAACCAGGAGGGAGATTTTGAGTGAGACAAAGTGGATCCGAACTTTCTAAGCACTTCTTTCTTGGCAAGATGAACTAGCCATGAGTGACAAATGTATGAATGTCATTACCCAAGCAATGTAATAGTTCTTTCCTGAAACCCTCTGCAATTAATCTCCTTCTGATACATGAAGCTATCTGGCAACACTCCTTGACAATTTCAGCACTGCCAGGGTGGGTGATTAAGTGACTCAGGATTCAGGGTTTTTGAGGCAAAGTTATTCCACCAAGTGCTCTGTCCATTCTTGTGTTGTGGCTGTAGCCCCTCTAACAGCTTGTCAGTTGAATGCCAGTTTCTGCTAAGTCTGTTGCTTATTTCAACAAAAGAAAATGAAACAAAAAACTATGGAGGGCTTCATAAGCAATATATTTTTCCCCTGACACTAATATTGACAAAAGATCCCAAAATTGTGACATAAACACAGAATAAACTCATGTTATGTATAACTATAAACCCATAAATACTTAAAAATAAATGTCTGAGAATTTTCTAAGTGTTTAGAAATATCAATGTTTAACCTGGAGATCAGCTGAGTCCTGGACAGCAAAAGACATCTGTTTGGAGCGGATGCTTTTGGTCTTGACAACTGCCAGAGCCAAGGAAGGGGAGGCAAAATCAGCAGACATTGTTGAAAAGTTCAATTTGAAGCCAATATAATCCACCAGTTTTATAATTCTGTTAAACAAAAAAAAAAAGAAAAACAACAAAACTTAGTATTACCATTCACACAGACACAGAATTCTTAAGGCAAGTTGTGGTTATGGAGCAGCAATCTGAGTGCAGTGTAAAATACATCTGACTTGGCTCTCTTGCTGTGTCAACACAAAATCCCCACTGTTTTCCATGGTGCTATAACAGAGGTGGTAATGCTAGAATGATACTCCTGCTGTTTTATATAAGCATATTAAAGAACAAAATTTATTCTTTTTGGATTATGATTATGAAAACCCAAAATGTGCCAAAGTCAATTCATCAGGACAATCAATACAACACAGCTTTAACCTAGTGCCAGAAGGACTCACCTGTTAGAGATCTGGGGTGGCAATGGCTGAGAAGCAGTCAGGACTTTGCTAACCTCACTAACCATCCTTTCTACATCTTTTGGCTCTGCTTTTCCAGCTGCTAAATCATTTTCGATTCTGGACACGATTTGCTCAGCTGTGGTGATACTAATGGTGGGATCTACAGAAGTTGTGCGTGTGGTAGCTGGGAGTATCTTTCCTGTGGCAAAAGAAAAGTTGTGCATTTATTTAAACATTGTGTTCAAGAAACAAAGGAAGCTTTGAGGAGCAGGAAAATGAAGCAGTCCTCTTGATCAAAACACCGTATCACAACTGACAAGGTCTCTCAACATGTGAGACAGAATCCATTTTTCTCCCTATAAGCTCCTCTGCAGACAGCAACAGTTTAAGTCTTAAGAAAACATAAAGCAAGGTTTCAAATGGCCAGCAAAAATTCCAAATTTCAGTGATTACAAAGTTCCTCACATCAGACCATTAGTGATGTTAATCAATTATTTTTATTTTTGGCCCAAAAGCAGAATAAAATCAAGATAAGATCAACAATTTGATAAGATGCTTGTAAAGATGTGTACAATCTTCACAGGAAAATACATATCCACTAAGAATATTCCTAATTAATAGTAGTATTATGAGGAAGATCCAACACTGATTTACAGTATTTTAAATATTAAATTAAATTAAAATTCATTCTACCTGGCTCTGTGACATAATTTCTTCTGCCAAATGTACATGTTAGGAACTTAGCACAGTACCTATCTATCTATCACAGTTAACCCAATTAGCAAGTCACTCATCCTGACCAAAGGCATCAGAATGTATTTTAAAGTAAGTATACACCTTTAGAGACTTGTCTCAGGTTTCTCATACTAATTGGAAGGTCACAGCTCAGATGTCTATTCTCATTTAATAAAGTTAAAGAGCAAATTCAGTGTATGGCATTCCAATTAACAAAAAAAGAATCTTTTTTCTTGCCATATTTACCTGTGCTCCCATTAGGCAGGCTACCATGGCCATCATCAGTAGAGTGAGGATGAGAAGCTGAGACAGAATGGTTGATGGGACCAGCAGTAGGGGTTAAAGTTGTTGTGAAAGGAGTAAGGGGAAGAATAGGTGCTGTAGTAACTTTCTTGTTACCAGAAACAGGCTGGGTTGAATCTGTAGTAGCATGAATTTCTGCAGCAGGTTCAGTGGTGATCTCAAAGGGGGGAATTGTTATTGAAGGCTTGGGGGGAGGCTTAGAAGAGGAAACTGCAGAATGTTTAGAGAAACTTACAGAAGGAGAAATTATTGTAATGGACTTGGTAAGATGTGCAGTGTCAGATTTAACTGAGAAAGCAGCATTAGTGACAGATTTTGTTGCAGGTGTGGAAATAGTGACAGATTGACTAAAAGCTGTGGAAGGGAAAGTTGGCATAGCAGGCTGAGCAAGAGACTCAGAAGAGGGAAGTGTAGTAACACTGGTGGAAGACACAGGAGTTTCAGTAGTAGATGTGGCAGAAGTTTCAGAGAGAGGATTTGTAGTGGGAGATGTGGAGAGAGTTTCAGAAAAAGAATTTTTTGTGAATGGTGGGATCAGTGACCTAATTGTGGGGCTTTGTTTGGTGGAAAGCGTAGTGGGGGAAAGAAAAGTATTAGATTTGAGGAAAGTCTTTTTAGTAAGAGAAGAAGAATGAGGAAAAGGAACCCATATAGAATGAGGTGGCACTTGTATAGTACTGTAAAAAAAAAGGCACAAAATTAATGTTATATTTAACATTGTTTATATTTTAAAGGAAACAAGTTATAACAGAGGAATATATATGAATGATATGGACATACTACTAATAATGTATATCTTTTAATCAGATTGGATGTTTCATGCTTTAGGAACAAATAGGGATTCCATAACTGAGGGTTCTTACATTCTACTTTGCTGCTGCTGCTACCTATCAAGTCTGTAAATACTACTGCTGTCTTTGCTGCTTATTCTGAAGGTGATCTGATGCTGAACACAAAAGCTATCTGCATCAGGAGGGGAAAAAAAAAAGTTATAAAAAAGAAAAAAAGGAAGAGAAGAGAGGGGAGGGCAAGAGGGAGAAATGAAGAGGGAGCTATCCAGGGAAATGCCTGTCGGGTTGTTCTTGTGGAGTTCTTCCTGGCTATTGCACTGCAGCAAGGAAGCTGACTCTATTAAGGCATTAGAAAATTTAGAAAATAAGCAAGTCAAATTTTGTTTTTATACTTACTACATTTGTAATTCTTCAGCAGTCAAGGAACAATGCTCCAGTGATGAACAGCAGCACTGTTCTGTGATCACAAAGAAGTGTTAACCTAGTTTATCCTGAAGCATAAAAATTGCTAATACTTGTTAAGTAAGATATTCAAATAAGCATGTTTTATGGGGTTTTTATAACCAAGAGTGTATATTGCACAATTGATTTTGAGGTATTTTCTGAAATGACATTTGCAGAACAGATCTTGACCAGTCAGAATACTGCAATAGCCCTACATTCTTGTTCAAAGCCCAATAAGTAGATTTCTCTTTTTGTTATTACAAACAAAAATGCAAAGCTACATCTTTTTGAAATAAGGAGACAAATGGTATGAGTCACCACTCCATACTATCACAATATCACTAAGAAAGCTTGACTACTTTATAAACTTCTCAATTCAGAGCACCATTTCAGTGAAACATTTATGGTCTCAAGTAATTTTACACTTAATCCTTTCAAAGGCTGCTTTATTAATGTAGTCAGCAATTACACACCATTTTTAAAACCCCCACATTTCTACAGCCCCCCCCAATCAGAAGGCTGCACTTTGTTCAACAACAACAATATTTTTATCTAAAAATAAGTAACAATCTTTTCTTTTACTTACTTGGAGGCCACGTATAAAGATATGAAATTTAATCTGCAAGTGTAACTGGGATGAGACTGTTTAAAGCATAACTCACCAAGGCTTATTTCTGGTTTGTCTGTTAAACTGCTTATATTCTCTCTCTCAGCCAGCTTCATTATGAAACTGCAGTGTATACTATAATGAGAAGAAAAAGTTTTAGACTCAAGAAACAGATCTGTCTCATCTTCACAGCACATAATAACTTCAAATGCCAAGTGAAAGCATCTTAGCACAAATGCTGTGTAAAAGCACACTTTTCCTAGGTTCTTTCAGATCTGGAGGTATTTTCAATCCACATAAAAAAATATGCCAGGCTAAACAGTAGATTAATACATCAGTTTGTGGTACTTATTTTCTCTTTTCTCTGCAGACACTTGATTCTTAAACAAGGCCCTCCCTAGCATTAGTTATGAAAGAGTTGATAATTTTGTTTACTGCCAGTATGTGACATGAAGGTGTGATCTGACTTTCTATTACTATTTGTGTCTTTTGGATGTTATTTTCATCCTAACCCAGGAAGATAAACCCCAAATTTCACCTCTGTGGAGCAGCCCTATGATTCTGATACTCTGAACTGGTTACCTTCTCAGGCTTCCACTGCCCTGAGGATTGGCAGTTTTCCCAAGACAAAGAACAGCATCTTGGGATGTCTGAAGCAATTCACTCATAAAGATGGCATTCTACTTGATATATCACAAGACAATGAGCTTTTAAGTATGAGCATTAAGAAAACTGACAACTAACCTGTGGTTTTCTGCACTGCATTCCATGACAGAGGACTGTAATGACAAGGCAAAAAAGAAAAAATTACCAAATGTTTTGGCAGGAGAAAACAGGACTGATACTTAGATAATGACTTTATCAGAAATAAGTCAAAAAATTGCTTTCCAGTCAGTAACAACAATTAGTAATCTTACCTCACTTACTGCTTGCAAGGTTTTATTGAACTCTGAAATTCTTTAAAAGAAAAAGTTACAGTTAAGGAGGATTTCTAGTTACATTTTTAAAGACAAATTTAAGAATGTAATGAAAAGAAGCCATTATTGAGAAAAAAATGCCATTTCCTTGGTCATTTTTAAAAATCATTCAAGTTCTAATATTGTAAAACCACTCCTCAAAGGATTAAACATTTTAAAAGATGCCTTTTCTTAGTCACTCCACAAACTAAGTTTAAACTTCTGTCATCACATATTTAACATTAATCCACTTCTTCAGAAATTATTTAAAAGAGCAAAAGATGATTCTTCTCTGTTGCCTTCTGGCAAGCATTGGAACAGAATTCTAAACTTATTCACAAAGCCACAGAAATAGAATGAGGAAGAAATATGGATTTCTTCTACAAACAAGACAATTTTGTCTTGGACATGCTTTTGATTTTCAGGGTGAGTTTTGGGAATACCAGCAAAGACACACTCATTCCAACCTCTCCTTATAAAGTCTGCGAAGAAGAAACTACACTAAAACAAAAATATAGATATAGCTCCAAGAATGCCTATTTAAAAACATGCAGTTATGAAAGTTCTCTTAGGGATTTCCTACAAGACAGAACAAATCCCTGAAATCATGGAAAAGATTTATACTTGAAGAGCAGCAACCAGACTGGCATTCTCACAGTTCACTCCTCAGTTATTGTTATTAATTACTACAACTAGTATTGCTGTTAGTAGTATTCCTAGCAGTAAGATCATCAGCATATAAATAAGGCCTTCAGGCCTTGTTGAGGTCCAAGGAAACTGAAGGACCTCAGGAAGGAAATCAGCAAATGCAAATGTTTCTTAAAACAAACTTCAGTATAAAACAAAACTAAGACTATTCTAACCAATTTTAACTTTGTGTTAAAGAAAAATAATTTATAACTCCTTCATTTTTTTAATTTATAAAGTACATGAATAATGCAAAGGGAAGAGTCTGCTGACCACATGGAAGAGCTCACTTGATCTTTTTCAAACACAGCAAACATTTCAATCCTTATTCAAAATTACTTACCTCAATTTTTGTGGGTTAGCTGCTGGAATTCTAATTAATTGTTTAACTTGGCTGCTGATGGTTATGTTATTAATCTGTTAGAAAAAAAGATTACATGGCTAAATAAACCTGGTAATTTTTACCATGAAAAGAAACATGTTCCTTTCACACATTTGAACAGTCTAACATTTCAAACAAAAGCAGCATATTTTCTCATGAATACACTTCAACAAATGTTATTGTCAGCTTAGGGAAGGAACTGGCTCATCTAGTACAGGTCAAGTAACAGGATCTGCTTGGTGAAATACACAGATGAGGCTACTGACCTTACCATACCTCAGGTTAGAAAAAGAGTTATCTGGCTTAGTTTGTAACAAAGACAGCTTAGACAAGACACTGAACAAACTTTCTAACTCGAAGTGCAGCAATGGGACAAGCTCCATAATAGACATAAGTAGCAGACAACACAGAATCCTGGGAGGAAGAAGTCAGTAAGCTGAGGTGAAAGACATTGTAGAAATAAGCTAAATAGATATGATCTAGCCTTAGAGCTGAGGAATACACTAAGGTTTATCTAAAGGCCCTCTATAGATCTCCATTCTTATGTTCTGTCTGGCAACATTACCTGCCATTTTTACATTGCATGCCAGCAGTGAGCATGATGCTGAAAACATCATCTAACATATATGATAGTGACATTATCTAAGAAATAGGCTGCTACAAAGTAAAATAGTTTCAAGAGACATGAAATACATTCTTCTGCTAGCTGTGGACATGAACTTTATTACACTAGGATGGTTTTAGTAAGTTATCACCTACTGAAATGCAAGAGAATGCAGAGGTGGCTTTTGCCAGAGGCTACCTCTGCCCAGACTCCAGGTGCATCCATGCAGTAGCTCTCTGCAGTCATTTTGCTGACTACTCTTGTGCTTGCAAAGACTGGCATGTGAAATCTCAGACTGAGTGCACTGGGATGTGTAGGAGAAAGATACAAGGTATTTACAAGCTAATGTCCTTTTCTTTTTTCTCTCTTCAGTCTTGCAACTGTACCAACTAAAATTCTCATTCTCATTCCCTCAGTCCTGAATAATCTCTATGATCCTTGCTCTGTAAAATAGTGTTGCCTTAAACCTCTGTTGTGTTGTGTAAGTAGACACACTCATGTCACATAGGCCTACTGCACAATTAGTAACTGATTAACTACATGCCAAAAAGCACAGAATGATACCCTATTTATGAGCATCTCAACAGGAATTATTCCCAGGATGCATTCCAACTTAATTTATGCCCACAGTTTCCATCTAATGTTGTTCACCTACTGAAATGCCTAAATTAATCTCCAAAGGCAGATGCTGTATGCCTAAATGTAGATTCATAATTAGACTCCCCAGGGCTTCCTGTAGCCTTTCAGTGGCTGTACAGAGAATATAGGCCCTTACTGGAGGAATTTACATAGCTGGAATTCTAAAATTTAGCTGCAGAGCAGCTGTCTA
Organism: Chloroceryle aenea; assembly: GCA_013399075.1. NCBI lineage: Eukaryota > Metazoa > Chordata > Aves > Coraciiformes > Cerylidae > Chloroceryle > Chloroceryle aenea. Next base: position 215,097 of record VWZY01007181.1, read on the forward strand.
AGAGAGAGAGAGTAGATCCATCCACTGCAAGTATTAACTGGTACTGCAAACTGCATTTGTAATAAAATAAAGCTATCCAAAACATAGTAAGAATCATGTTAGGGTGTAAGTATTTTAAGCATAGACAAAGAAAGTAATTTCAACATTCCATACAATAAAGTTTTAAAAGAGATAACACTTACTATGTCTACATTTAGTGATGTGTTACTTTCTTCACTTGCCTGAAGTTCTACCTTGCCCACATAGAATACTAAAACCAAAAGGCAAAAAAGTGCAGAAAATCAATGCTAAACCACATGATGTAAAAACCACACGAATTTAAAACTCAGTCTTGTGTAACAATAGAAGGAAAATAAGAACACTTATGCTAGCTCTTCTGATCATTCACTGCTTCTGCAATTTTTCTTCCCTGTCTTTACTTACATCTCCACAAATGAACTAGGTCCAATAGCTTTCTTATTTTCTGCATATTTATTTTTGCAGGCTGTCTCTATAAACTCTTTCTAGTCCTTTGTTTTGTTTTCCAAAACCAGAGAAACTGCACTGCATGCTACTACTAATATAAAGAGAATAAAATGTAAAGTGATACTCTGAAAATTATTCCTTTGAAGTTTAAAGCACTTTCAGGATACCAAAACTCAGAGCAACAGTCAACAGTCCTTGAGAGCTGGTAGGCCCATTTTGGACACAAAAGGGAATTTCTATGACATTTCCTACAGCCACACATTCAGTGGAGGCTCCAGAGAAAGACCCATACAAGAATACATGCAGCATTTAGCAGTTCACTGTGCCAACCAGTAGGGAAACTTTAGAGAGAGGAGACAACATCACTGCCCTTCCTGTTTTCCTGTTTGTCAGTTCTGTCACATTACACTTCTAAAACACACACAGACTTTCACAATAATCCTCCTAAACACTATTTTGACTTCAATTCCTGATAGAGAGATATGGCAGACATTAGCATGGACCATAGCATACTAGTTTCTTGTTTTCTTGGGTTTCTAATTCTCTACAACTGTGTATCCTTTGATAAATTAAAAAATACAATAGACTAAATATTACTTTTAAATATTACACCCCACTTTTTACATTAAGTTTTAGAAGGTATAGAAAATATTACAGAGCTAGCAACTAAACCTTGCCAACTAGAAGTTGCCTTATATTTTAAACTAGAAGATAGCTGCATGTGGTTTTTGTAATATAAAAAGGAAAAAGAAAACCACTAACCTGAAAAATTACAGACAGGTGTTACGTTGCATAAAATGGTTTCTCCTGCTATAGTTTTTTTGGGAAAAGAAAAAAAAATCTAGTGAGTAAAGAAGTTGAACTTAAACCCAATACTGACAAACATACATATTTACAATAAATATTTTAAATATGAAGGTCTTTATGTTTTAGAAATATCTTGCATAATGTGTAGGCTTCACTTCTCTAGGTAACTTACCATGACATCTTCCAAGACTTAGTATTCTGAGTGAATCATGCTGGGTTTGAGTAATTAATTTTTAATATTTTTCTGTAACTGTTTCCACAGAAAACCTACATACAAGTGTCCTCTATTTTTTTCTTTTTTTTTCCCTTTTTTAATTAAAATAAAATCAAAATCAGCACATCATAAATAAGCCTTTCAAATATCACAGTATTCAATCACTAGGTAGCATATTATCTGCTCCTGAGGATCCTACTACAGCTACTTATGGTATCATGACACTAAAACTGTTCCACCTGATGGATTTCAAACTACAATGATGGCAAACATGTCTACTCTCACCTAGAATATGGCTTTAGTTACTTACAGTACACTTTTGGCTGCTCCTGTATCCTCAATACTATCTACACTGCAAAGAAATAACACTGATACCAAATCAAAGGTACTGTAATCAGACAGCTCTGTTGTATAAAGTATGGAAAAATATCTGCATCCAAGATAAAACTCCTACACTTGTTCATAAAAACAACGTGGCAGCACAACTTTTCTTACTCAAGCAGATAGATTGACCTCCATTAATGGAAAAATAAATGCTATTTCTCTGCTGTTATCATTAGCTAACACCAAATAGAGGGGAATTTTTTCTTTTCCTGTGGTACAAACATTTGTCTGTTATAGCTTGATGCTTTATCAATTTTATCAGCAGCAGCAAACAGCCATCAGAGGGTAGGGATCCTATTAAAAGATCCTATTAAAAATATATGGGAGCAAACCTCCTGAACTCACACACACTTAAATTCTGAGGACCCTAAAAGACAGCCAGTGATGATACATGAATCCTACCTGGTGTTATGGTGGAGTAATAATCAGAGATGTTAAGAGTTTCTGTTAAAAAAAGAAAAAAAGTTCAAATGTTTTCCAGTTTTCATATTGTAGTTTTAAAAGCCTACAAAATACACCTCACAAAAACAAACCTATTTTCTACTTTAGGCTCTGTCTTCCCAGAAGTGTAAGCACATGACCATTTATAAGGGAATTAAGTTACATTCAGCATGGGAAATGAAGAAGCAGCATTTGTAGTGAGATCCATTGAGTCAAATGCTCATGTCCCTGTAGGAGACCCCAGGCTCCCTATCACTCAGTGGAGAAAGTGGTGCTTTGAAGGTGTGATTCCCATTTAACCTAGTCTATATGGGCACTAGATGTGTTTTTCTCCCTGTAAACTATGAAGAATAGCAGGATGTGTAGGAATCTGTACTCATATAGGATGAACCAGCTTTGTTTGGACTAAAAAAATCCCAATTATTATTATTTAAAACCCCCTAAGCTTTCATGAATGCAACATGTCTCCCTTCATGCTAATTCTCACCTGCAGTTTGTGTAGTCTCCTCTGAAGACATATCTGAAGAAGAAAAATGAGTAACAGTAAAAACAATGAAAACAAAAGAATAATCTACAAATAACCCCAACCCCCAAATCTACATCTAAGTAAGAGAAACATTAATAAAATCTTGCCTGAAGGATTAATAGGATAGGTGATAAAGGTAACAATAGAGGATTCTGGGGGAAAAAAAAAGAGAGAAAAGAAGTAAAAACTGTATTAATATAATATTTTATTTCTAGGAATTTGGGAGAAAAAAGGTGAAGCATACAAAACTTCAAACAGGACCTGAATACTATTTATCTAACTTCCATTTTAAGAAAAGCTGGAGTGCTTGTTAAGAATGTTCACATATCTGAGTATCTGAACATACCTCCCTAGTAACTGAGTTCCTTGAGATAAGTTCCTTTTATTGGTTTCATTCTTCTATAAGATAGATGCAGATGAATTTGGCATAGCCAAATGCTTGGCCCCAAGGGCCTTTTCCTGCATGAACTCACAACACTCAGAAGCAAAGGTGACGTGCTGGGCTTGGTGAACTGTCTCTCCAAACAACTGTTTTTGCCAGTAATTGTATATGAAGAGAGTGAGGATGCAACTTTTTTTCCAGTTACATCAAAAGAAAGGAAATTACGTGAAGACAACAGAAGAAAAATTAAAGATTGGTCATCTAGGATGTGCTTAGTAAGCATATTTTTAGGTGTCAGCACAGGAATACAAAGTGCATAGAGGATCACTGTATCATTTCAGTACCACAACTTGGTGCCTTTATTTAAACAGGTGAGAACAGCTTCCTAACAGAAGAAAATTATGCTTTCCAAATGTTTTCACTAAAAGCACTACTGTCACTAGTAGAGGCAATATCTTTAAGTAAGAAAAATTGGTGTGTCTGTATAAAGACAGTTTCATATCAAGAAAATAAAAGCAATCTACTTTGTTACATGGGAAGGGAGCTTTTCTTCCTGGTATATTTACCCTCTTAATTCCACATGCTTAATAAAAGCAAAAAAAAAAATGTTCTTAAGTAACAATCCTGAAGACAACACATGTTCTAAGGAAAATAACAAGCAGCCAAAATATAAGCAGAGTGAAAACTAAATGCTGACTTCATCTGTATTATTTGGCTTGGTATAAACTACAGTAAATATTGAATTGGCTGCAGTTCTTAAAGATGAACCATTCCCAGAGAAAGCCTGTATCTGTAAAAAACCAAAAGCATGTGTGTCTGTATTCTCTCATTCCTCTAGAGCACAATATATCAGTATACATTAAGCAAGAAAGCATCTGGCTTTCACACAGCTATTTCTGTGTGTCTACATTCTTGATCTCAAAAAATTAAAGCTATTCCAGATATTCACCACCTCTGGTCCCAGAAGTTACTAGTCTTGTGTTCATGTGCAGTATACCACCCTGCATGAAATGAGAGATGCACATCTGCTAGGGTAGGAGGAGATGTAAGGGACCTGTCTCACTGCAGTGTTTGTCCTTTGTCATCTCTGCAAAGTGTTCACTGTTTAGGTTACTGGACAAAAGGCTCCTGACCAAGCAAGCTGCACCTACTTTGTCTCCAAGTGTAAGTTATTTCATCACAAAGTAGAATAAGAAATTGATTTTCAAAAAGTAAACAATGAAACCATTCAGTATTGGAACTCCTCCACATGACAACTCTTCTGCATTACCTCAGATAAAAGCAGATTTATCTAACATGAAATAATAGGCATTGCAGTAATCAGTATTACTTACCAGCAATGGATGTTGTAGCTGATTCTCCTGAATTTTCTGCTTTTGTTTCAGAAAAAAAAAAAAAAGGGGGGGGGTGGAAAGGGCCATAATTAAGTTTGAGATACAAAGATAACTTCACCATCCTCAGCAGCCTTTCCTTCTGTTATGAAAAGGTGACTAAATCCACCAGAAGAGGGCAACACCTGCTTATCAGAACACTTCCAGCTTGTTCAAAAAAGGCAGATGGAACAATCTCTGATTAAAAAAATACTATTTTAGTGAATTCCAGTAGAATTCAACTGAAGACAAAAAACTATTGCACAGTTTGCATTGCATAATGTTAAGAAAACAAAAAACATTGACTCAAGATAAGTGCTATGCTAGCCTGGAAGCCACACTGCCTACCCTGAGTGTCTTGCTAATTCTGGGAATGGGAATCAAGCACAGATAAGGAGACAGCTGTAGCTGGGTGTGAAGAACTCTTCTCAGACTTTGTGTAACACCACCAAGGCTTCCCATCTAGAATTTATCCCATACATATCTGTTCTCTTTTCTATCCTGCAAAAAGCAGCATTACAAAAAGCCAAGCTGATTTTCAAGTTAGAATCTCTGATCTTGATAGGAGCCAGTGAGTTGTTTATACAGCAAACACCAGCCACTAAAACTCTGATGCTGTTACAGTTGGTATTTTGATCAAAAAGAAATTAGGAAATTGGCTATCTGTTTCACACAGCAACTTCAGAGTTCTCCCTTTTGTTCACTGAATGGTTCTTGCCACGGACAAGTCAAGCCATCAGAGATGCAGTCTAAAGCACAGCTGGCTGCAAATATCAAACACTCTTTAAAAATATATTCTTGGGGTATTTCAGCATATTCTCTCAAAACTCAAAAGTAATCCAAGAATTTTAGTTAAAATTGTCTCATAAGTAAAAATATAACTTAATATAATTGTATTATCTACATTATAAATAACATTACTATAACTGTACCATAAATCCTCTCCTACTGTCATAGAAATAGTTAAGCCACAGATACCAAATCTCTACAGAAACCCAGATTGTTTTTGTTAAATATGGTAAAGAAGGAGTTTCTGAAATGCTAAGTGCTCTCATCAGTCCTTGTTCATATTATTTTACCTTACCAAAACCTAGCTTTTTTCCAAAGGACAGACAGAAATATGATTTCTGTGATGAAAGGAGAATCAGAGTCATCTCATTTTCACTTTCCCTGGAAAGCTGCTGATGCTGTTTGCACCCTGAAATATGCTACCAAGCCACAGGGGTAATACAGATAATTAATTTGCAAATATTTACATATCCTTAAGTATCTCCCTGAATGAAAAAGTAACAGCAGCAGCAGTCTTCCTACACATTTTCTAAAATCAAGAACAAATGGTCAGACAGAGAACCCCCATATACCTGTTAGCTGGTTTCTGCCAGGCAACGTAGCAGTAGTTTCCACTACAAAGGAAGAAGATATTTTAGGAGCAGAAGTTTTTATATATTTTATATATTTATATTGCACACAGGCATACAAACACCCTCTTTACAACCATTTGAGATGTGCTGCTTACTTCAGTTCCAGATGATGTGCAAAATGACTTTAAAAATCCAGTAAGAAATGTGTTTAGTCTTTTGGAAAGCTGGAAGTTGAAATCTTTTGAGTACAATTTTTGACTCAGTTTACCACTTCTATACTTATGAAAGACACAGAGCTCACAAGCTTCCTGCTGCCATGCCATTGCCAGTGTCTTAGAAACCCTTTCAGCACATTTGCTTGAGTGAAGAACTGGACTTAATAGCAGCAACCAAAAATCTAACACATACACACATATGTACTTTTTTTTCCCAGAAATGTGAAGAAGAAATGGTGTTGAATTATTCAAGAAGTGAAATCTCATTAATACAAAGAGAAACAGATAAATTAACCCCCCCCAAAAAGCAGGGGATGGGAGGGTTGGTCAAGACAGGGCTGGTTTATTCCATACATATGTACGAGTTACGTGAGATGTACTTTGAGGATACATCTACTTTATGATGTCTGTATAAATTATGTAGACCCACACATGCCCAAGAGCTGCACCCCCAAAGAACATCTCACCAATGAGCAGTTAGATCAGGCTGCCAGAAATGAAGCAGATCTGGACCTGGACTGGGTATGAAAAGGTGAGCTGTTTCTAGCTCAGTGGGCCCATGAAACACGTCCCCAGGTACACCTAGGGAGAGATGCTACATACAGATGGGCTCTTGATCACAGTGTGGGTCTGGCACTTGAAACTACTGCACAGGTTACTCACAGATGTCAAGTACTCACCCGTGCTGTCACCAAGTGAGCCATAGTGTCCCTGGAATAGAAGAGGGTGGCTGGGCTACAGTGAGGAGGCCTAGCAGATCAATTACATCAGACCTGCCACCAAGGTAAGGTGTTTGTGTTTCCTATGGTGGAGGCAACTAACAGGTGGCTAGAAAAGTACCCTGCACCCAAAACATCATCCTGGACCTTGAAAAACAAGTAGCAACACAGAATTAGGGCATGGTTACCTACTTCAGCACCCTTGATCTGAGATCCTCACTGTGGGGCAAGGAAGAAGAGAGAGAGATTCTCTTTGTGTCACTGAACCTGATGAGACACTCTGGCCACCATCAAGATACAGCATTGGGGAGGAATAGGGATTCTCCTTGAATTGCTGGAGCATGTGGGACAGTTTCTCCACCCCATCTCACTATCTAGCCAGTGCATCATCACAAAGGTGCTGGCATATCATACTGGTGTGTGTTCACTAGGATAGAATAAGGCTGGATATAACCTGAATGTTTACAGTCAGTTTTCAGGAAAATTAGGACTCCTCACCAGTAAGTCTGGTTAAAATAGACATAAGGAATGTGTTCTAGAGTTTTTATATAGAAGTGCTGCTATTTGCTACTGGTTCTGCCTTACTAAGTGGCCAGAACTTTCTGGAAAAGCCCTTATCACCAGCCAAAGGGCTCTGGAAGAAAGTAAATTCTCACAAGGAACACACCTATTAAATTTTCAAAAGCAACACACCTCTTCAAGTATGCAGCATCTCACACAAAAGACCACACAAAAGCTGCTGCTTCTGCCCACTAAAAGCAAATGTTTTCATCTACCTGGGAAACCTGACCTCAATATCTTTCTCACACACACTTGAGGGGTCAGTGTAGACACAGGCACTGCATTTCCTATCCCCCACATCCCTTCAGCCACCCTTGTGAATGGTTTGGAATGCAATTAATATCCTGAGGTAACTAAGAAAACTGTCCACTAACATGCCCAGTGCTGGAGGTTAGTAAGGAGATAGTGAGCTCTACAAATGCCAAATGCTTTATTAAAACAAATGCAGCAGTACTGGAAGCAAAGAGAAAGAAAAAAAGCTAAACACAAGCCATGAACGTGGACATGGCAAACTGGCAAGTGCAGCAAGTGATGACAACAGGCATAATCTGAAGGACACATTTTTCTGGACTCAAATCTAACCATGACTTCTCTTATGGCATGATATTCTCATGCCTACAGTTGCTAGAAATTCTCCATGAGAGTGAGACTTTTCACTGATCAAGTTCCCTAACCAAGTCTCAGAGAAAGGGAGAGGCTGTCATACATTATTTAATTCCACTGACATTTGTCAACCCTCCTCCTTTGTTGTGTTTAAGAACTAAAAAAGAGAGTGAATTGGTTTGTTTGGAGAAGGATTAAAATCCAAACTACAATATCTCAACACTTGACAAGTAGAAAGGAAAGTAAAATAACTCAAGGTGTGCTGGTTACAAACTAACAGCAAATTTATTTCAATGAAAAAATATTATCAATAAGAGCTCCACTCTGGTAGGAGACTGAATTGATTAATAACAAACAGTACTTAAGCTGGGTCCACACACTGATGTCTGAAAGAGACCAGTGCTTGCAGCATTCCCTAGCATGCCAGATCACTCTTAAAATTTTTGGCAAAGGCAACACACTTTCTCCTTCACCTGTCTCCAGGAAATCTGCTCCACCAGAAGCAGTTCAGTTTTTCCAGGGTGGAGGAGTGAGAAGCAGCTAGAACCTGGCTGCAGAGAGAAATATCATGCAAGAGCTAAGCTACTGGCAGGTGCTTCTTGCTCCCCTCTCTCAGGGGAATGGTGTTGCTGCTGCCTAGAACTGTTTTACCCAACACTTCATGATCACCTTTAAACTTTTGCAGAAAGCATCCTTTCAGCAAGGCTGTGACAGCAGCCAGAGTGTTTTTTTAGGGGCAGGATAAAGAGTGTGAAGTGTGTGAGCTAAAGACTTCACATGGGCATCCAGCCTACCCAGTCTGTTTGTATTAATTGGAAAGCATGCCAAAATTAAGAAGAGTTTCTATTATCATCCAAGGCTATTCCTTCAGACTAAAGGTACCCTCAACCATGTCAGACACCACAGAATGGCATTCACTAACCACGACTGTGCACTGCTGATAAGATCAGTTTTGACTTACAGCTACATACAAAAATACCAGGAAATCAATAAAAATTAGATTTACCAAATAAGATGGGATAACAAACTTAGTGCTGGAAGTTTTTTCACCAAAGATTCAACTGATTCAGGAAGGGAATTGATTTGCATTAAAAATTCCCATCAGAAACGCCGAAGGGAAGTGTTCATTCCAAATAAATACATAATACCACTTTCTGTCTTTAAAAAAAAATTATTCTAACCATTGTACATCAAAAAATTGCCTCCACACTGCATTTTTAAGTCTCTAGAAGTTCTCTTCAAAACACTCTCACTGTCAACAGTTATCAGTGTGCATTACATCAGCCAGCAGCACTGTGCAGTGACCACCATCCATCTGTGTGCAGTGTTCCTAGGATACCACCCTCAGAACATCCCTGACAGTAATTCATTCATGGGACTTGCTCTTGAGTAAACTCAAGTAGCCCAAGCAGCAAAATTTCAAAACATTACTGTTCTAAAATCCATCTGTTTACAGAAACAGGCACTGATGTTCAATTCTCATGTTCAAATTAAATCCCTATTTTCTATTAAGAGCTTTGGTCCCTTTCATATTTAAAAACATTCAGCCAAAATGAAGCCTCCTGTCACATGAGGTATTAGTAACATGTAAAAATCCTTCCCAACAGTTCCAATGTAGCCATTACCCAAGATCAATATTTTATATGTTAGATTTTGAGGTGCAATGTATAAGTTTATAGGATGAAACTAAATGCAATCTTAATTTTATGTTTTGGTGCCTCTCATGACACCTTGTGTCTGCTCTGACTACTGGCAAGGGCACTGTGGATGGAAGGATGAATTATCACTGGTTATTGGACAGAAGAAAGTGTAAGAAATTGGTGAAAGTCCTTGTTCACATCAGACTCTGTCTCTTTGGCCCATTTATTTTACTATCTTTACCACTAGAAAAAGAAAATTTAGGTGTAATATTTTTAACTCAGCTTTGATGTTAACAGTTTTTTAGGAAATCAGTTTTTAGGGAATTGGGGTTTTATCTGTTTGTATAAGGTTCTGTTTGCAGAAAGCTGTACATCAGATACTGAGGGGAATCAAATCACCTCTTCCCTGACAAGCTGATTCCCATAAAGCTACTTCCTTTGATACCACAGGAGAGGGAGGCAATGAGAGCAAAGAAAGGCAAGGTCAACCACTCATTCTGTTCATAGGTACAACATGGAGTGGTACATGACTCATCAAACAGGCACTCCAGTCTTAGGTATTTTTTCCCCTGGTCACATTTACTTCCTCTAAGAACTTCTAGAGGTTTCTGTAGTTTTGTCACCTCACCATTTTAGCAAGAAAATAGTATTGGGGCAAATAATTTCCTTTTTTCAACTCCAGCTTTCATGATCCACTCAGGAAATGTAAGAGTGCTGTCCAAAGTTTGGTACCCAACAGCCTGGGATGCAGACTGGTTGAGTGGCAGATACATTTCCACATTTTCCCTGAGTAGTTAAAGCCTTGGGACTCCACCCTCCCCTCCGGGAAAGCTGCCCTTGTCCTCAGAAGTGCACACAGCTTGGGAAATCTTTGGAGCCTAAATCATACCTTCTATCACCCACAGCAGCAAAACACTAACACAGGGCACTGGTCACTTCCCATTTCTTCCATCCTGAACTTCTTCCATCCTGAACTGCTTTGTACCTACAAGCCTGGAAACCTTCAGAAACACCAGGCTCAGCAATATTGGAAGTCAAAAGAATATATAGAAAAGAGAGGGCAACACCTTGATCCTGAAGGTTGGACAGGACAGTTGAGGAAAATCTAAAATCCACAATAAAAATACTGACTGGTATTTATGCAAAGAAATGCAACCAAAAGCAACAGGCACTGGGCTCCTGGTAAAAGTTAGGGCACTGATACCACAAATGAGATGACAGTGCTTTACTGTGAGTGCTATTATTTACATTCATGCCATAAATAGTCTATTTTATTTATTCCTTGAAGCTTGTAAAAGCTATGCCATCATCCCTGTGCTCCTTACATAAATGCAGAGTGTAACAGTTTGGTTATTTATATTTGGATTAAGATTGTTACTGTTTAATGTGTAACTGAAATGGTTAATGTTTAAACAGTGTATTTCTTCCACTTGTCAAGTTCTTATTAAAGGCAGTTTGCATATATCCCATGTTAAAACCACAGCTGAAGAGCTGGTACTCACAGATGGCTAGAATCTTTTTTTTCAGGCATTTAGCATTTTAAACTCACCTATTTTCTGATGGGTTTGTATTCTCCTACATCACCCAATGCTTTATATAATTTAGAGCCCTTTTTTCCTGGATTGTGCAGAACAATAGTGATAACATTCAAACTGTCTACACTGAAGTATGCAGCTAAAGAGGAATCATTACAAGAAAAAGATAATTTTCCTAAGCTGGCATTTGGAACTGTGAGTACATCTTTCTTCACTTACATATTTTTAAATACCAGGAGATGATCTTTAGAGTGAGATACATTCAATCTGTGCAACTATTTCTCTGTATCACAGCTGTTAATGCTCTTTCTCATTCTCTGCCTTATCAAAGGCACCTGAAGAATGTAACTGGAAGATTCCTGATGCTCAATGTGTGGGGCCACCTTCCCTCTTTTGCCCTGCCCACAGTATTTACGTCTGCTCAGCATGCAATTGCTACACCGTGCAGAGGAGAACCAGAAAACCATGGGACTGAAAGAAGCAAGAGTTGCATCTTTAACTCCAATCTTCAAGTTTGCTATTGCTATGTTCCATTAGTCCAAGAAATGTGTTCAGCCCTCATCACACATCAGGAAGCAGTCAAGTAGGTCCTTTCTTGCAAATCTTCAGGTGTAATCCCATCCACTTCTGGGTGGTGAACTACTCATTAAAGTTGAGCCTGCCTTTAAGTGCTAAAGGTGTGTAGATCTTACCAGAATTGAGAAAAAAACTAAATACATTTTTAATAATTGCATAAAAATACTGTAAAAATAAATAAAACCCCAAGAAAAAGAATCTGAGTGGTCAACAAAAAGCCATAAAAGGAAGCAATAAGTTGCTAAATTAATAATGGGCTGCTAAGTAAATCCAGAGTTACTCATGGAGTGCATCACTACCTAGAAAACACCAATTAGATAACTGCACAAAATTTGGAGTGGTTAAGCAAAGGAGAAATAACAGAAATAATTTAACTGAACATTTCATAAATTGCTGTTTTATGGCCAACCAGGTCCTAAATGCCAACCAGGTCATGAAAACAATTCCACAACTTGTCCTCCGGCACAATTATGACTGTAACAACCCACTTCCTTTTCACCTTTTGTGCACACACAGGAGGCATAGCCCTTTCCCAAGCATCAGCCCTTTGCCAAGTATGTTCTTTGCAGATGCAAAATCAGATCTTTTTGAAGGCTTACTACTCAAAGTCCTTCTGTTTTAACAAAAAGAGAGAGGCTCCCATAATCAGGTGGTTTTGACACGTGCACAGAGAACCTTATAGAAAGGGAGCAGATTGTAAGACTAAGTAGCACCATCAACCCAAATTGCCTGACACTGACTATTTTATGCTCCTCCTGTCAATGCTTTGGTTTTGTTTTAATTGTTGGACTGGTATTTGATAATATATGCCTTTCATAGGCTGACTTGTGGAGTAAGGCCATCAGCTAAGATGCATCTATTCCTGAAATTAAGCAAATAAACTGTACTGAAACAAACCTCTGTCAGAGTAATTAAATTTCAGTTTGAGCTTTGGAAACCATGCATCTTACACACCCACTAGAGATACCTTACAGTTAGGCAAAGGATGCCATAAGCCATCAAAGCACTAATTCTAAAATCATTAATCAGTTAGGACTGGAGTCAGGCATTGCTGAACCAATCTGCACTGTGATGCTCAAGGATGCTCTACATTCATGGCAGAAAGCACTGGAACTGAAAAAAAGACAGTTGTCCTTTCTGTGCCTTGGTGAAAGATAATCAGATGCTTAATTCTGACCAGGACTTAACCCACTATCCAGATGGTTCTCTCTCAGAATTTCTTTGCACCAAATTTGTGTGGAGTAGCCAGAACATTTCCTCCTTCAGCCTTGGGACTGTGGTCTTTCAAACAGTCAGACATGAGCTAAAGAAAGACATCCTTTATCTCCCCTCCCAAATCACACAACCCAACAGAGAAGATGCACTCCCAGCTACAGCATCAGGCCAGCAGAGGAATTTCATTCCTTATGACCCAATGTTAGAGGCATTCCATGAGTCATGGTTTGTCAGACAAGATTTCTTTCTCTCCCAGGAAATGAAATCTGGTCACCTTATTTTAATACCCTTACTAAGACACTTTTAACCTACCCAATCAGGCAGTGATTATAACATTACACAGCTAAAAATTACTTTTCAGTCTGCACAAAATAGATAAACAAGTTTTTAAGGGTAAAGCTGATGAAGACTAAAATTGGTGCCACAGTTCAACTGAAGTACCTATGCTACATAAGAATTTTAGGAACCAATTGAGCTGGTCACCTTAAATTCTCTGAAGGTCTTAGGCAGCAACACCATTTTATGATTGATAAATTGGATGCTACCCAGACTTGACTGAAGTTTGTCTTTCTTGTCAACCAGTATGATGGCAAAAGTAAGCTGTTTTAACAAAGGAAGACATTACTGATACAGTAACAAAATCAGAAGCCCTAGTAATCTTTACACATGTAGACCACACCAGCTAAATATGGTGCAATGTGTCAGTGAAGCAGTGAAAAGTTGTGCTCGTTGAAGTTCTACCCCAGCAAATGTGCAGAATGAGAACTGGCAATGCTTTCCTGGATGAATGCATCCTGCTCTTATTACCATTAAATGTGCAGCAGACAGGCACAAAAGTTGAAGCAAGTTGAAAGTCCTTAAAGTACTGCTGATAGCTATTTACATTTGGATAAAAGCTGCTGAAAGCTGCATATTCTCACATGATCTTATGAAGCAGTTAGCTAGAAATGACTAACAGGCAAAGACTTTGTAAAATCTGGAAGAGAAATGTTAGACGTGTTCAGATAACTTTGACAAAAATACTATTTAAAAAAAAGGGGTGCAGTGGTACTTACCACAGAGCAGAGAGTTATCCTCTTCTACTGTTGTGTTATAGACCCAATCTTCCTTCCTCCAGCGTATAACGCCACCATCCTCACAGTCCTGAGCTTTCCTGATATTTGCTTTATCCCACATTCTGAACATGTACAGCTCCCCAGTCATCCCCAGGTCAGGTGATGCAGCTGCACCTGGCAACTTTGCACAGCCAAGTAAGAACCTCCCTTTTCCAGGCAAACTAAATCTCCCAGTTAGTTTTTTGTTTATTTGTTTTGTTTTGTTTAGGAATACTTTAACCTCCTTATCTTCACTTTTCCACTGGACACATACTTGGTTCCAAGTGTTTTCCTGAAGTCTTGCTGTTGTATTTATTTGATTTCCAAACAGCCATATCCTTACTTCATCATGGTCTCCCATAAGTCCAAGATCAAACTTATTTGCAGAGAGGTTGGTAGGAGGTGTTTCTTGATAGTACACATATGCTGTCCAAGGAGTATTTGAGGAATACAGCTTGAGGTGCACACAGACAATGAATTCTTTCAGTGGACGCAGTGAAATTCTTGGTGACATCATCCAAGGATCTTCACATGCAGTCTTAAAGACAGCTTTATATTGTCCTAGGAAACCCTCCTGGTCTAAATAAAGAAAAGATGATTTGTAAAATTATTTCATTTTTAAAAGGATCTTCTATATGAATGCAATTTTTCCACATGGTATTGTTCCAAGGCATTTACCTAGGAATTTTCAAAACCTTTTGTCTTTTGCCTGTTTGGTGGTGGGGAAGTGACAAATTTAGAGGCAGTCAAGAAATCCTAGCTGCTCATCAAAACTTTGAAGTAAAACTCATGCAGAAGATGAAAGATGGTAGTTCTCTAAAGCAGCACCGAGAACAACAAAGAGAATCCCAGATCTTGGTTCCTATTCTCAGGACTGCACAGGTATTCTGTATTTAAAAGACACTGGGTAAAATACAGAAACAGAACTAAAAGAAGGGACTACAGCCCTTACTGCCTTCTCATGTCCCAGCCTTGCATTCTCCTTATCTGAACAAGACCATGCTTTCCATGGCATTTTTTTCCAACCCTAAGATTCTTAAATCCTCTGCTGCATACTGGCAGAGTATCAGCAAGAAAGGTATAAAATAGGCATGTTCTAGAAGAGAATGAGTTTAGGTAACTGTGAGTAAATGTGTTTGGGAGCCACTGGTTTATTTCAAATGTAATCCCATCCAGTCCCCATTGCCTGTTCTCTAACAGGGCATTTACTTGCACAGGCATCTTGTCTGTGAATCTCAAATCTACTGAGACATTGAGATGATGGCAACCTGGAGTTCAACTGTGACAGGAAACAGAATTTTAAATACTAACAGTAAACTTCGTGGTGAAAACAAAGTGTCAGCCTCTGTCAGTGCTGGTAACACAAGGAGTGCCACACAAGAAATTCATCATAAGTGTTAAATTTTTGCAGGTGCCTCATTTCCTCTATTGTCCCACTGCAGGAAAAGTACAGGCTCTTGTGGCTGTAGGTGTTAATCTCTTTGGACCTGACTTTTTGTAAAAAAAAGGCATTCCAAATGCACAATCACTACCATGATTGCTTGCTTTATGGTGCACTTACCAGTAATAAAATAAATCTGAATTAAGAAAAACTGCTATGGGACATAAAATGCCAAGAACATGTCTGGGAGATGATCAACCAGTGCAGGAGAACACATCACTGATGCCTTTATGGGGGTGTTTATTTATCAATATGTGCAGAGCTTTCATATACCCTCCAGAGAAGGTATGTGATTAGTCATGATTGGTCAGGGTTAGACTGTAAGAAAAGACTGATCAGTGTAAGAAGAAAGCTTAATGGCCAACTCCCCTGTGAAAAGACAAATTTCCAGACAACTGGGATCACAGGGTACAGGCTGAAAATCCAGACCAGCAGAGAGTGGATTCTGAATGGCAAGGTAACACTTAGCATGATTTCATGGCAATGGAGAAGCAAACACACTTGACCCAACAGCAAGTAGTAGAACTACTTCTCCCCCTGCCCAACCCTGCAGCAGGAATGCACTCATTCAGTTTGGCCATTTGTCACAGCCTAAAAGCAAAATCTGGGATACTCAGCTAGGAACATCTCAGCATGGAAAACTAGTTTTTAGAACATGACAAAAGCTGGGGTGAGGAAGACTGGTCAGGAGAGGAAAGTGTCATAGAAGTGGAGACTTTGAGATCCAGGCTTAAATGTACCTACTCTTTTTAGTAGAAGGATGACTACAATTAAAATTAATCTGCTACCTTTCAATTTGGACAGCTCATGAGGAAACTGATTTTATAATAAAGGAAACAGATAATGAGATACACACTTAGAGGACAGGCTCTCCAAAGAAAAATAATTCCTCAAGTCTTTCATTATTAAGTAGGAATTCTGCTGAAGGTTTTGAAAGATCTGATGCAGCTGCTGTTACTTAGAGAGTATATATCTGAAGTCTACTTGCATGACTCATATACCTTCCAAAATTCCTGTGAGCAATCTTGAGCATGCACAAATGGCCAAAGTGACCAGATGAGGAAATTTCCTGATATAGGTTCACAACGTGGTGTCATTATTAACTATCCAGATTGAAATACTGGAAGTCCACTCCTGAGCACAAATGTTAATGGAAACTTGAGGTTCCACGAGCAGACCTGATTTTGCAAGTGAACAAATCCTGACAGAGGCCTGATTTCATGTTGAACATGAAATCAGCATCTATGTGCCAACAGTAAATTAATTAAAGGGCTGAATCCTTAGGGGAGCTGACACTACAAAGTTGTCAAGGGAGCTATAGTGGACATAAACCTGCAGGTGAGAACAGTTTTAACACAGGTAACCAAGAGAAGTGACATAAAATGAGATCAATCCTACCAATGATTCTCCTAGTCTGCTCTGTGTCATTCAGAATGACTACTGTTGATCACTATGCAAGGCATGACAAATTATTTTAAATTAAGAAAATAGTTTACCTAGGTCTACCCTTTTGGAAACTGGAAAGTCTGACCCACTTAGCTCTAAACAGTTAAGTTACAAGTGTAATACACACAGCACAGCACTGAATTAGAAATTAGCTGTCAAGAAGGCTAAGTCTGCTTGGTATGTGGGTGGATGCAACGTTAGAAAGAGATGACATTACTTTAAAGCTTTTGGAAGTTCTGTTTATCATCTCTTATCTTCTCTAATAATGGCACTTATGGGCTGCAGCCAACCTTGATCACAGAACCAAGAAGCTGGAACTGGCTGTACTCTGACAGTGGCATTCCTGGATTACATTCAGGAACCTAGCCATGGAGATCCCTTTATCACCACAGCACAGAAAAGGTAATGTAGTAGAAAGAATGCTCAAAACATCTCTAGAGTAAGAAAAATAAGCAAAAATCTCAATGTGAAGTCAAGAAAAGTCCATGCAATAGTAATTGTAGGTCAACTTTTCAATGTCATTTGCTGTATTCAGGTATTCCACAGAAATGCACACCATTCATTCTTAATATATTTATCTCTAAAAGGTGCAAGAACTGGGGTTTTTACTACAGTAAAATACTAAAACCAAGAACATTCACTCAAGCATGTTCTCTTAAGCCCTAAAAGAAATACTGAAATGTATGCACATACTTTCAGACATTTAAAATAAACTTTCTGAGAATGACAGGGTAGTGCAAATATAAACCAAAAATGTAATCTGTCTTTTTCCAAATACTTTCAGATAGTAATGATTGATACCTTTACAAGAGATAGCCAATCACAGATAGTAAGAATTAGACATACAGAAGCCTATCCTCTCAGTATAAGCACCAGGGTTATTTTCTTTATGTTACTAAGAGCTACTCTATTAATACAGTTGAGTTTTATCTTGAATAAAAACAGGCACAAGTTTATGTATCTGCACAATCTGGCTTTTAATCAGTAACAATAGGCATTAATTTTCATGCAAATCTTTGCTACCTGTAACATGTTTGGCTTGCTCTAGTCCATTAAAATGACATCACAAGAATCTTGTACCCCAGTGTATTCTGCTTAGAGCTCACAATGGTTCTTTATATAATAAAGTTTACAGCTCTAAGCTTTCTACATGTGGGTCACTTGACTCTACTGAATGCTTTGGAAATCTGAAGCTAAGAACTCTTTCCTCAAAATGAATTTCATCCCTCCTTTTCATTCACAGTTCTATTTGGATATCTGGGAATTGACTATCCCAGACCATCCAGAGAGTCCTACACATTAGAAAGAACACAGGCAGTTCTCTCTTTGTATTTCCTCAAGAACACAAACATAATTTAACACCTCAGATCAGGAGAGAACTGAGTAGAGATGCTGCTGACTGTGCTAACAATGTAAATAAAAATAATTAAAATAAGGTGGAACTGTAACTAAACCCTTGCATCAGTTTAGCTTTTCTTGAAGGATTACTGACACTTGCAAGTGCTACATAGGGGAAAGATGAAATCCCTCTTTGCTTGCTTCCTCAGAACTCCAGATACAGTTGAATTTTCCCTGGAAAAAATATTTTATGGCATCTGCTGAGCAGCTCTGTCCTTTTACTATTCAAGCACGAGATTAAAACCTCACCATCTTAGTAACCGTTTCATCACCTGAATCTCAAATTCTCTCTCAATAAAAGCTTCATTTTATGATAATTACTACAATCAGAACTAGTCCAGTCTGTAAACCTATGAAACTTCATTGCTAGCACTATGTCCTTAAGCAGACATACTTACCAAGGTCTCTAACTGCAAAAAACTCTGATCTTCTAGAGTAAAACAACATGCCATGACACAGGAGGCAGTTTCTAAAAGTAGCCATTGAGTACATAGCAAAAAACCTTCTAACTTTTAAATATTCCATGAACATTACTAATGTGATAAATGCATCACACACTACCAATATAAGGAAGTTTTACAAATGACAAGCACTGCTATCTGTATCACCTGAGGTCCAGAGCAGTGACAGACTTGTATCTGCCAGTTTAAAGAACTACCATGAATAAAACATGATTTTGTTGTACCTTATCAACAGCATCATTGTTCCAGTTACCTGATTTGTACAAAACCATGATTATTTATTTCTCATTTACTGTTACATAAAGAGGATAGTCTGCCAAATTCAAACACATCTTTTCTACTACATGTTTTGGACCTCACTACCTTTTCTGTAGCCATATTCAGCTCCACAACCAAGAGCAATGCAGATGTTCTATGCTCATAGGTGCACAAAGTATAGTGAAACTCAAAGGACCTTGAGATGGTTGTGTAAGGGCAGTGTAAAAGATTTAACAACAGCTTCTGAAATAGTAACATTACCAGCTCAAAAAAAAAAATAGCAAGAAAGAAGTTTGTCTTGTTATTACATATTGTGTTTATATCTGAAAAGAATTTACTACTGATGCTTTTTTATGATAAAAAATACTGTAAACATAGTGTTTGCACATCTACAGTATTAAGTATCATTTATTTTCTTGTTAATGGCAGTTTTTCCTCTTGATTCCAAGGGGGAAGAAACTTGCCTGGTCTAAATATTATATTCAAAAGTCCTGTTCAAGGCTAATGCTATTTCTTTGGAATACTAACACTAGATAAGTCAGGAAAAAATTGTCTTACCTTTGCCTGCTGTAGCCAGGAACAAATGCAGTAAAAGGACTGCTAGAACAGTCCTGAATCTCAAGAAAATGTCCTGTATTCTGCCAACACAGCAGTGCTGGTTTGCCCTGGCAACCATTCTAGAAGACAAAATAAATAAACCACAGTGATTAGAAAACTGCAGGTGTGCAGATATTACAATAAAATTGTGTTTCCAACCCAAGAGTGTAAATCTTTTTGTACTGTTGGGTATATACCATAAAGAAATGCACAAATATTTTGTATATTGCTAGGTCACTCAGAAAGAAAGAGCTGTTAGCTGAAAGGAAAAAAACAAAAAACCAACAAACCAACCAACCAAACCCCAAAAAGAACCCAAAACCAAACCAAAATGAACAACACCAAACCAAAAACACAAACTAAAGAAACAACCACAAACCAAAAGACCACACACCAACCAAAACAAAACAAAAAGAACCCCCACTCGAGCTCTATTTCTCCAAAGGCTCACAAATATATCAGAGCATGGCCATGAGTCCTTGCACAAATCAGGCTTTCAACATTTGAAAAACACACAAAAACCCACAAAAAAACCCTCAAACCATACAACTGAAACCAGCCAGAGAGAATAAACCTGGAGAACTTATCCAAAAGCTTTGTTAATCTCAATAAGCATGTAGAAAGAGCATCTTCTTCAGTCCCCTACACACAGGTTCTATCATCTGACATTTTAACAGCAACACTGTGACCTCCTAGGGAAGAAGCAAGAGTTTGACTCCTGATCCTCATCTCATGCTCAAGGCAAGGAGCTACTGCAAAAAAAGGAGAAATGCCACAAGTCCCTGTGGGCAGAGTTCATGGAGAATACCAGGAACACCTGGTTTGTTCACACTTCTTCCTAGGGATGGCTGCCTTATGTGTGCAATAGGACATGGTGATGGAAAAGGAACATAGGAGAGAACTTTCTATGAAATGCTACACTTCCTTTAAAGAGATCTTTTCAAAAAAGGTACCTCATCTGAGTATTTTCCATGCTGAAAGAAACCTAAGTGAAAGTTTTGTGTGCTTTTTGCATGCATTATTTCTAAACCAGAAGAGTTTACAGAACAAGCAGAACAACTGCTTCAACTTTGCAGATTCTGGATGCTACACTTAAAACTGAAATACTTATTAAGGATATAACAGTCAAATTGTGGCAACATCATGAATGACATCTGCATGGGTGCTACAGATGCTAACCAGCAGGAAGGAAAGCTATTGATGAAAGCAACACAATTTCAGACTAAGTAGAAGATTTACATTAATTATCCTAAGAACCTGATAATGAAAAATTGCTATGCTTAAATATATTTGACAACTTCAAGGGTTGGACATCTATGATATAATTTACTAGGGTTAAAAGAGATGTCCATACAAAGGCTATGTTTCCTTTCTTTGCTTACTCTTCCCAAATTAGGTGGCTTACAAGCAAAAGCAAGCTGCACTTCTATTCCTCCATTTGATGGGAAAATCTCTTCTGTACAATAAACTCTCTATCCATAGTGATGTCTTTAGATAACAAATTGAACACAAATTCCAGCTGCCCTTGCCTCTACTACTGAGACATCTAGAGTTGAAATCTAATTGGGATGAAACCCAAATATACTCAGTGGCACCCACTGCTGAGCTGCCCAAGTGTGCAAAAGTATTCTGTGCACAGACTACAAGTGATGGTAAAACTGCCTTTACTTTCTCACTTACTCCTCTCAAAGAACAGTGAAGTCACTTATTTAGAAAGAGCTTACTGTCTGAAATAGAAGAGAATACAATCAATTACTTTTCTATATGGTCAGTGGCTAAAATGTAAATCAGAAAACAGAAAGTAAGGGCTTAGGCATCTCTGTTCTCTTCTCTGCTCTCCATGGAGTGTCCAATTTTGACCAGTGACACTCTTGCAGCACAGGTACCCAGACTTCACAACATTTCATACCATGTCATTACTTTGAAAATGAAAATAGAATGAATAAAGCTTTTCTTAAAACAAATGAACAAACATACTTGGAAAAATTAGATGGCTGGTTTGTATGCTGTGATACACATGGTGAAGTTGTGCATTAGTATCATGTTCTCTGGAGATTAAAGAGGTTATTGGTAAAAAAGACAGGTAGAAGGTGTAAAGATGAGTCTCTGTGCCTATCATGAGTATTAATTATCTTATGTCATGCTATGTTACCAGTTTTGGGATGGAATTGTCTTTCAACAGGAGTATTTACCTGCATAAAGAGCACAGGATTTCTGCAGGGGAACTTACTGCAATCTAACAAGTTGACAATTTTACAATTCCTGTTGGATCTATCTATTCACTGGCAGTCTTTAAAATGTAAAAAAAAAATATTAGTTCATTCATGCCAAGTTTTAGCCAGAGCAGGTTCTCACTGCCAGTGCTTAAAGTGTTGGTAACAGAAATTTATGCTGGAAATCATAACCAGAAGCAATCAGTCATCTACTTCTAGCCATGCTGTCTACAGCTGCACTTCCAGCTCTGTTGTTCAAGTCATGTTTATTTTATTCACAGCCTTCAGGGCTCATTCTGTCTACTGCCTAGGTATGAGGACTTCCTGATGACTTCAATGACTTTCAGAAACAGAAGACAGTAGACTTCGTCCATCAACTGCTTATATTTTCCAGACTGGAACCAAAATGTAGTAAAAGTTTTAATGTTATTTTTAAATTTTGGCTGAAGTAAGTCAGATGTAATAGGGAGGACACTTATGCTGGAAAGTTTTATGTCACTTCCAATTTTGGCACATACAATATTCACTGATTTAACAGAAGAAGTAACACCATTGACTTAAAAATGTTGTTCCATGGAGGGTTTTTGAACACATTTTTCCCCAAGACAGTAATAGGAGTATTACTGTTTGATAACAGCTTGGTTTTCATTGATTTTCTTCAGTGGTTATCAAAGGCTGTAGAAACAGGAATACCATGTTCTACTTGTAGTCACTTTATGGAGGCACCAGCAATGTCTTTTTCCAAGACACCAATGGTAATGTGTGGAGACAATTTGAGTACCTTCCAAACACCTTCCTTCTGACTTCTTTACTGTTTTCAAAGACTTTAATTATTTTAGTTTTTAGTAAGTTAGCTTACAGAGAGAGCAACAAGCCACTTGGTTCTAAACATTGGTCTTCTGCAAAACTCACAGCTCATTGGTTCAGTTCTTAACAGAAATAAGCAAGAGGAAAACTGAGAGATCTATTCTTTTGTTTACTTCTTTCACCTGCTGCTGGATAATGCTGTTAGAAAGATCTTTTAAATATTATTTTATTTTACAAATACCAAGCCAAGGTCTGCCCTCAGCTCAACTCATAGATCTCCCCTTAAATTCATGCAAAAAGTAGGTTTAATAATTAAGGTTTGTAGAATTGCATTCATGAGTTTAATATGCTATTGGCTGACTCTCCATTACAGACCTCAATACCAAAAAATACTTTTGGCACTTAATTATCTCTTAGAGTAACTTATGTCATTGTATATAGTGCAGAAATGGAACAGGGAGCAATTTCAAGCAAGTTTTTCTTCCCTCTTACCCATTTTGGCAATGTTTCACCTCCTCATAACCAGCAGTCACCTAGGAGATGAACAGCAGGCCTCTTTCTAGCTTTATAAAACTTCAACACTATCCAGGAACTCCTCTTCCACGTTGTGTATTCCCTTGTGAGAACTGTATTATCCACACGGTCTATTACTAAAGCAAACTAAAAAGCCCTTCAGTAACAATGCCTGAGCAGGTTTCCACTTCAAAGAGTTACACAGTACTGGTGAAGAATAAGCAGCAGAGATGTAATAAAGTAATTTTGTCACAAGTCTGGTTACTTCAACAACAGGCAGGCTGTTTACATTTTCATTAATTATGCTTCAGGGTGTAGAGGGATAGAGGTTTCAAGGAGGGAAGTAACAAAAGAAGTGTTCTGCAGAGTAGAAGACAAAGTACAACAAAGACTACATTTAAGTTGGCACACAGAAGAAGATTAAAGGAATGTTAGACATGCACATTGAGCCATGTAAAAGGGAAGAGGAAGTGTGTACAAACATAAAAGCATAAAAGTAGACAAATAGAAAGTTTTGAAAAACCTTCACATCTGCTAACAGGACTTGAATTTGATGCAGAGAAAAAGAAGAAAAGAAAAAGTCTTTTTTAAAGCTGGAATATTTTAACCAGTGAACAATGTAAGCAGGCTGCAAGGGACCAAGTGAGGGCCAGCACAAACCCAACACTGCCAGGCAAGCCAGAAAACTGTTAGCTTATGCTTTCAATTTTCCTATTTTTCCAAAATGAGACCTTCATCTTACTGTAAGGTGAGGGAAGGAAATAGTTACTTCTGCTTAGTTTACACTTTCCTTCCCCACTCTCCTTCCCATGCTCTCTTGGCTTGAGCAGCAGCACCCTAAAAAAGAAATTATACTGAGATTTCATCCTAGGTATCACTTTATGGACTTAACAGGTCTCTTGGATCTCACAGTTGGAGCTGTTAAAATCTCTCTGGAAGCTAAGAAGCACAACACTTGACAGAAGTCTTTGTTTAGTGGTTTGGGTTTTTTTTTCTTTTTAACAATCTCTTAAATTTTTGATTTTTTAATCAACAGCCCAATGACCAAAATAAACAAATTGTACCAAAGAAATAAAGCTCATCAGCTTCGAAAGATGGATGCACTGAAGCAAGCACCTTCCAGAGTCCCACTACAACTCGGATTAGGAGTATGGCATCACTGCCCCATACAGCCTGAGGAAAGAGTCACTTTGGCACCCGTCTTCACATGGGGCACATATTTAGAGGCCCTTTATTAAGACATTCTGGGAAACAGGGTTATGCCAGAACAGTGTTCTGGAGCTCTTCTAGCACTGCTCCTCCTTCAGATACAGTGTGAGTTTAGGTAGCACAAGGGAGAGGAGATGATACCATTGCCAGGACACAAAACAGTAGATGGCTTCAAAGTAACTTTGGAGTAATTTCTTTAAACCAGTACCATTTCTATGTGCAGCTCTCACAAATGTCAGAAAATATACTTACTACAACTACACTCTGCATGGATTCTGTCACCATCACCACCTCTGTAAAAAAAAGTGATTAGCCTTCTTACAAATCAACCACCCTAAGCACAATGCTGGCTTGCTGAAACACAGATAAGGGTGACAAAGTGAAAGCATTTTTTAATTCAAGTCTGATGAATACTTGGACTATGCTATGAATAAGTAATGCTGGAATAAAGTCCCCCAGACTTCAAAGCATGAAGTGACAAGTATTATCAGAAACCCATTTGGTCACCATAATTAATTTGGTGCAACAGAAACAAAGATATTCAAAGCCTGGTTAGGAACCTGGAAATTAAATGTGGAATTTGGCAACATCCACAATCAGACATGCCCAGATGTCTATTAAATTTAGGCAGATAGCCATGATAATTTTTTTCTCTAAAGAATATAAGAGCTATTTTTAAGAGAATATTAAAAAAACTGAAAGCATCAGTAAAAAGATGTTGGGGTTTGTTATATGTGCACAATAATGTTTCTACAATCAACATCCTCACTGATTTTTTTCCTAGTTATACTATTTCAAACTGGGCCACATCTTGTCAAACGTGACAATCTCTTAGGCCTTAACTCTTCCATGACTCTTTTAAGGGACAAAAGTTTTGCTTAATTTTTGACTGGTCTATTTTGGCATCTAAGGCATGACCTCAAATACTTATCTCATGCAAATTTCAGAAAAGAGAATTAATGTGATAAATTTCCTAGTAATTTCCTCTAAATTCTACAGAGTGAGGAATTATTTTAAATAGACTGAGGAACTTCATCAACTGTTTCTTTTCCATACACTGTCTCATCTAGTATAACTGGCATTCTACAGTCTTCTTCTAAAGCAAAAGAAACTAAATAAATCATGTTGCAAACTACAGCTTTTCTCTGCAACATTGAAGAGCTGTATTTCAGTAGCCAGTAGAAGAGAATGGAAGAACAAAACCACTGTTTTCATAATATACTAGCTGAAAAGCAGCTGCTGTGTCTAACAATAATTAGATTTCAATTAAAAAACCAAACCAACCAAACAAAAAAACCCACAAACCCACCACACACAGAGAAAATGCTAAGGCCAGAACTTTAGCTGCCAAATACACTTCTTCTAAAATCTTGTATCAGTTCCACTAGGTGGTACCTGCAGTAAAACTGTCCTGAAGCCAATGTAAGTAACACTCACATGGTGAGCACCTGTGGTATACAAGATCTTCAGCTCACAGCTGGAGACAAATCCATGTGACTCATGCAGGGAAGAGTCTGAGATCCATTTTTCTGTCTTTGATTTAATGTCAACTACAAAGGATCCTTTGTCTACCCTGAACAACAATAAATTTCAAAAGATATTTTGGCTCCAAAGGAAAGCAAGACTCCCAGATAATTGAGTCTTATTAATTACTGTATAGTTACACAAGCCTATCTTTTTATAGAGCAAGTATGGATCCTTTCCCAATTGGAATTCCACCAGGAATTTATGACTGGAAAGAATACGACCCTCACAATCATGAGCAGCTATCTAACAGGGAATAAAGTGCAGTGTCACCAGGCTCACTGATGACACAAAACTGGGAGGAGGGGCTGACACACCAGCAGGCTGTGCAACACCTAGACAGGCTGGACAATCGGTGGGGAGAAATTGAATGACATATAACCAGGGCAAGTGTAGAGTNGCACTGCCCAGAGAAGTTGTGGGGTCTCCTTCTCTGGAGATGTTCAAAACCTGCCTGGACATGTTCCTGTGTCTAGGTGGTCCTGCTCTGGCAGGGGGATTGGACTAGCTGATCTTTGGAGGTCCCTTCCAATCCCTATCATTCTGTGATTCTGTAAACATGAAATGATTCACAGTGCTCCTTTCTTGTTCACAAGCTGAGTAGCACCCACCATCCTCCTGCAACAAACTAAGATTCTCTAAACTCATGCATCTGAAAAAAAAAAAGAGCAAATCTCTTCATTGAACTTGGATACAATAACCCTAATCTTACCATTTATCAGAAAACTAACATTTGAGGCCAAATACCATGCTTTATTCATGCCAATTTATCCACTGAAATCAGTGAGGTAGATTTTATGAGCTACCTTCATTTTTGGCCTTCAAATAATCTAATATACTATTTCACTAAAAACATGAGGTTCCAAACCCAAGTAGAATGCTCAGTTTAAAGCCATACTGTGTTTGCCAAGGCCACTGATCATGTTACATATTAAGAACTAAAAATTGTCCAAATTTAACAACAGTTACTCTCTCAAGAAGCCCAAAACTTTCTCCCCCTGCCAACATTCTAGTTATTAGTGGAAGGCCAGACTAAAAGCATTCACAGCACAAAAACTGTGTACATTGAGCAATTAACTTGTGAATGGGATTTGGTCCTTTATCTCTCTCCAACTGGCTTTTAATTTTGAGACAATTTAGATGGCACTGAAGAGAAAAAACATGCTCACAAACACCATCTGATATCTAGAAACACCTTAAGATACTAAAGTCATATTAATAAAGATACTAACAACATTAGTTCACTTGATGTCTGACTACCACAGCAGAAATAATGTAATACTACCTTGCAGCATAAGCAGAAAAATTTGTGGCTTTGATTCATATCAGAACAAACTTTGTTTGCCCACAATTTCTTTCCTGCATCTTCTTTCAAAGCATTTCACTTCAGAGATTGTCTTTGCAAGTGTGCTTTCCCAGTGAAGACAAGTACTTGGAGAGCCTCCTAAGCAAAGACATGTCTTGTGTTCTTTAATTCAACAAACATATTCCCAGTTACTGGCAGTGGACCAATTCCTGCATGTTTCCCCCATGCAAACAGTTAGAGGAGTATACTCTGCAGCTTAGGAAGGAAGGGCTAAAGGTAAAAGCTTAAAGCTCAAGAACAGGACTATCAACTCGAGCAGCGCTCTTCTAATGATGATGGACACTGTTAGCCTGTGCAAGCAAAAGGAAGAAATGTGTTTTGAGCAGAGAAATTTAATGCCAGCTTTACCTTTTCAGCACAAGTGCTTGAGCTGAAGACTCAACTAATCTGCTTTGGGACTGAGTAACACCTCTATTTGCATGCCTGAGGTTGTAAATTCTATTTGGACTCATACTGAAGCTCATCTCACCACATCTTCAGCACTAGTGTATCTGATTTCGTGTAAGTCAAAACCAGCCCAGACTTGTACAATCACACCTTCAATTTGCTGGGTAGGCTGCCTTTAGAAGGCTCGTGAATGAGTTTACAAATACTTCTTCAACATAACTCAATATAAGACAATCACACCTGCAAAGCAACCGAGATCAGTGCTGTTATAAACGCTACACATGATGACAAACCTGATACATTCGCAAATCAAAGCAAAAATAAAGACATCTTGGGAAGGATGCTTCCAGGACACTTAACTGGTGTAAAGGATCAAGCCAAAAAAACAGACCCAAAATATAAATAAATAAAATACTCTAAGCAAATACTGTGCACAACAGGTGACTCTGAAGACATTTTACTTTTGGTGATACAGCTTCCCTTGCAGAATGTATGAGAAACAAGCAATCAAAACTTTAGAGCTGAATATATTCTCAGCACCCATTCCCACAGAAAATGTGTGAGAGGAAAACCTGACCCAGCCTAGAAACACAGTCCTGAGAGGACACTGCCAGTGCTCTCTGATCAGCTGTAATCCTACCGCCGCGGCCGTCAAAACCGTTCACTTTTTAGCCGATTTAAGTACGTTACTTACATCAGCCTTGGTTAAGTGCTTAAAATAAGGTTGGAAACCAGAAGGATACCTTTCGGCAAATGTACCTGGTACGAAGAGCAGTTCCTGTTAATAC
>VWZY01007181.1:243941-254496 GCA_013399075.1 Chloroceryle aenea
GGTTGAGAGAAAACGCGGGGACGCTTCGCAGCTGCATAGAACAAACTCGAGGGGAAGAAATTGCCGCGCTGGTTAAGCTGCTTTAAATTCCTTGGTGGCCAACGTGGTCAGAGTTAAACCGGCCTTTTGTCTTGTGTAGCTTTTTTCACCCATGAAACATATTTCAGGAGATTAAGCCCTAATGTGAATGTCTTTCAGAATCAGCAGCCTTCATTCGATTTCGTTTGACATTCATACCTTCAACCAGTTCAGGTTATTGACGGTGTAAATGAACTTCACTTAGCCATCAGGAGAGCAGTGAACTGCTGCTGTGCCCACCTTCTTCCCTCTTTTTAATTGCTTGGAATGAAGCATATTCTGAAATTCAGCATTTTCAATGACTTTTTAACTTACTTTTTTTTCCTATTTGCTTAATATAACACTGTGTTTAGGATCTGCTCTTCGTTTGTGGGCTGGAGGTCTGATCGCTGGGCACTGCTGAGAGGAGGCTGGCTCCAGGATATAGCTGGGGAAAGCTATGTATCCTGAGGGAAAGGCTGGAGATTTAAGTTTAAACAACTCTTTTGAGTGTTACTGAAGTAACTGGGTGGTGTCGAGTAACATACAGAGAAACTGAATTAGAATTCATTGGCAATCACCTAAAAAACTGGACTCAGTAAAGAACTTAATTCTCAGAGTGTATTTTTCCAGCTGTGCTCAGCTGGAAAAGTCCCTGAAATCTTTGTGTGTTCACTCAGATACCAGTATGCCAACTATGCAGTTCTAGGACTGCATTGGATCTGTCCTGTGTTGCGTGGAAGCCAAAGACAAACTCCTGTGTACTTACCAAGAAAAAGTAGACTCTAGCAGGTCTGAGGAATAAGCATGGATATCTGAAGGATAAAAGACTTTCCAGTTTTGTTACTTTTAATCTATTTTTTTGAGAGAGAGAATGTTAAAGATTAATTCAGATAGCTCAATGCCTCATTTATTGTAAAAAATAAATGAATAAAGCTAATAGTACCTGGAGTTGGAATACTCTTGAGACATTTGCTGATCAAAAGGTGACTTGCTTGAAGATGGTGCCACGGGTACCATAAACTGGTGCAAGTTTGGCCATGCATCCTTCTAGTAGAGAAACACTGGATTTCAAGGTTTTGTCCATTCAAGCATTTTATTTTCAGACGTGTTCAAGAAGATTGAATGTAGANACAACTCTTTTGAGTGTTACTGAAGTAACTGGGTGGTGTCGAGTAACATACAGAGAAACTGAATTAGAATTCATTGGCAATCACCTAAAAAACTGGACTCAGTAAAGAACTTAATTCTCAGAGTGTATTTTTCCAGCTGTGCTCAGCTGGAAAAGTCCCTGAAATCTTTGTGTATTCACTCAGATACCAGTATGCCAACTATGCAGTTCTAGGACTGCACTGGATCTGTCCTGTGTTGCGTGGAAGCCAAAGACAAACTCCTGTGCACTTACCAAGAAAAAGTAGACTGTAGCAGGTCTGAGGAACAAGCGTGGATATCTGAAGGATAAAAGTCTTTTCAGTTTTGTTACTTTTAATCTTTTTTTTGAGAGAGAGAATGTTAAAGATTAATTCAGATAGCTCAATGCCTCATTTATTGTAAAAAATAAATGAATAAAGCTAATAGTACCTGGAGTTGGAATACTCTTGAGACATTTGCTGATCAAAAGGTGACTTGCTTGAAGATGGTGCCACGGGTACCATAAACTGGTGCAAGTTTGGCCATGCATCCTTCTAGTAGAGAAACACTGGATTTCAAGGTTTTGTCCATTCAAGCATTTTATTTTCAGACGTGTTCAAGAAGATTGAATGTAGAAACCTCAACACTGACTCCAACAAAGCCAGTGCCTAAATTCCCATTAACTTCACCTTAATGAGAATTTCTTATCAATTGGCTTGGGATTTATTATTCTTTTTTCTTAAGCTCTTTATTTATGAGTGTGTTTCCTAGGGAGATATTACTGTGACATATTGCAGCATTCATTTCAAGTTTATAATTTATGTATCCAAATGGGACTTGTCTGAATGAAGTAATTCATATCTCAGTAGGAAAAAACTTAAGTAGTTGACAAGAGAAAGGGGAGACAGAGGTAGTGGGAGAGGTGAGGTCTATTTGCCTTTTCATCTATGCTGTGAATGTACAATGCTTGTCATTTCACAAATGTGCTTGACAGCACAGACTTGTCCTCTTTCTTCTTCCTTCTTCCCTATTCCTAGTGTGCAAGATTGGAGGTTGCTTTGCCCTGTGATATGTATGTGGTCAATCCTGGGGAGTTTTAGTAGATTATTCTTTTAAAAAGAACTAAGAGGAATGACTGTTTCAATGGATCACACTAACATAACATTATGTCAAATCTACTCAATCTGAAAACAGAGCAGAAAGATCAGGTAATTTTCATGGCTCTGGATTATGGGGGGGCTTAAGTCTTAAATCTTCTTCTTTGCCACGTTACAGGTATCTGTGAACACCAGAAACTGGCTGATGGTAAAAAGAAACAGTTAAAATGGTTGTACTTCTGGGTTTTTTTATAAATATAGAACCCCACCAAAAAATTACTCATGTTCTGTTATATAATCTCATGTGCTAGTTATGAGACATGTAAATTAAAGATTATTAGATAAAAAATAGGTTACGTGTCTTTTTAAACTGATGGGTAAGAGTTAAGATTAAATAAAATCAAATCATCTATGAGTCTTTTGGTCTATTTTCTGCTTTGCAAAGCTGTAAACAGTGAGTGAGCAATTTTATGATAAGAAAATGATACAGAGTAGCTGTGATACTGAAAGGAAAGGAATTAAACATATAAAGGGAGGAGTGTCTGAAGTCTAATCTTAAAACTCCCCATATTCAGCACAAAGTTGAGAGCTCAATCTGTGAAAAAAGAGACAGCTTCTGTTCAAAATTTGTGCCTGACCAATAAATCCCTGTCGTAGAACAGAGTCTTTGGAGTGGATAGATACACCTATCTAACATTCTAATGGAATAACTACTTATTAATATTCTTCTGTCAGAAAGTAGCATATAGGTGTGGATACCATCAGCACAGTGTTTGCTGAATGTGAACTGAACCAATATGTAAAAGAAATCTCTTAGATATGTAATCATTAAATGAGGAGATTTAGTCTATGCAGCCGTGATTCTACACGTGTTGTCAAATACCAAGTACAACACCCAGGGTAAGATTTTCTTTTGACTGTTGCAGTTTCTTTATTAAAAAAAAAACATAAAATAAAGTCTCTACTGAAGGTCCAGGAAGGATATTAAAATAATAACATCTATGTCCCTGTGGTTAATGTCTGATCCTCAATGCACCAGAGAAAAAGGCATTTCACTAGTCTAAAATAAAATGTTTAGAGGGTTGTGTCTGGTCTCATTACTGATGACAAGTAATATTTATGTTCACCATGATACTTGCCTCTCCTGCATTCGGTGTTCCGTGTTTGCCTGGTTACAGACATGTCATATGGAACTGTGTTCCAGCTCAGTGTCCCCATTACATTTACATTCCAAGATGGGAGGAAGGTGGGAGGCAATTTCTTAGGTACCGGGGCTAAAAGAAAAGAGAAATCTTTGATGATGTTTTCTTTAGCAAAATGCCATACTGCTCACACAAACAGAGGATGATCTGCTCTGTTGGGTGACCAGCCCTTCAACACTTCACCCTCTGAGGATGGAGCATGCCATGCTCCATTTTGTGGAGCTGAGAGCTTTCTTTATTACCTCTTTGAGTTAAAAACGAATGAAGCACAAGCTCAAATGCAAGAAATTCCATTTAAGCACAAGAAAAAACTTTTTTTATGGTGAGGATGATTGTGTGCATTAAGAAGAGTGTGACCAGCAGGTCAAGGGAGGTTCCCCGTCTCCTCATCTCTGCCCTAGTGAGGTCACATCTGGAGTGTGTACTGTGTTCAGTTCCAGGATCCTCGGTTCAGGAGAGACAGTGAACTACTGGAAAGAGCCCATCGGAGGGCTGCAAAGATGATTTGGGGACTGGACCATCTCTCTTGTGAGGAAAGGCTGAGAGACCTGGGTCTGTTTAGCCTGGAGAAGACTGAGAGGGGATCTTATCAGTGCTTATAAATAGCTAACAGTTGGATGCTGAGAAGATGAGACCAGTTGCTTTCCAGTGGTGCCCAGTGATAGGACAAGGGTGATTCTGTGTGTGGTTCTATGAAACTCTGGAGCAGGATCTCCACAGAGCTTGTGGAGTCTCTGCCCCTGGAGATACTCAAAAGACATCTGAGTGTGGTCCTGGGCAACCAGCTGCAGCTGCCCCTGCTCTGAGCAGGAGGTTGGACTAGATGATGTCCAGAGGTGCCTTCCAGCCACAGGTGGTCTGTGACACTGCGAGAGCTGCTGCTAACACTCTGCTTTCCTCAGTAGAAAAATACACTTTTGGCAAAGAAAAGGACAATGATCCTCAAATTGCAAACAACTTGAAGGGAGGAAAGGCTCGTGTAGGCAAAAACCTAGACCAAGGTGCTAATAAGATTATGGAAACTGCAAGGAAGAGTTGCTAATGATAGCAGTTCTGAAGAGAACACCTGGAAAGGACTATAAAGCCTTTCAGTTCTCTATTTATGGCACTCACTCTCTCTAAATTGCACCAACATTCATATTTCCATTAAAAAACATTTTAAGGGAGTTGTAACTTGTCCATAAAAAATGAGTCTGTGTGGATCTTGGCAGGCATTCTAGGAACATTTCACAGTTTTGCTTTTCTTTTTTAAAAACTTAATTTACAAAAAAGCTGTGTTAACCTCTGAAAAATTACATTGACTGTAGTGATTCTACATTAAATTCTCTTCTGTAGTTAAGAGCTTGAACATAGCATGAGCTGTTAAAATAAAGCCAGGGAGGTTACTATACCCCTGTTGATTCCCAGCTCTATATAACTTGTAAACCAACAAAGGATGATCTTGATTTTATCAGGGAACACTTTTCCAACGTATAGTCTTCCACGTGCTATCTTTCACTAATATTAGGGAAAGGATTTTAGCTTTCATTCAAGTCCTTTCCTCCCTGAGAACACTTTTTTCTTCTTTTCTCGAGAGGAAAGTTTGTGTTCATAGTTGTCCTGTCCAGACTCTGTTCTTGGCTTTGCTGTATCTTTCAAAATACATGCATTTCAGCTTAAAATAAGAGGTGGCAGGCAGATTAAAATGTGAGATGCCATCATGTTTTGAGGGTCATCAAGAAAGGCGACTTGCTTTTGACGTATCAAAGAAGAGGAGATTTCCTTCCCCCAGTTTATCTTTGTAATTTATTCCTGTGTTTTGCAGTGTTGAACTCTGCCCACACTGCAGCAAGTGATCAAATCAAGGACTATCTGGAGACCTTAGTAAACTGTTGCAGCACTTCTGGAAGACCTTTCAGCTGAAGTTCCAGCTCCTACAGTTTTAATGCCACTGACCATATTCCTTTAAACCTCATCCATTTTCCAGTCATTTACTGATTTGGAAGTGAGGAAAATGGTTCCTAAAAGGTCAACTAACCAACACTGCCTTTGATTTTACAGGGTCATAAATCTGTTTCACAAAGTTTCTTTTTAATCATGCTAGAACATTTGGGAGGAATACCAGAGTTTGAAAAATTTTAAGCTCAGAAAATCTTTCTCCATGGCTCTGCCTGGGGTGCAGGAGTAGATATCTACTGATGTCACAAAACCACTGTTTTACTAGTACTCTGTAGGATGATTAAGGCACGGGAGAGATCTATCTATGCCAAGATTTCAGTGTATGTAGACTTTACAATAAATGATTTAGAGGCAAAGACTGGATATTCAAGTGGCAGCTTCCGGAACAGGCTATGTTCAGCTAGACAACCTACTACAGGTCAACTGTGTTTCAACAATTCTTAAATCTGGTTGGAAGCAGATAGTACACATGATAAGAACCATCACTTAAGATATGGCTAATGATCTTCAACTGGAATGCATTAACATCAGTAGATGCATGTCTGATGGAAAAAGACAGTAAAGTGGTAGACAGCAATTTGTTCACCTATAGATCAGACCTTTCTGTATCCATCAGTTGTTTTATACTAAATATCTTTTTATTTCATCTTTTAAAATGTTAACAATGATGCTAATATGTCATTCCTGGTGGTGCCAGAAAGCTCTTTGGCTAAGTGAACCACAGGAGTTTTAATAAACCTCAGCACTGCCATTAGTTTGTAATTTGACTGACATTTTGAATGCTCTGTGCACAAATTCCACATCTTGTTTCTACCTAGGTCAAATAATTTGCAATATTAAATATTAAAAAATCTATAAAACTCAATGATTGAGATAAAAAAAGAAGTGCATAAATCTTCAAGTGCCAGGAAATTGCTTTCTTTTACCCTTATGTGCCCATTTGAAATGTTTCCTTAAAAGATCTTTCACAAAACCTGATTTGATTAAAAAAAGAAAAAAAGGAAAAAAACCCAACCCACAAAAGGAAACCTACAAAAGCAATAACAAATAAAAACAAACAAACAAAACCCCACAAACCCCAGGTTTTGTAACTGGAATGACTCAATTGAATAAAACATTTTTATAATAGAAGCTATTACATTTTGTGCCATGATGGAGGATAACAACATAACTTTAAATTTAAAGAATTACAACTTTTTGGCTGTACAGCCTTTCTGTATTAAATCCCTTAAGAATTATTTTTTGTCTTGACTTTTCTTCTCCCAGTCTTCTTTGCTATTTGTCTTGGTTTTTGATGTTCACCTAAACGCAGTCATTTGGCCAGGCATGGAAAGCACAGGATTGCACTCCCCTAAATACAGCTTTGCCAAGTAGAACTCACTTTAATGCTGCACTTGATCCACATGCTAATTATTGTACTGAAATCAAATGTGCATTTGTTATCTTTTACACTTGGGGGAATGCTTTCCTTGTCTTTCACAGCATCTTTAAACCCTCAGTAAAATTCTCCTTGAGACAACCAGTCACATACCTATACATAAAATATTATGTTGCTATGTTTCTTTAAACTGAAGAGCAACTTTAAGCTTGCAGTTTAGTCTGGCTTTATTTTATGAACAGAGAAAATAAGATACTCAGGAAAAAGTAATATTTGTATCTTACAGTCCACCATGCCACAGTGGCAAATTCAGGGACAAACTAGTTTTGTCTCTCTGTGTAAAGTTACTGGAACATACAGATTTAGAGAAAACAAAGTCATGATTTTTCATACATTTATGCAATCCCAAATTTTGCTCCAAAGCTCTCTAATTCTGTGCTTTATCAAGTCTTGCTTGATCTGAGACATCAGAGAGTATCAGGGAAATTCCAGTGCAGAAAAGTAAAACTGAAACCACCATAGCAGATACATCAATATGATTTATTAGCTAGCTCCTATAAATTATGTTTTGAAAAGGTTCCCTTTTTGCAATCTCTAAACTTCTTTGGGAGTTCTGTGTGTGGTTTGGGTTTTTTTTTTTGTTGCTGTTGTTTTGTTGTTGGTTTGGTTTGATTTTTGTGTGCTTGTTTGGTTGCTTTGGCTTTAGGTTTGTTTTTTGTTGTTTTGCTTTGGGGTTTTTTGTGTGTGTGTTTTTGTTGTTGCCTTGGTTGGTTTTGTTTCTTTGTTTGTTTTCCTGTGAATTACCTTTTATCACCTTCAAATTGAGCCTGGCTCTGTTACAAATTTGGATGTCACATTATTTTCTGAAATACATTACTTCCAAGATTAAATTAAAATTCATCAAGGTCCTGAATCTTTCATAATATATTACTTTATATTTTCCTGGACAAACAAATCCCAAATAACAGCACATTTATTTCAACTATAATTCATTCCTGTTCAAAAGTCCAGGAGAAAGTCTACACAGTTTGTGGAGTTAATGTCTGTTTTGAGGACTTAGGTATTATTTAAGTAATTACTAGGTCTAATGCAAATATTCTGAACATAGATTATATTAATTCATTGTATTTGTATTCTGGGTGTAGAACTGGACCTAATCCTGTCTTTTGGAAAGGAGGCACACATTGTTTAGGATAGCATTTGATGATTATTTGGGGTACTTTTCATCTTTAGTGGCATCTGAGTCTGACTTTACTTGAGATACACAGCAAAACTGAGGAATGATAAGATTCTTCTTCATGAACAAACAAGATATCCATAGAAACCAACTTGTACATGACTTTGGGATCCTTTCTGATGATAAATTATTTTCTCTAAATTATCTCATTCTTTGACTACTGTACTGATTATAAATTAATTTTTGCAAAGATGCAAAATACAGTCCTCAAATTTGTTTCTTTGTTCCCAACTCCTCTTCCTCCATCCCCCAAGTGGCACAGGGGGATGGGGCATGGTGCCTGTGGTCAGTTCTGGGCAGTTCTTCTCTGGTGCTCTGTCCTGCTCCCACAAGATGTTGCTGAAATGACAAATTTATTATGGTTCATTTGGCAATTGCACACTACTGTGGTAATGAAATGCTGCTACAGACTAATGCAGTGTTTTCAGAAGCTCCCTAAATTGATAAGCATGATTTGCACATCCTAACTGGATCATTCTACCAAGAAAATATTTCAAATTATAATCTACATTTTAAAATGGCCCTTTGTTTTGCACAACACCTGAAAAAAACACATTTTTTCTGCAAAAATAATAAAATCTATTTTTCTCAATTTAGTTGACTATCTCTAATTCCAGCTAATCTAAATTTGCTGACACTTCAGATTTCTTTTATGTGCACTGGCTCTCCAGCATTCCATTAAAAACATAATTGTAGTTTAAAAGATTAAAGATCATGCAGATTCTTTAGACCCTGGTTACCCATTTAATCCTGGAAGCAGATGTTTCAGTTTTATCTTCAAGCTATTGTATGTGACCAGGGGGACAAAAAGACTTCCAGTTTGCCTGCATGGTTGGAATTTATTTTCATGGTTGATAGCTGGAAACCCAAAATCCTGAAAGTGGTTTTCTTAAGACACATTAAACCTAGTAACAGAGAAAGTATTTTATTGGGTAAAATGGAACCTACTGTCTGAATTCTTCTGACTTTTTTTGTGATATTGTAGCTCTTGACTTGTAAATATGTAATGTATATGCATGTAGTTTATAATTTATGTATTATATAGTATATAATATGGAATTTGGTTTATAATTTATGTATTATATAGTATATAATATGGAATTAATAAGTGAGAATATGATGATATAATAATGTCTCTGTCAGCCTGCACTCTGCACCCTTAATGTCTGATTCTTCTCTCAGTTGGCTCTTATAAAAATGTAGATTTAGGCTGAGTTATAACAATGAAATATCACTCCTTGTGTGAAGAATGTACAGTGTTTCTTATCTGTGAATTTGTGCTTATCTTTTAGGTATGTGTATTTGTGAATAATAAAGAATAATCATCAATGTGATTAAAAGATCTGATTTTACTTTAATTATTTAGCATCATAAAACCAGTAGTTCACTAATTTCTTCTGAAATCTAAAAACAAAGTGAGTTTGATTACATATGTATGTGACTGTGTATTCATCAAAGCTTAATTGAGAAGTACCCTTGAATGACTGTTCTCAGCAAGTAGTTTATCTGAAAACATTTGTCTGAACTTTTGTCTGAAAATTACTTTTTCGTTTGTTTTCTTAATTACTTTCAAATATTAGGTCACTGTTATTCAAAAGAAGTAAAAGAGAGTGTCTGATTGTTGAGTAATGGCATTCAGTTTGTTTGGACAAACCCATTTTCCTGCAGCAATCTGAAGTACTCCTGGTGAAAGAAGGAAGCAAGTTCATCTACGTGTTGGAATTGTGTGGGCGAACCACCCAAGTCTTAGCTGGCTTAGATCCATTGAACTGGAGGACCTTCAGTGACTTCTCTGTCAGTGTAAACTGGATAGCATTCCACATACTTGCATGTATTAATAGCGCCAGGTATGCTCTTTACAGACATCTTAACAGCCAGAGGTGGGGAAAGGTTTGGAATTTGCTGTCAGACATGACTACTTGAATGAAGACTTTTTCACAGCTGTTGATTTCTCCCAGGGTCCATATATTTTCCCAGTAGTGTTTTTCCTGAATGGAAAGATGATGGCTACTGTAGGCTGTTTATAACACAGATTATAGCACAGACACAGTAAGTGATTTTATTAACATTATCAGAAATTAGCCTGCTCAAACAATTTTAATCTGAAAGATGCTCACTCTCCCTTACAACTTACATATCCAGGTTATTTTACTGTATCTTTGTGTGGTGGTTTGACCTTGGCTGGATGCCAGGTGAGTACCAAGCCACTCTGTCACTCCCCCTTCCTTCTCTCAGCTGGATCAGGGGGAAGAAAATAAGATGGAACTCATGGGTGAGACAAAGGCAGTTTAATGAAAAGCAAAGGAAGGCCGCATGTGGAAGCAAGAGAAAGCAAAGCTATATTCTCTACTTCCCATCAGCAGGCAAAGTCTGGCCCCTTTTCAGGAATCAGGGCTTCAAATGTGTAGCAGTTACTCCAGAGGACAAGCAGATGCTTCCACACACACTTCTTTTTTTTTTTTTCCCTAGCTCTTATTGTTAAGCTGATATCACATGGTATGGAATATCCCTTTGG
>VWZY01007181.1:257221-278744 GCA_013399075.1 Chloroceryle aenea
GTCTGCTGTGGGGCCTGGTCTGAGACCCCAGTGCCTGCTGTACAACATAAGTGGTGACAGTGAAGTAATTACCATCGGGGGGTTGGGTTCAATACTGGTTTTGTACATATTTGTACATATTTTATTTTATTATTATTAATCATCATTCAAGCTGTTCTAGTTTCCTTTTCTAATCGCTGTGTCTCCCTTATTCCTTTTCTCTTCCCCTTTGGGGAGGGAGGGGGGTTAACAGCAAGCATCTGTTAAGTCTAAGGGACCCCCCGTTACCCCAAACCGTGAGATGCTTTCACCCGAAAGGCAGAGGATGGCTCTGGGGCAGGAGGAGAGAGCAGCAGGGGTGGGGATGAGGCAAGGCTGCTCCTTTCAGTGGCAGCCTCTGCCTGACGCACTCTGGGCCTGCTGTGTCAGTTAATGCAATCATTTCCTGTTCTAAATTTAGTGAAAGTGGTAACGCCAGATATTGCTGTGTGGTAACTGCTAGCAAATTCCTCCCTTTTGAAATAATAAGCACTCAATGTGCAGCCAGTTAGACTTTTGTTGTTATATATTCAGATTTTGTTGAGGGCCTGCAGAAGCAGGCCTGCAGAAGAAGGCCTGCTCTTAACAAGGCCATGGCATTTATTTTAATATAGTTTTTGGTGATGAACTTGTGTTTACATCTTAGTACATAATGCTTATGTTCCAATATTTAATATTAAGGCATTTTTTAGTGGAAATTCACTTTGGAAGTGAATTGCTCTTTATAAGATATCCCTTCAAAAAAGGAGTATGAATAAAACCTTATGTTCAGTTAATGTATGCACGAGTGATTGGAAGGTTACTTAATTCCCAGTCTCACCCATACACCACTTATATACGTCTCAAAGAAACAGTACTTAAACAACAAACCCTGTAAAACACTCTGGGGTTCTGAAAAACTCTATGATCTTCATGGCAGAAGTTGGGCAGGACCTGATGCCTGAATAGAAGTCTACTAATTTCTGGACATCAAAAAAAACAAAAGTTAATTTTATTTTTTTTTCTGTAAGACACTATGGTCTAGCTCACAGGTGGTTGACAAAAAATGCTTATAATATCACCGTTTTTGCCACATCCCTTAACATATTTGTTTGTTTGTTTTCTGTGAAAGGGCAGGATTTGAGAGTATTTTCATTCATTTGACTTCAGTAAAACAAAAGCGGAAGGAGGAAATGCATGTCCTTCCAGGCTTTCTGTCTGAAGACATCTGTGCCTTTATATGATTGCTTAAATCAGTGGTTCCCAAAGTGAGGTTATACATCAGTGAAGGCTTACCAGGCCATAATAGAGGTGGGAAAATATATATTGCTAGGGTAGTAGGTAGACAAGATAGATTTTTAAATTAAAATATTTGTAATAAAAGTATGTGAAGATCCATGGTCATCTCAGCCTTTCTTTAAGTTTGTTGACGCAGACATAAGTAAAATACTCATAGGAGACAATGTTTTCTCAGGGAGCTATTGAAAATGTTTTACTTAATTCACAGTAAAATCACCTCACTTTATATACACTATACATTCTAGGGGGTTCTCTTCTTTTTTCTCTTTTATCTTTCTTTTCCCTTTTCGCTCTTTTGTCTCTCTTGTCTCTTTTTTATCTTTTGTCTCTCCTCTCCTCTTGCTAAAGAAAGAAGTGATTATTTGGGAAACTTCTGTAAAGCCTGTTTTTATATGTTTGAATAAGGTAACTGCACTGGAACAGGCTGCCCAGAGAGGTTGTGGAGTCTCCTTCTCTGGACACTTTCAAAACCCTGTATCCTGTACAACCTGACCTAGGTGAATCTGCTTTAGCAGAGGGGTTGGACTACATGATCTCCAGAGGCCCCTTCTAACTACAGAGGTCCTTTCCAACCCCTACCATTCTGTGATTCTGTACAGAGCAATATTAGTAATGTACCTTCTCCTGCACAGCCCTTCCCACACAGTATGTACACAAGAAATCAAAAGCAGAAAGGATTAAAGACAAGGAGCCACAGTGATAAGAAAATCAGGGAAAATCAGAGGCAAGGAGGCCTGAGATAAGAAGGCTCTGGAAGAAACTTCCCCTTTACTCCCATGTTTGTAGTCTGCAAAGTACTGAATCTTGCATTGGGAGAGAAGCTACTGTGACCTATTGCTTTTTTCACAGACTTCTATTGGCTGTTTAAGTAGAAACACAGTACTGGGAAGCTAGTCAGTCCCATCTGAGAAGAGGTACACTTCCTCGATGAAGTAGTCAGCATACAGATTGATGCCAAACACTGGAAGACAGCAAGGTCAAGGACAGAAAAAAAGGTTGTATGCTGAGGCATACGATGCTCATGAGGTTTAAGACTACACTCTAGTGTGGCAGGCCTGAGCACAGTAGTTCAATAGGTACCCAGGAAAGGAAACTTTACTGTAGAACCAGAATAGTTACCAAAGTTCTATAAAACTCCTATCAAACTTCAGCATAAGGCTGTTTAAATATCTAGAATTCTTCCACGAAGATCTATAATAACTTTAAACTGGCCTAGTTTTTTCTTGAAGAACGGGATCTTTACGTTTTGATGACCTCCTTTTCTCCCAAATTAGTTTCAACAAATGAATTTTGCAAGCTTTCTTCTCTAACTGATGGCAATTCCAAAGGGTATTGTGAAACTTAACTTGGGATCTGCACAAAATACAAGTTAGTTTATTTCAGTGTATTCCAATTATGACATCTTCTTGGCTCAGTGATATCTAATGGTGCCAAGATAACTTCTAACATTTTTTGAATAATTGGATGATTTCACAATAATATCTAAAGTCATCTTGGACAACTGATCCTTGGACCAAAATCTTGGCCCAAGATTTTTAATGTGACGGAATAATGATCTAACTGCAGATGTAATATATGTTGCCTGCTTAGAAATTGTATTCAAAACCTTGCTAAAACCCACCATCCTGAATTGGTTATGGAGTTCTTAGGAGACAGGGAAATTGTGTTACATAAAGGATAATTTCCTTCCCTTAGAATTAATTTCTCCAACAACCATAAGTTATTTCTATGATCACTTGCACCTATTAGTCAAGCAAAAGGACCATCAACTTGACCCAAAGATGAAGACACAAGAACATTAAGTCAAGTATTTTGGCATTTCTACCTGGTAAATGACTCTCTCTGTTTTCCAAAATAAAACACGCATGGCAATTTTTGCAGGGGTGACTAACATAGGCTGCTGCACTCCTATGACTTTCCAGCTCTATATGCCTGATGTTAGGCATATGAACAAAAGTGGATCTCTGAATTAACAAATGTCCACTCTTGTCACTGACATACTCCTATGCAAAAAAGAGGCTGTTCAACTTAGGTATCTAAATTCAGATGTGGATGTCTGTGGATGTTCTGTTATAGGAAAATGACTTTGAAAATTCTGGTCACAGACTGTAAAACACTTTAGGTTTTTGGTTTTTTACTTTAGGATTTTTTCTTTTTTTTTAATGGTAAGATTTTCAGGATTTTAGGGCTGAGAGGAACTAAACTATCCAACCCATAGAAGGACATTTCAGTTCCATCAGGTACATGCAAAAGGAAGAAGATAAATAATCATGTGAGCTAGCTGAATATTATTTAAAGGCAGCAATACGTAATAGTGAAACCACTAGATATTCTTTAAGGCTTCTATTTAATGTCAACAATGTAAAGAAAACCTCAGGAAAAAACAAAGAAACTTTTTTGTCCTCTTTTAATAAAAAAAAAGTAGAGTGAGTGGTAAGATTGGACCTACTGTTTCTGTAAGACGTTTTGCTCTGAAACAAGTCTTTCACTTACATAAATACACATAATTTAAAAATCACTTGTCTTAAAATTCAAAGCATATTTTCGTAATCTTACTTTTTATTAGGTTTATCATTTAATAAAATTCAACCAATGTTCAAAATGTTTAAAATTGTTTTTAGGCATGTTCATTGTAATTCAATTTTTACCTAAATGCACCGTGACTTAACTCGACATTAACAGAAACACTAAGAAGTGCAGAAGAAACATGGCATAGAATGTGATAATTTCAGTTCTGTGCCTCACCAGCAATTCCAATTCCAACTGCAGAGGGGGCTACTAAGGCTGGGGAGATTATTTTACAGAGCTTTAAATGACATCTTTGCATCCTCTAATCTACAGATAATCATCATCATTTTCTGTAATTCACATTTGGCAAACTGAGAAGATTGTATAATTCCCTTCAGAAACATTACATGTATGGCTTCTTTGTTCATCTTTGCCAAAGTTCCCAAGAACATCCAAGGAGGAAAATCATTTCATGGCTTATTACGATCGCATCCGTGAAGTAGTAGGGAAAGTGATTGTCTGATTTGGAAATTCAAATGTGATTTAGCCTAGGGCTTGGCACGCCAGAATGCCAGAATTCTGAGGGCTGCAGCTTTCTGCTAAATAAAACAGTAGTTACTAAAATGCTCCTCTGAACAATCTCATCCTAGTTGCTGATTTTGTAGCAAGCTACCAGCAGCATCCATTATGTACAGCAAGAAGTTTATAAAAAGAGTTTTCCATTTCTAAAGCTAAACAAAATGGGTTTGCAATATGATTAAGTTTAAAAAATAAAGCATCCCCTAAGTACTGCAAGAAAACCTTTTCAGAGACTTTGTAGTGTTTTCTGGTTGCACCAGAGTATGTAAATAAACACTGTGGCCAACATAAAATATTGAAGCAAAAATGTTGCAATATGAAGGAAAAACTATTACATGAGATCACAGACACTATAATTATCAGATTTTATTTACAGTTTGAATGTGCCAATTTCAGTTCTTGTTTCTCTAAAGCTATTAAGATTTCTACGTCACAGGCACAGCTGCAAAACTCCAGCCCTTCACTGACTTCATGAGACTGAGACTTCAGCTCTGTTAAACTGGATATTTTACTTCAGAACTCTGGAAATTAAATAGATAGTCAATGTTCAACTTTATTAATCTTGATGATTCTATTTTATTTGGAAAGATATGCACAAAAGAATTAGTGTAAGAGCAGAGCCTCTGGCATTTTTAGTGTAGGTGTGTCAGTCTTTCCATTCTAAATCCTTACTTTGAGGTGGTTTTTAGTATACTGTAACATTTGGCAGGGAAATCTTTAGTGCTAGGGAGATTTAAAAAGAAAATCCCAAGAAACAAAAGCCAAACTAATATAACTGTTCTATGTTACAGGACACAGAAAAAGAAATTAAATCTGTGGCTCCTACCTCCCCCAACCTGACTGACTTATAAAGAGCCCTGCTTTTAATATGTTATGAATCTCTCTGGCCTCTCGTGGGCCAGAACTGAAGAGCTGGAGACAGCAGAAAAGAATAAATAACAAGACTACAAGTGAATTACTTTTGTAATAAGAGGTGAGTTCATATATGTGTAATGAATAAATGAATGAATTTATTCAACATGTATCCATATTTTTAATTGAATCAACATTAGATAAGGGCCTAGAGTCAGTGTATCATATCTGGGTTAGGAACATATTTTGGAAAGCCTCAGGAGCTGCAGCAGCCTCTGAGATGCATTAGGGAGTGGCAGAGCAGAGCTCACTGCTGGACCCAGCAGCTGCATCTCATTCCATTTTCCTTGGACTGTGCAGCTGCTGCCTTTGCAAAAGTGAGCCCAAGGGTGTGGTGTCCCAGACCTTGGAAACCGTGGCCAACCCATGCATTCTCCCAACAAAACAAGGCCTTTTCAACACCTACTTAG
The DNA here is from genome assembly GCA_013399075.1 of Chloroceryle aenea. NCBI lineage: Eukaryota > Metazoa > Chordata > Aves > Coraciiformes > Cerylidae > Chloroceryle > Chloroceryle aenea. The sequence continues at coordinate 262,927 of VWZY01007181.1, forward strand.
CATCAGCAGGAGCCCTCCCTGGTGGCCTCATGGTCAGGCTCCCACACTCACCTCTGTACCTAGGCTTGACTTCTGGTCAGTGACAGCTCGAAAAAGATGCACCAGCCAGCATGCAGCCACACGACGAGATGGACCAGCTCATCAAAAGAGCTGAAAATGAGCCCATAAAAAATACATAGCTGTCAGAGGAGTGACTCGAGCCAGTCAACCATGTGCTGCATGACTGCTGCTGCCAACAACGGCGTTACGGTAGGAAATCGTAGCCAGGGCAAAGGGGAAGGAGGGAACCATCCCCATCAGCCACAGTATGACTGCAGGTCAACTGGCAGAGTGAGGAAACTCCTCCTGGGGAGTTTCTCATCTGAGCTTTCCTAGCCTCATACAGACACTCTCAGGAAGAAAACTCCGTGTACTTCTGTCTGCAAAAACTGATTCTTAAAAGTCCACTTAAATGAGTATCCACAGTATTTGTCTGGCTGAAGAAATCCAAGGACTAGATTTTCTGCTTTTAAACCTTTATAATTTTTATGCCCAAGTTATTATATAACAGCATATGGTTAGCTGTTTGGCATAAACATAGAAATAATGAGACATTCTGTAGCTAAATAAACAGCAATAATAAATCACAGCAATTAAGAATTACTTCTAATAAGAACTTAAAAATAAGGCCCAAGCTCACCATGGTCAAAAGTAGTTTCCAATGTATTATGGATCAGAAACTGAGTGCTGGGAAAACTGTTAAAAAGAAAACAGTTTGTGCCAAGGCAGCTGAAGGAAAGTCCTTTCTACAGATATTTTTTTTCCTCTTTACCTGTTCAGCCAAATACAGAACAGGATGGAGAACAAAAATGTTGTATAAACAAGTTCTTCCAGTATTTCTTCAAGAGCATACATAAATGTGGCAGTTCAGGAAGAAACATTGCAGGGAAACTAATACTCCAGCCTAAAAATACCCCAAGGCTACACCACTTTTATACCATTAAAACATACATTCAACAGTTTGAAGGAAAATAATCACCTCATCTCTACATTTTTAGGCCAACACAAGGAAATGAAAAGTTAACACACTGTCATGGAGTTGAGGATATGTGAAAATACACAGCAGTTTGGTTCCAGGAGAACCCAAGCACCATTCAGGCTTATGTACTCTTCAGGACTTTAGGAGTTATTTTCAAAATCTCTCTGGAAATGGGGTGGGAAATCATTTCATCTTGGGTGGGCCACCCAGTAACATATGTGTAGCTTTGTGCTATATTTGGTCTTATCATAGGACCTCAGCCTATCTGTTATGGTATTTCTGTGCCTCTTTTGCTTACCTTTCATGCTTTCTTATCTTATACCTCAAGGGTTTCCCTGGGGCAGTTCTCATTCACCAGCCAGTATCTCTAACTCTTGTTAAGCATTAATTAAACTGAAGGTAGGTGGCCATCAGCTGATACTTGATGTGGGGATGTTGCTTAGTTCAGCAGATTGAGTTCACCTGCATTCCTGGCCAGATCAGGATGCATTTCTTTCCCCAGATGAGATTGCTCACACTCCCACTAAGCTAATTCAAGTGAATTGAGATAACTGCTGGACACCCAGGATACTGCTGTTACTGTAAGTTCCAGCTAGAAGGTTCTTGGGCTGGGTTTGTGAGGCTTATGAGAGTTTAGGAAATAGTTTCTTTGATTTTTTTCTTTTTTTTTTTCTCAAAGACCATTTCATTTTACTATTGGCTCATAACTACTAATGGTATGTGATTAGTCACATATGTCTAACAACATTTTCCACTTGACTGCCCAGATGCCTGAGGGCTTTTAACCAGGGGGAAAAAGGAAGGACAATTATAAAATATTATATATAAGCAAGCTTATATAAATATAAGCAACAAAAGTAGCATTCTTGAAGGAGTTTCTTTCTGCTGTATATTAGAACACAGGCTATATTAGAACATGTACTCTGTGCACCAGAATATATCTAGAGTTATATTCCATTTTTCAATTACAGATGAAGTTAATACTTTCATCATTTTACTCTAGGTAAAAACTGGGTTGTGTTTGTTTTATAACACACTAATACCCATGCTCTTTGTCTTTCCATCTGAACATGCACAGCTAATTTGGGTGTTCCCAAGTTCGACTCAATGACTTGCTCATGTTGATTATATAATGACACATATTTCCAAGACTGTGGTTGGGTGCAGGTGCTAAGATCCACTTCATGGAGTTTTGATTCTCAGGAGGATCTTCAGAAAATGAAGCATCTGTGGTTAGATTTATAATTATAAATCATGCAATGAGATCATCCTAAGTCTCTTTGTTTTCAGAATAACAGCATGTAAAATTTTAAAGCACATAGATTATATACTGGAAAAAAAATGGAATGGGAAAATCCCAAGGTAAAGTGACCTAAATATTTTTGAAGCATCAATTTTTATATACTTGGAGGTGGTTTTGAAGTCCTCTCACCTCTATTTTTAAGGCAACTCCTTGACAGATTGTTTCCAACACTGTTCAAAGAAAATACATAAACTGTACTGCAAAGGCAATACCCAAACTACACAGTAATGGAAGAATCTTCATTTAATAAGCAAATCTTCATTTAATAAGCAAAGTTAAAGCATGAAAAATCTGTAACCACTTTATTATTCTGTAATAAAAATCACCTTTTATTGGCATTGCTACCTTTTTGTTTCTTATTAAGGAAGTGGCAGTTTGTACACAGTACTGTTTGCTCTACATGATACAAATGGATATAATAAGCTAGAGACTAAATATTTACTTATTACATTCTTCCCCTATATGCAATTCACCAAGTCATGCAACTTGCAGTTTTACATAGGAAGATGTTCAATGATTAACCAAAGGTTACATCAAATTCCCTGAACAATCCCATTGAGATTTCTGCATAAAGGATAATGTTTATTAGAGGTGGGTACACACAAAGATTATGTCCTCTTTTTTGGATGAATTCCTCCTGTGTCCAACAAATTGTTTCTTTCCACATTGTTTTTTAATTCTACAGTATTTGGTAGATAATGGAAGAGAGAATTGGTATTCCGTGTGTCAGAACATGAAAGTTGTTGACAAAATCTTTTTAAAAGAAGTGATACTTTGTCATAACCACAATTATTTTCAAATAATAATTTATTCAAAATAATTAATTCAAAATAATTGTTTCAGCTTGCAGCATCCTGAAAATTTCTGATTTTCTTAAAGGTGGCAAGTGTTTCCCACGAGATGGTTTGCTCATCCACACTACTTTCTATTAAAAAAACCAACCAAGCAAACAACAGTTTTAATGAAATTTTCATGCCCTAAAGGGTAAGAGCAGCTGATAAAGCAAAAGGTGTGTCTCTGCAGCATGACTCACCATGCAGGGACTCCTGTGTGCCAGGCAGTGGTCACCTGGATTGAGTTTCTCTAGGCAGGGGCTGTTCTGATGTGAATGGTGTTGCTGGGAGGCATGGTGGTGGTGAAGCCAAAGGGAAATGACAGAAACATGTCTATGCCACACCATGTACCTCACAGAACACTTCTTCTGAAACCCTCCTAACATTTACTCTCTTAATTCTGGCCTCATTTAAAAGTCAAGGCAAAAAGTTTAGATTTAGGAGGTTTAGATTGGACATTAGAAAAAATGTCTTCCCTGAGAAGGTTGTCAAGCATTGGAACAGGCTGCCCAAGGACGTGGTTGAGTCCCCACCTCTGGAAGTGTGTAGATGTGGTGCTTAGTGACATGGTTTCGTGGTGGCCTTGTCAGTGACAGGTTAACAGTGGCACTCAGTGATCTTCAAGGTCTTTCTCAACCCAAACGATTCTATGATTCTATGTATGATGACAGAAACATGCTTACAGAAATTACAGACTTCTATCATATGAAAATAAACCATCTTCCATATACTTATATACATGCACACACAGTTCAATATACCATGCTGAAAGAGCTGCAGTCTTATTCCTAAAGGCATGGCTCCACATATACTGGCATCACAGCAGCTTCTGTACCACAATTGCAAATGATCTAGTGGACAACAAAGGTGAGGCTGAAGTGAGTATGTTGCCTCCTCGGTGATTTCCACATTATATATATTGTGGTGTGGCTCCCAGGAGAGAAAGGTTGCTAAAAATACCTGGAGTTAAAAATAATAAGTGACAAGGATAAATTGAAGCTGTTATCTAGAGTTCTGAGAGATTCACTGAGTCACAGAGTTGGTGGAATTAAAAGATAGCTCCTTGTTTCCTTACTGCTAGTGTGGAATTATTTCTTATACTACTTTCTCCAATGTTTTAATCCACTGCTATATTAATATTTTCTATTTATACTTATTTTCCTTAAGTGTATTACATTGATTTTGCATTTCAGCACACCACAAAGGCTCCTATCACCATTAGGGTATAAACTAAGCATGCAAAACCACCACATAATGCAGGGTTATTAAAAAACAAAACAACAACCCAACAAACCAACACAAACCCAAAACCAAATGAAACAAACACAACCTGGAACAAAACAAAACCAAAAGCTGAAAGCAATTTCCCTCTGTGATGTTTCTAGCTTAATTATCAAGAATAATAAGATCTGCACTCTGTGTGATGTTTTAAATATTTTCATTGGATGATTCCTAAACCAGTTTACAGATTACTTAGTACCAGTGTAAATTGTTAGGCCCAAAAGACGACTGAGTTTGTAACCACGAGTGATTAGTAAGGTTCCAGAGTGTCAATCAGGAAAACACCCATTTCTCCAGCCTGAATTTTTCCACTTAGAACATCTCACATTTTAACAGTGTATTTCAGAATGGCTCCTAAAATGCTCCTAAAGCTTCCTGTTGACATCTCCTGCCCTCACTGAGGTGCATTATACTCCCACTGTGCTGTTCTAAATAGAACCATAGTTTGTAAAGGTTAAATTTTCATTTTAATTCACATTAAATCTATGTTTTTGACTAAAAGCATCAGTTTTATAAATTCAGGTGACTAGTTTAACATCTGAGCTGATTTTCTGCAACACCTAATTTATAATTATACAGCTTATTTGAAGCTGATATACAGTACACCAGATTTATCCAATGAAATATAGGATTGGCACTTTGCTGGAGTTTGGTTGGGAACTGTCTTCAGGAGCTGGATTCTGATGCTTGAATCCACAGACTGAAGGCAGAACAGAGTCCTCGGATGCCGGCCATTGAAGAAGCAAGGAAAAGACCCAAGCCACACGGGGCTTGACCCTCATGGTCCCTCAGCTTTATATTGAATATAATTTATGTGAGCTGGAATCCCTTGTTGGTCAGTTTGGGTTCACCTGTTCTGTCCACTCCTCTCTGCAGCTGCAGTCTTTTACTTTCTGCACCCCCAACATGGCACACAAGATCCAGCCTTGGTCTGCACACCAACCCATGGTAGTAACTCTAAACACGGGGTGTTCTCACTGCCAGCAGCAGCCACTGCTGTGAAAACAGGCTGCTGACTGCAGACATTGCTGTGAGTTAGCAGAACTGAGCTGAAAAGTAAACTCACTGAACAGAATTAGTTCTGTTTTCACTCAAACCAGGACAGTGTTTCAGCTTCTTCAAGCACAAAATGAAGTCTTCCTTAGTTCTTCCATTCCAGTGCAAAGAATTAAGCCCTGCAGAAATCACTGCAGTAATTCATGCCTTCCCATAATGAAGAAGAGGCTCGGTCTATCCGAAAGGTGACTTTCACTTTGTCATTCCTTTAGTAACTACCTGGAGAAGAGGCATAAGCCTGAAGGACACACATGCAGTGTGCCTATCCAGGAAATAAATGCACCTTTGAATGACTTACTTTCTAGGTAAAATTTATGTTTAGAAATATTACACCAATCGCTTATAATGTGCAAATATCCCTGGCATGTGGCAGTGAATTCTTGCAGGCACACATTCCATATGTTATTTGGGAATGGAGCAGAGGAAGACCAGTAAAGAGGTACAGCCAGGGTCTTCTCCTCTTTACCTGTTCCCTCTTTCTGCAGTTCAGGTCTCTGTAAACAACAAAANACAACCTGGAACAAAACAAAACCAAAAGCTGAAAGCAATTTCCCTCTGTGATGTTTCTAGCTTAATTATCAAGAATAATAAGATCTGCACTCTGTGTGATGTTTTAAATATTTTCATTGGATGATTCCTAAACCAGTTTACAGATTACTTAGTACCAGTGTAAATTGTTAGGCCCAAAAGACGACTGAGTTTGTAACCACGAGTGATTAGTAAGGTTCCAGAGTGTCAATCAGGAAAACACCCATTTCTCCAGCCTGAATTTTTCCACTTAGAACATCTCACATTTTAACGGTGTATTTCAGAATGGCTCCTAAAATGCTCCTAAAGCTTCCTGTTGACATCTCCTGCCCTCACTGAGGTGCATTATACTCCCACTGTGCTGTTCTAAATAGAACCATAGTTTGTAAAGGTTAAATTTTCATTTTAATTCACATTAAATCTATGTTTTTGACTAAAAGCATCAGTTTTATAAATTCAGGTGACTAGTTTAACATCTGAGCTGATTTTCTGCAACACCTAATTTATGATTATACAACTTATTTGAAGCTGATATACAGTACACCAGATTTATCCAATGAAATATAGGATTGGCACTTTGCTGGAGTTTGGTTGGGAACTGTCTTCAGGAGCTGGATTCTGATGCTTGAATCCACAGATTGAAGGCAGAACAGAGTCCTCGGATGCCAGCCATTGAAGAAGCAAGGAAAAGACCCAAGCCACACGGGGCTTGACCCTCATGATCCCTCAGCTTTATATTGAATATAATTTATGTGAGCTGGAATCCCTTGTTGGTCAGTTTGGGTTCACCTGTTCTGTCCACTCCTCTCTGCAGCTGCAGTCTTTTACTTTCTGCACCCCCAACATGGCACACAAGATCCAGCCTTGGTCTGCACACCNGGAGGGCTTCCCATCTCCCATGGCTTGTCTTCCCGGAGAAATCTACAACGTTTGGCAAACATAAATGCACTTGCAGCTCACAGATGCACACTCTTGCCCCAAGACATACTGATGGATTGCTACCTCTTTTGGGAAACTGAAATAGTAAAAGGTGTCCTAAGAATAATGTATATTATTTTCTACTTTTTCTACATATTCCAAAAGAGAGAAAGATAAATCAATGCATGTAATGATTTGTGAACAGGTTGGAATGTTCATTCCCTTATTTGATTCTATTTTTAAAACCTAGATTTAAAAAAAAAAGTCAAACAAAGTCTAAGTAGCATTTACAAGACATCTGGTAAATACTAATAGGTTGGTGGTATACACATTGTGAGAAACATGCAGTCAATAGCTACTGCTACATAGTTTTAGCAATAGCACCTTAAAATCAATAGCTCCTTTTTAATATTTAATGTCCTCATCCCATTAGCCTGTTCTTGTGTCCCTTTTTTATTGCTAATCCAAGCTATTGGCCTTGACCTTGACATTTTTCTAGGTTTTCAGTAGCTCAGGTTTCACTTAAATTAGCACACACAGGAAGAGCTTTTTGTCAATTTAAAATTCACCTACATTTTAAGAACTTTGGTTACACTTTGTTATTTGACCAGCAAGCCATTCTATCATTTTTATATTAAAAATAAAGCCTACATTAAAATGCATTGGGCTTTTCTGTTTTCATTGTATATAGTAGCCAGATACAATCAAAATAACTTTGTATATCTAACGACGTGTTTTCACTGCAGAAGACAACAAGAATAATTTCATTCTTCTGTTGTAGTTATCCAGAGATTCCACTTTAGGTTTGAGTGCCTGGTCTGGGTTTACAGGTTGTTTGAAAGAATATTTGGGACATGTTCTTATTTCATGGTCAGTGCATGGTTATGGTGGAAGGAATTAAAATTCAATTATTAGTTTTTCTGTGTTTTATTAAGTGTGGAATATACATGTAGCTTAAAAATTCTTGGGTTTAGTAATCAAGTTACTGCCTAGTTAGCTGCATCTCAAGCACTTCTTGTATACTGAGGACAGCATAAAGGAATGTTCTCTGTGACAAAGAAAAGCACACTGCACCTCATTATTTAAATTATGCAGGTAAGAATAAGGAACAAGGTTCCAGCACACAGCAATTAAATAAGCATCCATCCAACACTGCTTTTTCACTCAGAGTGCTTTCCTTTTAGTGGTGTTTTAGCAATTATCTTATCAGTTGCTGCTAACACAGTAGTGATTTACATAATTCTACCCATGTAGTTAGACTGGTGTTAGAATATCTCCACTGAAATGAGCATGGCAGTTATATTAAATAGCTCATTTACTTTTCAATGACTCACAGGAAATACTTCAACCAGTTTGCTTTGTACTAGAAAAAGTTTTGTACTAGAAGTTACGAAAAAAGCGTAGGATCTGATCCAAAGCTTGTTGAAGTCATTCAAATCTTTCCACTAACTGCATTCAGTCACACATATGCATCGTTCAAAAAAAGAGTGATGCTCTCTCCTTCTGGAATTTCTTCTGTCTACAATAACTCCTGCAATATTTTAGCATGTATCTCTCACATCCCTACACAGAGCTAGGCTGAGAGCTCAGGGTAAGTGTCTTAACCTTCTATGCTCAGGGCTGAATCTGTGTAAGTAAATCCAGAAGGGTCTTTCCACGTAGGATTGGCTGGAGGCAAACGTGGCAGATTTCCATGTTACACAGTGCAAGATGCTGAACAGGTCAGAGGGAAAGGTAAGTGCTATTTGCTTAGAGCAGAATTAGATATGTTCTGTGTCAAGGCATCCAAGAAGCATGGAAGTTGAATGCCAAGGTCATGACTTCTTGCAAACCAGTGTTGCTCTGAGCCAGCCTTACATAGGTGACCCCCCTGAGGGAGGTGTAGCCACTGCCCAAAGACACACAGAAGCATTGTTAGCAATACGTCTTACAGACCTTAGCCAAAAGCTAATGAAAATTTGGCAGAAAAAAATCCCCTAAAACAAATTCCATCATATATACTGGGATAAAAACTGTTACTATATGCATCTGAGCAATCATTTTCACACAGGTATTTCCCACCCATGGATAAATATTATCCTTCTCTGTGGGCAGGTGTGAAAATCAATTGCAAAATAGTGCAAACTTTTACAGAGAGTGGCACTAGATTCACGCTGAAGGAATGTTAAGAACACAGAAAAAAATCCCCTAAAATAGTCAACCATATAGCTGAGGAACAGGAGGAGAAGCAGCTTTCGAGGTATCCTGCAACTCCAGCTGGGAATCACAGTAAAAACCAGACTAACACATCCAAACAGAAATTCAGCCTCTCAGTGTGTTGCACAGGTCGATAGGCTCCTCTTCTCAGAACACAACTCATTTTCCTAGAAATGGTCCGGCAAGGAGCAGAAAGAACATGCTATTTCTATTACAGAATTGCCTCGTGCTCCTGGGACGCTTCATTCCAAGTGTGGGCCAGTCGTAAGAAAGAGGCCAAAGACAGAAATGTTAATGGTCTTCATTAAAAGATGGCAGTGGAATTGAATTTGTACCCTTAGCTCTTCTGTTGAGTTTCAGCACTAACATCTGCCCCTCCGGTTGTGCCAGTGGAGCTTTATTTTGACTCCTGAAGTCATCAGCTATGCTGGAGGAGAGGAACACCATGCTTCTGACAGTCCTTATTTAGAAATCATGCATATATATTCATCTGGGTTTAGGGGTTCCCTTTGTGGTAAAGCACTACTATTATATCACTTTAAGTTTAGATAGACAAGTACTCCAGAAATCCCAGAGCTCATCTATATACTCAAGAGTGATGGAAGTTGAGCTGCCCTGGTACTTTATGGCAGAGCAGTTTCACAGTCCTGATATTTTCTGGTACAATCACTTTGGTATGCAAAGTTGATAGACTCACACTTATTTTCTTCCCCAGCTCTTTTCCCATGTTGTTTGTTGGAAGCACAAAACAATCGAAACTGCAAAGCTCAGCACTGCTGATAAATATCTGGTGACTGGGATAGACATAGAGGCTGGGTGAAATATGGTGGTCTGTGTTCTCATGGCACTGAGGAAGAGTGGTGGGATGCAGTGAAGGCTGCTTATCCCATTGTCACCCATACCACAGCAGTTATCCCTCCTTGCAGAAGCTGCCAAACAAGTCATAAATGTTCAGTGCCACTGCTAAATGCTGACCACCAGGAACAATGGCTTGACCACAGTCCCACCCCTGCACTTTGTTCAATAGTAGCGAACAAGGTATAAATATTATCCATATTTCAGACCTAATTTGTGGGATGAGTATTTGACACCAAGTCATAGGGACAGGTTTCTTCTAGCCCTCAACAGAAGGATGCCTTTTGGTAAGATTTGCAGCCTCAGTGATGCCAAGTGTTTTTCTCTGAGAGATTCCAGTTGTGATTACAATTGTGTGGTTATGATCTATATAGTGATTCTGCAGTTTAGTGTATTTATCACTATCTTAAAGAATCTGTATATGTTACAAGTGTAAATAAACCATACTATTCGTACATCCAACTGCTTCTAGTCAAGTACATCTGACTGCTTCTACCTTCCACCTCAACATGAGGACAAATATCTTCACTGTGAGAGCCTGGAACAGGCTGCCCAGGGAGGTTGTGGAGTCTCCTTCTCTACAAACTTTCCAGACCCACCTGGATCTGTTCCTGTGTGGCCTGCCTTGTGTGTTCCTGTTCTGGCAGGGGGGTTGGACTCGATGATCTTCAGTGGTCCCTTCCAACCCCTACCATTCTATGATTCTATGAATGCAACCAGAGATACAGTTATGAGAAATTGTGCTATTCATGCATCTAACTAGCTTTGGAGAGCAACCAGACCTACAGTGGATGGGCTGTTTGTGCATCTGGTGTCAGACTTACAGCCACAAACACTAAATTAGCATATCTATTAAGAGATAAATCCAGCCGCTAGCACCTCTAATCTCTGACAACCAGCTAGAACACAAGGGGATTCATCTCCCACCAAATTTATCTAACACTGCATGCAAAAAATGTATGCAGCCATACCAGAAAAGTGTTGACACACACTCTTTTCTGAGTCAGAATGACATCATGGGCCAACACCTATATGCAGGCATATGTACCTGTATACCTTCTGTGTGTTGTAGCATCAGAAGGGCTTGAGTCACTGGCTTTTTCAGCACCACACCAGAACTCCCTGTAGGTGCAAGAAGTTTATGTGGATTCAGGAGGGACAGACTAAATACCTGTAAGAGAGATCCACCTGGGGAGTTACTAAATAAGACACAGAGAAAATCACTTGATTTCAAGTGATTTTGAGGCTCAGGAAATCACTTGAGATGAAAATGAATGCTGGCTGGGTGAGTCTTGGGGCAGGAGGGAGAAGAGGGCTTGCTTTGAGTTATTTTTCAAAGCAGTCTACTGCTGGCTCTTCAGAGAGACAGAAAACTGAGCCATGTGGCCCATGGACTGAACCAGTATTCCCACTATTATGTAAGCTGTCATATGGCAGCTACCTTCAACATGAAACATACCTTCTCCTCCTGCAATTCCCTGACTCAAAGCATTGTCTCCTTCCTGTCAGAGCTCATCTGTTTCACAGGTGGAAGGATAAATACTCTGAGTAGTGCCTGACCGGGTGTAGCTACTGGAACCCAGGAGGTACAAGGGTTACAAGGATTGCAGAGCAAGAGAAGTGTCTGGGCACTAAGGGGGAGACCCAGATGACTCCAAGGGCAGTAGCATCATGAGGAAGCAATTGTTTGCCTGCCTGTGGTCTCCTGCATGTCAGATCAAGGAAACTTGGAAGAAAAAGACAATGAAGAAGCCTTCTGGATCTTTGGCAGCTAGAATATGGATGTGCAATACTTGGTCTGTACCTTAATAATCAGACTGGTGGCAACCTGGAAATGTTCCCACTGAGTGTGGTCAGCCTGCCTACCTGATGGTTGCCCTCAGCATGGGTGCTGAGGCAGGCGTGAGCTGCTAGGCTGGTTCAGCCATCCCACACTTCAAACAGATGAAGCACACTCTTTCTCTCTTTTCTTCACCTTTGTCTTTTGTTAAACCTTTCAAACTTGCACAGTCTGCTTGGTTTTGGTGAATGAATGCTTTTATTGGCATCTTTGGTTAACTTGGCGTGCGTTGAGAGGGATTTCAAGATGACTGAATAACAACAAAGCATTACCCACCCAAAGACACAGTGAAAACATAAACCACAGCATCTTAACAGTGCAGTAATATGCACCTCCTACGTATCAAAGAATAACAGGATGTTCTTCACAGGGGCTAGGACAGGGAGAAATGCCTAGTGATCATAAGGTAACAGAGAAGGCTGTCTTCCAGGAAGCAGGACACTGGGAACCATGGCTGATTCCAGAAAGCAATCAAGCAATCTCTTTTAGTGGCACTGATGAGACATGATTTGTGCCTGTTTCTAATTAATGGAAACCAGGATTTATCCCTGACATCAGCAATAGAAATTAGAGTTTTATAAAGACACCTTGTTTCATGGAGGGCAGGGAGTGAGAAGTAGTGTTTTAGTTTTTTAACTTGGGTATTGCAAATTAGGGAAGAGGGGATAGGACATTTCAAGCAGGAGTCTTTTTGAAGGCTAGGCTGCAATTTCATACCTACTAGAAAAAAAATTGGTGTAGAAACGACTGATTGGAGAGAGGGAAAAAAACATCCTTTCTCTACTGAGGGGCTTTTGATCTACTTCTATTTGCATCTGAAGTTCAATGTTTACATGGGTCTTTAGATATTCCAGTGAGAGCTTCAAGAAATGCAAAACCATGTTAATTCAGCATTCTTTTAGGGTCAGACAGGTAGAGAGAGATTATTCCCAGAAGATCAGCCCTGTTCTGGGAAAATCAGGGGTTCTGTTGAAGCTTAAGTACAACTACCTTTTGCTGAGACAACTGGAAAAGATGTTGAAGAAATAAGTGAAAAGTAGCCCAAGGGGCTGCAGAGAAGTGAAGGAAGAGGGACTTCATGGCCATGACATGAGAGTTTAGTGACCCAGAGACCCAGTAGGTGATTTGACTTTGGAAGACTGCTTCTAGGCTTCTATAAGGAAAGTTTATGTTGAGGCATATACTGCACACTAAATCAGACAAAAAGATGTCTAATCAAGCTGGCAAGCAACGTCCTGTTTTTGACAGCCTCATCAAGGCTCATCCAGCCTAAGTAAGAGCTATTTTAAAGGTTTTGAATCCGTATTTTCAAGGAAAGGAAAACTGTTATTTATTCATGGGTATAGTGAACTGCAGACAAACCTGCATTAGATTAACCACAGACTAAAAATAATTACCCCATCTAGTTCAATTTGTTAGCATCAACTATGTGACTGTAAATAGGTCTTGTGAAGCTATATTTGTAATGATTGAAACCTCAGCTCTGCCTTCAATATGCTTGGAAGTTTTATATCACCTCTGATTTACCCTGCAGCTGCAGACCTGCAGTAAGACATTTCCCATTGCTATACCCCACTGTTCTCATTCTGTGAAAAACAACAGAATAGCTCTTAGTTGCTTTGTGTGAATGCTGAGATGGTTAAGTTGAACAGTGTGAGACCCTTAAAAGAAGGATGTCAAAAAAGCTCTTCTATATTGGCAATATTATTGTTGATGTTGACAGTTTGCTTGGATACTACAGCAATGGGCTCTACAGAACATGCTTTAGAAAAAAGGAAGAAACTAAATATTTGCACACACTGGAAAGAGAATTAGTCAGCAATTGAGTGGGAACATTAATCAAAACTTAACAATGAGTAACATTGTGATGGGTCTTGCTTTGAGTATGGGATTCTCCAGAAATTTCTCCTAAAATAAAGTTTTAAGGAATGGGCTTAGCTGGAAAATCTTTGCACAAAAGAGGTGCAAAAAAAGGTGGTGTAATATTATTATTATTATTTTAAACTGGGGGTATATTCCCAGGACTAGAAGGAAACAACAGCTCATTCACTCCTGAGACCTCATTTGGCTGCATATAGGCTATGGAGAGAGGTTAACTGGCTAAAAAGACTCTCAAGCCCTGTAAGAACTCCTGCCTGGAAAACCACTGCTGCCCAGACAAAAGGAAAGAAGGCAGTGAATGGAATCGGGGAGAGACAAGCCAGGAGAAATATTTTTTAAAACATTCCCAGAGTTTAGAATAGTCAAACAACTCAGTTTTCCCATTTGTCTTGGTTATCCAGATAGTAATTTTGATACCCTGCCACATTACACATGCAAACTGGTAAAATGAATACGTCCTGTTCATAAAATAACGCCATCAGTCACACAGTTTTGTCTCTAAAACAGATAAACAGCATTGTTCAAAAATTAGCCAGTGTCAGAAAGTTTGCAGCCTTCTGTATCAATAGCATTCTGGAATAAGTCCAGACCTGTCAACACCGGAACATGTAATATGATTTAATAACTATAACAAAAATGTTCGGGTCCAGCCCATCCTTAATGAAAATGGAAAACTGTTGGTGTTTCCACACAGAATATAACTAGTTTACTTTCTATGTGATTTTATGCTGAAAACATGAATTGTTATTGTGAAATCCATTAGCAAATGTTTGCTATAAAGTCAGAACTTAGTTAAGGTTTTTTACTGTGTATTCACTAAAAATTTCTGAACCATGGTCCTGCTTGACTAACCTGATTGAGGGCAACTTCTGTAAGTTTGCAGACAACACCAAGTTAGGCTGGTGTGTTGATCTGCTTGAAAGTAGGGAGGGTCTACAGAGGGATCTGTCAAGGCTGAATCAATGGACCAAGGACAGCTGTAGGAGATTCAACAGAGCCAAGTGCCGGGTCCTGCACAACAACCCCGAGCAATGCCACAGGCTTTTCGATATTCATACAGCATCCTTTGGAAGGTGCAGGCATGTGGTAACCAGGGAAGGCTCTCCTGTATTTACTTCACTCATGTTTATCTGATCACTATTTGTCTGTCCTCTTAATAACACAGATTTTGTGATGAGTGTAGTCATAGTTGTGTAGTTCTCAGTTTGTGTTCAGTCGTTCCCAGTAATTTACCTTCTGACTTACCTAAGGTACAGTAAAAACTTTCTAAACCTAAAAAGCTTCCTAATGGAGTATCACTGCCCACATGCTTCTCAGTGTGTTTCACGTGATGTCCCCTTCTGACCAAATAAGATAGAACAGCAGGTGCTGGTCACCATTAATGTCCTATACAAACAGTTCTGAAGGGAATATAGTATTTTATCTAGGGTCCACTTCAGAAGCAATGCAGACTGTATTTTCCCATCTCTTATAGAGCAACATTACACTGTGATAATTAAAGCAAAATGAGCTTGATGTTTAGTGTGCAAAACCAATCTCAATGCTTTTGAAAACATTCTGCAAAGAGTTTTGCTGTAACTTATGATGATAGTGATGTGTCACATGTATATGGAGCTGACGGATGGCTTTGCCAGTCTTCTAGCATATATGGCCCTAAAACAGGGTTGTTTACACCATATTTCATGCATAAACACTGCTTAACACTGCCAGTGCCTTTATGATACCTGGAGATAATTAATAAGCTATAACGAGACAGACATACACTGTCCTGCAGCAAGCAGTTGTGAGAAAATAAAGTATTGTTAACATTGAATCATTTACAGTAATAAACCATAAAATAATACAGTTGAGAGAAGAAAAAGATCTATTAAGTAATGCACTCCTTCTCTTGCCAAGGCAGGCTTCTTTTCTGCCATATATTATGAAGTGCTTTGTCCAGTCTAAATTATTCAAACAAATTGATTTGCAGTATTTCCTTTGGGAGGCTACTCTACAATTCAGTTCAGATGTGTATCTATTTATTCCTTGCTCTTTAAATAAAATGTTCTTTGTTTACCTTCACTACTTTCCAAACTACTTTCCAAATTTTATTTTATATTTTATTTTACT
>VWZY01007182.1:0-16906 GCA_013399075.1 Chloroceryle aenea
AGGCACAGCCAGGTCACAGCAGGAAAACAAGCCAGAGTTTGGGAAGCCTCAGCAAGGACCAGCGTGGACACATTGTTTGCCAGACTCGAGGGTGGAAGGTTCAAGCAGGGCTGCTGGAGCCAGGCAGCTGGCCCTGAACGTGGTGCTGCTGATGGACAGTGCCTGTGCCAACTCCACTCAGGGCTGCTCTGATGTAGTCCAGTGTAGTCTGGCTCTACCTGGCCCAGTCCATTCTTATCACAGCTTCACAGATAGTACAACTATGTCAGTAATGGCAGATGAGTATTTAGACTTGCCACCAAATGAGACAAGCAGAGGAGTAGACAGGGGGTTGATGGGTTTCCCATAGGTCCCACTACTCTGCTTTAACCATGGTTTGAGGACCCCAGGATCATCACAGCAGGAGGACATGCTTGTGGGTCATTTTGAACAAACCTGGAAACCAGGATTCCTCTTCAGGCTTCTTTTGCCTCCACTGTGTACGTGAAAGAACAAAGTGGGGAGAAGATACTTCGACAGAAATCTAGAAGAGTTAGTTAAGGCTGTCTAGTTTCTACTGGAGCTCTGGTGAAGTTGATGCACTGCAGGAGAGCTCATTAATTTCAATGGCATTTGTGCTCTTTCCTGGATACTTCAGGTCCTACCAGCACAAAAGTGAACACATCGTTCCACAAGGAGAGCTAATCAAGTCTCATGCCTATAGATGTTGTGCACTTGGGGTCTACTTCTAATCCTCTCAGTTCCTTCTCACCTGCCTGCCCCCCAGCTCTGCAGGGTCAGCACTTTGTAACAGGTTGAAGTGTACACTCCTGGTGTCAGTAAAATCCAACACCTGATAAAAACCAAAAAGGGAGGAGCTATTGCCAGGACATTCCCAGGGAATCCTGCCCTTTATTCCCCTGATGCTTCACAGTTCAGCTGGCTACCACAGCAGTTCTCCTTGCTAGTGCCCCAAAAAGGTCTTTGGCATAAGCCAAGTATTTCTCATGTAAATTCTAGTAGCTACTCACAAGAAAAACTTCCTGGGAATTGCTAGGACTAGACCACTTTTCTTATTTATGTAAAAGCTGGTACCACAGAGAATCTCTCCTAGGACCCAGTTCTGAGCTCCTGGACAAGTTACAGACTTTTGCTACAACCAAGGTCAAGAAGTCAGGGTGAGTTTCCCAGGCATGCCCTTGTCTCCAAGGACAAAAACTCCAGCTGGCACTTACTAGTAAAATAGGCCTCACACACACACCAAACTGAGTCACCACACTGTGTGTGTGTGTATACACACATATATACACGATGCCAAACCTCTGCCAGGGCTGAAGATGTCAGATTTGTGCAGAGGTGCTAACTCTTGTCTTCATTACATTTACCTCCCATTTTCAAGCACTTTCAAGACAGTAGAAGTGCTGGTAGACACCAAGTCTTCTAGATTCTTGCCATCTAAGAAAATTCACAAAACTTAGCAAAAAAAAATTGCTTTATTGAGAACAATATTGTGCTTATTGCTTTGTCACTTCAAAATCTGTTACAGCACTTTATATTGCCAGTTGAAGTATTAGAAGATACTGAACTTTCTTTACAAAAATTCAGAAAATCATGGTAGCAAAATAGAAGCTTTATCCAAGAATAATGCACAGCAGGCTCAAGTATAGAAACCAGATATTTGAAAATCCACCTCTTCACATACAGTGGTGCATGGTATAGGGAACACAACTAAACAGGCCGACAGCTCGGGGTTACTCCTCACTTCAGCCAATCCACAGGAGTGTTTCCAAAAGAAAGGCAGGCAGTGTTTAGTGTTTCAAAACAGTCACGTAGCTAAAACTAAACCACAACTGGTTGTTCACTAAGGGATCATGTGTCCCAGCTCCAAAACAATGAAACACTGTTAAGTCCACTCATCTCAACACTAGGTTAAACCACAGTAGTAAACAGAGAATTGAAGTATGTCTTGCTATGTTTCACTGCCCATCAGATGTGTTCTTGCTTCATTATTACCAGGAGGATTTTGCAGGCTGGAATTGAAACTGTTTGCACAAGGAAAAGAAGAGGAGGGAAGAAACAGGTTTAATATTCTCTAGGTATTTCTATGCAATACCAACATTATAGCAAAAAAGGCCACGCATTATGCAGGAAGAGCTATGTGGACCACTGGATTTGGTTCCCCATTACTGCACAGAACCAGGTACTACTGCTTGCACACCTGTTGTTTCAGAATGGTTTAGGTTGGAAGGGACCTGTAAAGGTCATCTAAACCAACCCCCTTGCAATGAGGAAGGACATCTTCAACTAGACCGTGCTGCTCAAAGCCCTGTCCAAACTGACCTTGAGTGTTTCCAGGGATGGGGCTTCTACCACTTCTCTGGGCAACCTGTGCCCTCACTGTAAAAAAATTTCTTCCTTCTATGTAGTCTGAATCTACTCTCTTTTAGTTTAAACCATTACCCCCTATCTTGTCTTAGCAGACCTTTCTAAGAAGCCTGACCCTTTCTTCTATGTCTCCTTTCATTATTGAAAGACCACAATAAGGGTGTCCCTAGAACCTTGACTTCTCCAGGCTGAACCACCCCAATCATCTCAGCCTTTCTACATGGGAGAGGTGTTCCAGCCCTCTGATCATTTTTGCGGCCCTCCTCTGGACCTGCTCCAACAGGTTCACAGCTTTCCCATGCTCCAGAGGAAGGGACTCCAGAGCTGGACACAGCATTCCAGGTGAGGTCTCACCAGACTGGAGTAGAGGGGCAGAATCAATCACCTCCCTCCACATGCTGGCCATGCTTCTTTTGATAAAGCCCAAAATATGGTTGGCCTTTGGGGCTGCAAGCATGTGTTGCCAGCTCACGTCCAGCTTTTCATCCACCAGTACCCTGAGTCATTCTCTGCAGGGCTGCTCTCAATCACATCATCACCCAGCCTTGTACTGATGCCAGGGGTTGCCCTGACCTAAGTGTGACCTTGCACTGTGCCTTGTTGAACCTCATGAGGTACACAGGGCCCCACTTTTCAATGTTGTTCTGCTCCCTCTGATCGCCCATCTGTGTCAACTGGACCACTCAGCTTGGTGTCATCTGCAAATTTGCTGAGAGTGCACTCAGTGCTACTGTCTATGTCATCAGTGAAGTTATTAAACAGTACTGGTCTCAGTATGGACCCCAGAGGGACACCACCTGTCACTGATCTCCATCTGGACATTAAGCTGTTGACCACTACTCTCTGGATGCAACCATGCAGCCAATTCCAGATCACAGACACTCTCCTGGAGGAACCACCAGTAGGATTTGCTTGTTAATGCCAGAGTCCTGCTGTTTCTATAGAACAGGCATTGCCTGGTTTAGGTGTCTGTTTAGGAAAGCACACAGACAAAGTATTTAAGCAATATTTCTACTGCTCATCTTGTCATTCATTATCAAGTTGGTAGCAAGGAAAAAAATGGAAGCACGGCTTTCAAAGGTTTGCTTTATATGCCTGCAAGCAAAATAAAGAATAAATATCTCAACATACCTTCTCCTTGCTGCCTCAGTGATATAGAATATTCCAGTTGCAAGACCCTTTGAGGAAACAGTCCATTAGGATTGTAATAATAATAACACTCTTATGCAATAGCTCATAATTGCAATAGGCATAAAAAGCAAAAACTGTGTCATTACGTACACTTAACAGTGCCCATCCTCCTTGGATGGCTGAGGCCCATTCAAAACCCAGCTTCTCATATAGAAATCCTCCAAGAGTGGGACCTGCAAATGCCCTGTAACAAATAAAAATAAGGTATCAGCATCTCAAATGAAAAAGATAAGGTATCATATTCTCAGAGAACATTTTATTGTGTTTTATGGCCCCTCTACACTGCTTCTTCTTTACCAATTAAAAGATTCTTTTTTACAGACCTAACTTTCCTATAATCCACAGGAAGTATTAATTCTTTGTTTGCCTTGGCCCAAATAAAGCTGACTGGTTACGTCCTGTCCTGGTTTCAGCTGGAATAAAGTTAATTTTCTCCCAAGTAGCTGGCACAGTACTGTGCTTTGGGGTTAGGATGAGAATAATACTGCTAATACACTGATGTTTTAGTTGCTGCTGAACTTGTTTATGCTAAATCAAGGACTTTTCAGCTTCTCACCCTGCCCTGCCAGCAGAGACTGGGGGTGCACAAGATGACTGTATACCTACCCAAGGGACCACATGGCACTGAAAAGCCCAGACACTAGTCCCAGCAGACTCAGCCCTTCTTCAAATCCATTCTCACTGCAGAAAGACAGACCCGTTAGAGTAGTACAACACATTACTGAGCCTCAGTCTATAGCCTTTCTCTAGGGAGAGTTTTTCCCTCCTTTTAATTTATGCACACCATAAATAGTTAACAAGCAAAAGCACACAGTGGAATCATTTCTATTTACCTCTGCTGCCTCTCTGGAGGACTGCAGTGCTACTCCTGATCTCTGCCATCTTACAAGTAAGATTTCTACCATTACACCACTGCTCATTCCCCATGTTTCATACAGCAAGTATAAAATATTGAGAGGTGGCTTTTTAGAAGGAAAGACCTTATTCCAACATACTAATAAATCAAGACCCTTCTAGGACTTAACTGCCAAGCCACATCACAGACCTTGTACTTAGAGCAAGTATGACCAAACACCACTGCATATTCACCCTTGAAAACTGGTTGCAGTTTCCTACTGTCAGTAACATGAAAGATGGGTTGGACCAAATTACTTACTATGCACAGTGCAGTATCTCTGGAAACACTGGGATAGCACACATGCCAAGGGAAAAGCCAATCAAAACCAGCACCAGCACAAACATCCACAGCTGACTGAAAAAGAGGCATTTAAAAGAAGTTAGTACTGAAAATTCTTTTCAAGTAAGGACCCTGTTTGACTGAAGGCTGTTTTATCAGCTCTCCAGGACTGACCAGAAAACTAGGTTTCTTGAAGCCAAAAAGAATTCCAATTGCAAAAAGAAAAAAACAAACCAAAAAACAAAGCAAAAACAAACAACACTTCAATGCTTATGAAAACTTTGTAAAGAATCTGAAAGTCCTGTGTTTAAATGAAGAATTTCCTTATCAAATGCAGTTCATTTTAAGAGAAGCACATACAGAAGTGGTAAGCAGACAAGCTTAAGTCAGCAATACAGACATCCAAGCTCCAGGCTTTGTTTGTTGCACAAGTGAAGGATTTTACAACTAAAATTTTGTAGCCAACTGCATTATAACCAAATAGATAAAGAAAAGGATGTTAAAGATTTTACTGATTTCTTTTTCTCATCACTTTCAAAGTTCCATTCTTCTTTAGAAATTAGAAGTCTGGGAGAAAGAAGTTGACTAGTTCTGCACATTAGCAAGCCTGTCATCACCTTTAACAGAGTATATAACCTAGGATGAAAGGACTGTACAGCTGTTTTGTAAATGTAGCAGAGTGTTCTGCTGTGAATGAACTGGAGAGATAACAATGCAGTGTTGAGGTGCAACAGATACTGTCTTTACTTAGCTAGCTGAAAACAAAGCTACAATCTGACATTTTCCTCAGTAAGCTATATACAGAGAGAAGAAAAATCAATACTGCTGCACAGCCATGCAAATACACCCCATAGTTATAAACACTGATGAAATAGAGAAAACTGAAAAATAAGATGGAAAGAGAACTTTGGTTTGTTGCATTGGAAATCCCACAATACTGGGAGGAAAGGAAAATAGCAGCATTCTTCCCACCACACACATTAACATGAACAAACACAGTAACAGTAAAAAGGAAAGGAAAGGGATCTAGTTTACAAAGCTGTAAAATCTCCATTCTCAGATGCTTCCACTACTTTACATTCATAGTCTCATGTCAGGAAAATAAAAAAGAAATAAATCTGTTACATTATCAGAGGTGCCAGTTATACACTTCTGGTCATACATGACTATGGTCATGATGGCTGTCACAAAAATACCACCCAAGGGTACAGGCCCAAGAAGAGAGTTGTGTACCTTTCAATGTGCAGTACAGGAGCAGGTCCTAACATGAAAAAGCACAGTGCTGTCATTAGGCCTCCAAACACCAGCAGCCACTTCCTGAGGTACTGTGAAAGAAAAGGAAGAGGCACATAATTTAAAGGTGTGAATTTGCAATGTAACTATTGCATTTTTCCTAATAGCCCTCTTCAAAATCTTTATCTCCCGAAAAGCATGGCTCCTGTAGAGACCATCCTTGCACACAAACTGGGAATTCACAGTTTCTCTGTCAGTTCTGAACACCATCAACACACACTGAATTCATGTTTCCTCACCACCAACACAATCACTGGCAGCACCTGCTTAATACAGAGATTTCTTCAGGTACTGAGCAATGCTGCTTCTCTGTTAGCAAAGTATTTTAGGTCTTGTTCTTCCTTAGTGTAAGAAATATCATGTACAGAGGTCATCAGCAGTTTGCCAGGAAAAAACAGAAAACTGCCACTGTCCTTCATGCACAGCATTCAAAGTCTAGGTTTCCTTGATTGATGAGCAGTGAGCAGTGGCTGTTAACCAGGCAGTTTTAGGACATCACTGTCAGAGTCTCTTTCTATGGTGCAGTTAAGAGCTAGAGAATCATAGCCACTTGGCGTGCTGATCTATTTTGGGTATTACACTTTTCAAGAAGTAAAGTCAATACTGCTAACCAGATCATCTTCACTCCTCACAAACTGGTCAAATCAGATGTGGTCAAAAGCATGGATAGCTCCTACTCTCCATTCCATATTGGCTGGAGATAGGCTGTGCTTAGATCACGGGAAAAGCTTAGGAAAGGTTCAGGCTGGCAGTGTTCAGTGCACGTGCAAGGTCCTGAAAGATGATCCCTTTAGAGGACCAGGCCTACATCCATCACTTTGAAATGGGAAGCCCTCCAGTTTGAAATAAACGCAGAGAGTGCTTTCCTAACCCTGCACAAGCAGCAGGGTAGTACTCACTGGTAGTTTGTCACTTAGGAGTCCGAGGACGGGAGAAGACAGAGCGTATGAGAGAGCCAAACCAAGGAATACCAAGCCCACATAACCAGCTGGGAGTTTGAACTATGGAAAAGAAGACAAATGAAACAAAAACCAGAACATCAAACCATAGATGTTACATTCATTAAAGGACAATCCAAGAACCATATTTCAGGACAGAATACTGAAATGCATGATTTTAAGTACTTTACTGATACCATACAGCAGTTTTTCAAGTATTTGAAGTCATCAGCATAGCTTCAGTTTTCTTCCAGTTCCATTTCTAAGCATGGAATGAAAACACCTGACACAACTGTACTCAGTTATTGCCTAAATAATCACAGAAGGAAACACGAACTCCATTCCTACACCAGCACACTGGATTCTAACACTACAATCTGGCACGGACACTTCAGACACTGACATTTAGGTGGATTTAGTCTTTGCTTCTCCAAACTTCAATTTTATTTCCACTTAGAGAAGTATAAATACTGTGGTCACCCACTGCTAATCAGTGTATCTTAAAAGTAAGCAGTGCTATAAAACACAACTCTGGCTTTGGAACTAAAGTGGGATTTTTGTGATAATTAATAAAAGGCTTTTTGCAAACACCTTGATGTCCACGCTTTCCTAATGTAGAGTAACATTTCTGTATTGAAACAAAAGGTGTAATGAACCAAAAGCGTAAGAGTCTCTCAAATGAGTGCTTTAGCTACCAGTTAGAAGGCATTCCAAGATGTTTCTCGTGGCACAGACTACATAAATAACCACTATTTCCTTGCCATATGCAAACACATGATAATAACTCTTAGTTTAGTGGTTAGAACACCTGCCTAGAAAGCTACAGCCCTTTCACAGCAAGTCTCTGTTAGCACAGAGCAGAGGAGACATAACAGTGTGCAGTATTCTACAGTGGAATAATTACAGATCCCTCCTAGGTGGGGAAAAAAGTATATTCATATGCCCAGTAATGGAAGAGGTTAGCACCAAGCCTCCTCCACCCTGGGTGAGTGCTCTATGTACTGGACTAGACAGACAAATAGTAGAAGCACAGCAACCTGTGAAATGCTGTTCCCTGGAAAATAATTAAGTAAACTACTCAAAAGCACTGCACACAGGGAAAGAATCTTAAATTGTTTACTTCAAATTCATTACCTTAAACACCATGGGGAAAAATCAATAAATAAAACTATGTAGGAAACAAATAAATAAATACTAAAATAAATAAAAATGAACTAAATAAAATGGCATTTGCCTTTATAATGAGTGAGTGAAGCAGTCAGCTGGCAGGCTATACCTGCATTCAGTTTAATTTTGGCACTGCTGTAAAAGAAGACAGAGCTGCAAGATCATGTTATCCAAGTTACTAAGACCCAGGAGCAATCGATGGTGTCAATGGAAAATGGGATGTGTTAGTACTGTGGAAATCAAAAATTTTGTAATGACATAATTAACAATTAAGGCAGTGTAATTGAATAAGGCTTAATTTTGTTTAAACTACATTTAGAACCAGTTATTTACTATTTAGCAAGTCAAGACTTCCCTGCATGTTAATAGGACTTACCTTCTTTAGGATAAATAGAGACATTGTGGGATCCAAAAAGCCCAAGCATGCACTTAAAGAAAATATAGTAAAACAGAGTAGTAAGACTTTTGGCAGAAGAATGAGCTTCCAAAAGGAGTCCTTGCTAGGGATCGAATCTGGTTTGAGAGACAAGGGGTAGAAATTGCATTATTTTCAGCAGCATAAGCTCAGGATTGATTTTCTTGCTTTAGAAATCAGTATTTCCCTTTTTCTAGTCCTATTACTCCTGTTACCTAGCTAATTCCAGTCCATAGTAGACTGTTATGCACTATGCTATTTTTGTATTAAAAACACACCCCTATTTGATACGTGTATAAAAGAAGAAAAGTACACAGCTTAGATTCCAACACTGCAAATCCCAACCTTGAAAGGAACAAAAGGATATACTATTTCCAGTTACAAAGAAATCCAAACAAAGAAACATGCTTTAAAAATAAAAATATTGCTATTTAGCTGTTGAGATTTGTCCAATTTTTTAAGCAACGATTCATTTGGGTCTCCTACATATTTACTTTGTACTCCAGATTGGAAGCTACTTTCAGATGTCATGGCTGGCTGTGATTTCTTAGGCAGGTTCTCTCATGCTGTTGGATTTTTAATAGTTAAATGTGGTCTTATAACATACATAGAACTTAAAGTTCATTCATTAGTATCCACCAGCTCAGAGCTGCCATTTACTGAAGTTAGTTTCAAACTGGCTTGTAATACCGGGACTCCACACAATTTCAGAGCTCAGGGAGGGGGGGAAGCTAGCAGTGGCAGCACATGGTTAACCACTGTAAGTTTCTTCTAAAAGCCAATACATACATAGTTATCCTCCAAGGTTTTGATATTTAAGAGGGAAAAAAAAATATTTAAAACCTTATTTTAAAGTTACTAAGTTTTATTCTTCAAAAACCCCTAACAACTGTAGACTTGCAATTCTGGTCTTATGTGAAGACATCTTTAACTTTCTCTCAAAGCAGGAGCACCTAAAAAGACCTCCAGCACTTCAGTTAAACTCCTAATTTACTAATGTTCTTTCACGTTAATCAGACATGGCATCATTCAGCACAAATAATTTTTGCTCTCCCTGTGATTCTGTTTTTATCCTCACAGTTATCCCTCAAACACGTCAAGTTCTCCACTTTTAGGCTAAGCCCATCTTCAGCTTTTCTTCAACTAGCTGAAATGACAATCTGATCTCTGACAAGCCCTGAAGCTAAAGAGACAAAAGAAAACAAAAATTTATCTTATTTCCCTTCCACACAGAGTTGTTAGTGTTTGCAGAGATCAGCATGAGGTGTTGGATTCACTCCAGACCATCTGCACGCATTAATTTTACTTTGCATTAAACCAATGGCCTGAGGAAGGTCTCAAGGTTTGGAGCTTTGCCCTCTGTGTTTTATCAGGCTTCAGAAACTGGTATTTTTCTAAAACACAGTTAAATACATGAGAAAGGTGAATAAAAGAGAGGAAGAAGAGTGCTTACCATATCTTGGTAATATGCACATATTCATGGGCACCAAGACCAACACCACACATCCCAGTGTAATGAAAGGGACCTCATAACCAAATGATTGATACAAAAAGCCACCTAAAGGTGGGCCCAGAACCAGTCCAAGTCCAGTAAAAATTTCAAGGCTACCCTAAAGGAAGAAAAAGAAAGAAGGAAGGAAAGAAAAAAAAACAAACAACAAAGCCTATGTTGAGAAACTCTAGTAACAGAGTAAAAGCAATTCATTGTTTTTCTGAGGAGCAGCACAGCACAGTGGAAAGAAAAAGGCATTGCATCACTAAGGGATAGAATGGCTAGAAAAGACCTTCACACAGGGGGTAGCAAAAGGAATTTTGCAGTTGTCTGCATGACAGCAGTCACCTCCTTTGCTTCAGTATGGGGGAATATTAGCCACTGTGCTGTCACCTGACACATACCAGAGGCAACACAAATGCTCTACCAATACAAAGCATCTGAAGGACAACTTGAGCTGAAATGATCTTTCCCCACCTGCACTTACACTCCAGCCTGAGAGAGAGGACCCAAGCAAGCCTGCTTGGACATGTCACTATCCCATGGGATGAGATACACGTGCCAAGTTAAAAACTCTCTCACCATAACTGGCTGGATTCACTGACTGTGGGTAGGGAATAACAACGAAGTCACAATGGGGATAACTTGGATTATTCCGGCTATAATTTAGTAATCTGGGGTGTTTTTATCAGATACTAATTTTCAAAAGGACAATAATACAGTTACACTTAAATCTTGTGGTACAACAACATAATCACCACTGTCAACATCATCCTGAATACCTGACCAGTCAGTGCTTAGACCATACCCTTTTAAGTAACAGCTGGTGGTTGTAACTGCTTACTGTTGAACTTTTGCTAACCTCTGGAACCCAGAAGGATAGTACAGAGATTGATCCTCAGCTTTAGTTTTACTGATACAAGTCAGAGTGGTCAAGTGTCCCCAGCGCAAGCACAGTCAGCAGTAGCCAGATTCTTTACCCAAGTCAGCCTGGGGTCCCAGCCTTTTCCTTCCCTAGGAAAGGAAATAACTAATAACAGCATATGACTAATAAATCCTCAAGATTAGTTCTACATCGATGCGAGACACTTTGGTAAACTCCAACACATGGAATGCCCAGAGTTAACCTAACTGCATCCAAATCATGCTTTTACTCGTGTTGCTCACCAACAATACAAAACACTGGTGATAGGTGAAGCTTTAGCTCAAAGCAGGCTGTGCAGCATTTAGCCCTTCCAAGTTAATGAATCACTGGGGGGGATGAAGCTGAGGCACTTCATTATTACAGATCAGAGGAGGATAAGGTAAACTTGATATTGTAAGAAAAGTGATATTGCTTATGTTCTGAAGTTCATACCTCCTCCTCCAAGAGAGGGAATATGCTGATAGGTGCTGAACTTCCACTTCTACAAGGCTGATCTGCCTACATCTAAAAACTTCCCCACACATTCTCTAGGGTACCCAAGGGGTAAAAGGTCCAGACAGTTTACATGAATGAATTTGAAAAGCTTTTATTCCCACACAGAACAAAATACTGGACTACATACTATGGGAAACAGACCAATATTTAAAAGTGATCAGTATTCTGAGAGCACCCTTTCTAGATTTTCAACAACAGCAGCTACCAGACCACAGGCTGTGTAGCATTTCCAGCTGTGGTCCAGAGGTGACCCTCATCACCACGTACTGTTTTCAACTATGCATCATGTTCAAAGTGCTGCCACCATAAAATTTAATTTAAGTATGATTATAACATAAAGTAACCTTGGCTTAAAGTAACTTAGTTATCTACTTCCTTAAATTACACATTAAATTTTGCAAACAGGAAATCTTAACCTTATTGACTGAATAAATCCAAATTATAGTATATAACCTGCTTTCCAAGGAAATTACCAGCTCCTCACTGCTGATAGAATTTTGTGGTTCTCTGCTAATTAGGAGGTCATATATTTATTGACACTTAATTATAGAAGTAACTACACAGTTTAATAACAGTATTAATAAAAGGTATCAACTTTTTAAATTTTAAATGCTTTGAAGGATGTTCTTAAAGTTTCACTCATGAAAATTTAACCCAGTTATTTCTGTCAGTCTATACTTGAATCAAAACCAGAATATATTGAAAAAGAGAGAGAAAAAGTAGCATTTTATTAAATGCATTTTTTTTTTCCTAACACCATAAAATAAATTACTAAATAAGAGCAATACCTCTGGTTGAAATGAACCATTGGAGAGCACAGTTTTTGGTCATCAGATTTACAGAAGGTCTAGCTCTCCTCATACATATATTTTATCAATAGATGAGAAAAATGAAACTAAAGGTGCTTCCAGTTTTGCATCTTTCAGTCATTTAAATTTACAATATTTGAATGATCAAATGTCTTGAATGGATTCTTACCAGTCACTGATGCCAGTCACTAAAAGCTGTATTAGCATTTTAATAGTCTGATTTCAACTGAAGGGATAACTACTGCCATCAACACTCTGCCATCTCCAAAAAAAATAAGCAACTAATACAAACTTCTTCATTTATAGGTTATGCTAAGGTCTAAATTTGTTCTAAGATCATGATTCTAGACCACAAACAAACATGTGATGATTTCACATACACATGCACATGAGACAGCAGATTTTCTCCTCCTGTTTTTAGGCTGCCTACTGGCAATTTATCATACTGTGGGCACTCAGCTGTAACTGGGTTTTGCACTCACCAGGACAGTAGCTATATTATTGGGAAATGCCTTTGCAAGGATTGAAAATGATGCTGTCATTGCTGCTGCAAAACCCACTGCGTCCATTGCTCTTACTAAAAAGCACAAGCTGATGAATATCGACCCACTTGGCACCTTGTCCAACAATCTGAAAAAAAAAGTAGCAAATGGTAAAATGAGATCTGTTAGGATGCAATAAGTCATCCACTAAAGGCACTGGAGAGTCATTTCACATCTGTTACAAGACACTGTTACAAGATACTTGATGTTTTCTATTACCACATCTCTCTGAATCACATTGGTGAAGTCATTCAAACTTTACCAAACTACTTGTGGCAGCTTTCTCCTTTTTCCCTTTCTTTGGTGGTGAAAAGAACATGAAAAACCTAACCTGTGAAAAACTCCAATGTCATCTGTTGCATTTCATAACTTTTCCAGGCAACTCTACAAGGAGTCTGATAAAATGAGTTAGAATTACCTAATAAGAGCTTCCTTGATTGCTAATAAAACTTTTATTTTGCTAAAATGAGTGGCTTAGCCACTCCACCTGCCAAGCAAAGCTTCTCATTTGCACTCAATATATTTAAGAAAATAATAATGAAAACATGAGGCATAAATAGTTTCCTTACTGTTTCACATCGACAGACTTTTTGCTGTCCATCAACTATGTTATTTAAATACATAGAACCTTCTTCCTTTGTTTTCAAAGTACAAAACAGGCTTTGAAACCTACTGAAAGGGAGAAGGGAAGAAGTGTTCTTTCAGCTTTACAAGGGGTAGATAAAAAGTAAAGATGCAGTAAATTAGGTGACCTAACCAACACCTGAAAGATTTCCAGTTTTGTTTTGTGTCTATCTTTTCATATGGATGAAAATGATTAAAAAATAAATGCAACAAAACCAGTCAACAAAAATTACTCACCCAAAAAGGATGGTTGCACATCCCGACACAAACATCCCTGCCACAAACATGAATTTTGCTCCAATATGTGTAAGCTGTAAATTAGATACCATTGTTACATGTTTTTATTTCAAGCCTCAATCAAAAATCCTTCAAAGTTACTGTTAAAAAAACCAAAACATTATAGGCACTTAATGTATCTGGAGACAATGCACCTGCTGGTGTGCCTTCATACAATACTGAACCTAAAAATACTCTGAACAGTTAAGTGACTTAACCCAGTTTTCAGAATAAGACAATGGTGCAGTTAACTATTTCACAGCACCACGCTGCATCTTCTGCAAGGCAGCAGTTTACAGCATTCCTCATTATAGACAAACAGAAAGGAATACACTCCCCCTCCAGCACTGCAGTGATGCCAAGTCACATATATGGCTCAGGACAGTCAATGGAAGCAGATCTTAAAGGAAATTTATCACAACCTTTAACAGCACAAAGTTTTGGCATAGGAAGCATGATAGTTTCAGGCTTCCCTATTTATTACCAGGGAAAGGACCCCACCTCACTTCATTTCAGACTCCATCTCCAGGGCAAAGGACAACGAGAGGCATGCCATAAAGCTAACTCAATCCCATAATAAAGTATATCTGAGCTTCTAATTCTGTGCTGACTTCCCTTAAGGGTAGCAGGTATTTTAGACTCCTTCCTTGTTCAGACCTGGACAAAGTCCCAGCATTTCAGACGTTATTACCAAAGCCCTTATTTTGCCAAGTTTCACTGAAACCCTCAGGATTTCTGACTGCTGGACTGTCCACCTCTGTTGGTGCTCACTTCACCTGACTGTACTGAGGACGGCAGGCTCACCATCGCTCTTCCCTGGAAAGTACTTGGTGAGGGCTGTGCCATACCTGAATGTCACCACAGGCATCAAGATTGGACTTACCAATGGCACTTATGTGACAACTTGGTGACCCACCCCACCACAAGAAAAAACCATTCACCACGGGGTCAGCAAACAGACTACCCAGCCAAAGGAGGAGAACACTGTCAAACTGCAGCAGCCCAAACTGAGAGCACGATCCCAAGCAGCCCTAGACAGAAATACATAGGCAGGGTGCTCCACAGTACAAACAGATTGTTATGTAATTTATTTGTAACTTCTCCAGCGTGAGAAAAATCCTGAATCTGTGGGAAAACTGACGTTGCAAGAACTGGAGACATTTATCTCATCTTAGTGTATAATGAAGTGGAAGGGGAAACCAAGTTAAGCAGCACAGAGTCATGACAGAAGGAAATGTTATGAAAAAGACAACATACCAGAAAAGAAGAAGGGGAGCAGCTAACTAAAGAAAAAGAAAAACAAACCAAAACAAAGCAAAAACATCTTAAGAATGGCACCAAAGGCAAACAGAAAACGTATGTAAATGCAGTAAATAAAATGGGGGGCAGGGGTAAAGGAGGTAATAGCAAGAACTGATCAGTGGATTACTCTGAAGCAAATGGAACAGTTAAGTAGAGAAACAAAACAGCACCACCCTACACTCCCCTCAAGACCTGTAGAAGAGTAGTTTTTAAAGGGCACTGATCAGATTCAGACTAGCCTGGCTCCAGTTACTTCAGACACAAGCCTGCAGAAGTGCTGCTGAAGAAACATTTCTTTTCTGAGCCTTGGAGAACTGTCTTCTGTTGTCACAGAAGTTACAGCTTCAAGTATACTTACATAATTTCCCAAGACTAAAGAAGTCAAGAAATTGACCAAAGCAAAACATCCAAAAATGAGCCCAACAACAGTGTTACTGGCACCTTTTTTTTCTGCCTGAAAAAAAAAAAAAAGAAAATCACAACTGCATGAAGATGTGAGGCAAAATCTTGAGGCGATTAACATTCATGCCTTGTACATTATTTTTTTCTTTTTAATCCTCTGTTAGTGAAGTTAGAAAACAATTTCTTTTCTCAAAGGCAGTAAGGCTTTAAAAAGTAACAACACAGCAATTTAAAGACATATCACACTTCCATTTAAACTATATGCAATCAAGGGAAAAGCAACGTTCCTTCTTCAATGAATGAAAATCCTGTGCTGTTTCCTGAGGGCTTTATACAGGTGGCTTCACCTGGTGTGCAACAGCCAGATAGCTGCAAAGCT
This sequence comes from Chloroceryle aenea, assembly GCA_013399075.1. Lineage (NCBI taxonomy): Eukaryota > Metazoa > Chordata > Aves > Coraciiformes > Cerylidae > Chloroceryle > Chloroceryle aenea. Next base: position 15,792 of record VWZY01007182.1, read on the forward strand.
CTGAACCCCCACATGGTGAGCAAGCAGTTAACAGAGAGAGAGCTGTTATCTCTAGGGTGCCTCACCATACAAAGTTTTGACTTAGCCAAGTAGCAAAATACACTTACTTGGCTACAAACAGTACATAGGAATATTTAAAGCAAAAATAATCTTTCTATTTCTTTAATAGTTTGGAACAACTTGATCATGAGAGAAATGGTCTTCTGCTACAAAGGCACCACGACTTTTTTTTTTCACCTTAAACACTGCATTTACTCAACATAAGCAAGGATTATTTTTCTTTCCCCTCCAGCTGCTAGGTAAGGAAGCTTAATACAATGAATGATGGCCCAGCATGAGTTAACAGAGAGGTAGCTATAAATAAAAAGTCATTGAGTAACTAAGGCACTGAAATTCAAGTCAGGACATGGGTAGTTTTAATCTCAGCTCTACTACTAAACTGCTACACAGCACTGGGCAAAGAACCGATTTCACTTCTCCAAGCATCTATTTCAACTCTGTGGTGTACTATGAGTTTGCTGTCTCCTCTGCAACCACGGGAAAGATGAAATTAGCCCCCCATATATACTCCAATGTGTTTTAATCAGCATCAGGCTATCACTATGAATTCCCACAACTGAGAAGTCTTAAGAGTTTACAGGTATAAAGTAACGGTGTTCGAGATCCTTTCAGAAGTTCAACATGTAAAAAAGTAATCTAAAGAGTAGCTGGATAAATTGTTTGTTTACCTCTGTAGGGAAAAAGGGTCCCAGGATTGAATAGCATATCATTGAACTGAAGTTTATGGAAGCTGTTGCGGCCACTGTATAGAGCTGTTCTCTGGTAAACCGTCTCGAGTCCCCACCAAGTTCTTCTGACACGTCGTCCTCTTAAAACACAAAAGAANACCTATTAAAACACAAAAGAAAAACAAAACAAAACGAAACAAAATTACGATACACTGATACAGGGAAACATTTCAAGTTTGAAAACTAAAAGCCGGGCAAAACTTCTACCCTCCGGGCTCTGGGGAATTAAATCAAGCAGTGCTGCTTCTTTTTTCCGCACGCAGGAGCGCAAACTTCGCTGAGGAGGCAGCGCCTCGCCCGCAGCCGCCCCTCAGCCCCCCGCTCTTA